>CM021108.1:315907883-316147284 GCA_007115665.2 Sequoiadendron giganteum
GATATTCTTTGATAGCGACATTTCCATTATAGCCTTAACCTTGGCAGGATCCACTTCGATACCCTTCTCCAAAACTATGTATCCTAGGAGTTTTGCTGATGTAACACCAAAGACACATTTCTTAGGATTTAATCTGACCTTGAATTTCTCTAGCCTTCTAAATATTTTTCCTAGGATCTCTAAATGTCCTTCTTTGGAATATGACTTTGCTAAGATGTCATCCACATAATCCTCCATAAAGGTATGCATCATATCATGGAAGATTGTGGTCATTGCTCTTTGATATGTTGCCCCTGCATTTTTCAACCCAAAGGAAATAACATTCCAGCAAAAGGTTCCCCATGGACATGTGAATGCAGTTTTGTCCTGATCATCTGGTGCTATCTTGATTTGGTTGTAGCTGAAGAAACCATCTATTATTGATAACATGACATGTTCTGTTGTTAAGTCCACAATGATATCGATGTTTGGTAAGGGAAAATCATTCTTGGGACATGCCTTATTCAGATCTCTGAAATCTGTGCATATTCTAATACTATTGTCTGGTTTAGACACAGGTACAATATTTGATATCCACTCAGCATAATCGATAGACCTGATGAATCCTACATCTAACAACTTTTTCAGCTCAGCCTTACCATCAAGGCGATATGTGGATGCATTTTCCTTAATTTTTGTTTCATAGGTTTAATCCCAGATGGCAGAGATAAATGATAGATTAAAAGTTTTGGATCTAAACCTGGCATATCAAAGTATGACCAAGCAAATTTAATACTTCTTTCCTCAAAGAACTTGACAAATTCTGGCCTTTCTTGTCCAGTCATGGATGCTGCCAGATGTAAAGTCTTTTTTCTATTATGTCGATATTAATAGACTATGTAGGCTCCACCAGTACTGATGATCTTTCATGATAATGCTCTGGAAGGGTGTCAAATCTCCCTTCTTTCAGGTTCCTCAAAGAGGTTTTCACTGTCCGATGCATTCTTTATTTTTACTTTTTTGAGATCTAATGCTGCCATTGAATGGTTTTCACCATTAGATCTATTATTCTTGTTTTCAATTTTGCAATTGAAAGATTTGACACCCTCCTGTCTAATTGTGTCATTATGAGATTTATGATTAGAAATTGTGTTAGTTTCTTCACAAAAAAGGAAATTTATGATAGCATTATCACTGACAAAGATGGGTACATTGATAGGTTTACTTGGTTCCCATTCGATAAGTTCAAGATGCATTAAGGGTAGAAAGTCATCAGATTGACTTTGGTTAATGGAAGTGAGGGTTCCAATAGTAAATTAGTCAGTGGAAATTTCATAGTCTAATATGTTTCTCTCCTCCAAGTTATCTAGTTCATTCGATGTCTGCCCATCCTCACTCGAGTCATCGATATTTTGTGATTCAAATAAGTGGTCTAGTCCCCAAGCTTTGTCCCTCCTTGTGTGTGGGTGCATACTCTTTTATAACGTCAATTTTTATATCTATGTATGATACATTAGAGTAAATATCCCATTCATACTCATTGGAATCTGTTTCATAACCATCTCTCATTTGAAGGATTCTTTGAACAACTTTCTGAGTCATTTCCTCTTTTGATTCCCCTGTATAACCTAGTCCTGTTTTATCTTTTGACTGAAGTGTAAGAGGTTGAATGGGTTCTATGATGCCTTCCTTTATTTTTCCAATAGGTCCTTGTCCCTCATACCCCATTCTCTCTAAGATAGCTTTTCCTTTCCCATATTGATATGTTTTTATGTTGATATTTGATGCTTCTTTGTCTTTGTATAGCCAATTGAGGATGGCCTTGTCTTCTGTTTTGTCTTCTAGAGTACCCGATTTCACAAATATTTCATCTAGAACTGTGGTTGTTTGTGATGGTTGTCATGTTATTGTTGATTGTTTTCCATAAGACCTTGGAGATGACAATTGTGAAAGACAGAGAGATTTCTTAATGGAATATTCGCCCATGCCTTTGTTAGTTAATTGGACCTTTTCTTGAAATTATTGTGATAGAGAATTCAGGTGACCCTTATCATCTGATAAAGTGGAATCAACAATACTTGTCTCCTTTGACTATTCCTTTTCCTCAACCCATTTGGATACAACGTTTAGTTGCTTTTCACTATTAGATGAACTAGAAGTGCTTGCTTCTCTATTATGGGACACAAAACTATCTTGAGCTGATCTAAGCGTGTTACAATGTTGGGGATTGTTGTAGTCAATTGATATAGTTACCTCTTGTCCATTGACTGGAAATTTTAAACACTGATGATAAGTTTAAGGCACTGCTTGTATTTCATGAATCCATGGATGCCCCAAGAGTATATTGTATGTTAGCTCTTTTTCTAGTACTTGGCAAGCTATATTCTTCACCATTGTTTCTACTTGAATAGGCAACAAAATCAATCCCTTGGAGGATCTCTCTTCTTCATCATAGGATTTTATTGTCATTTTCCTTCGGGCATCAATGGCATCATCAAAATAACCTAGTGCACAGATCATTTTAAAGTGAAAATGTTTAAACCAACTCCACCATCTATTAAGACACGTTTAACACGGTGTTTATGGATTAACAATTCAATGTGAAGTGCATTATTATGCGGATGATTAAGTGATAAGTTATCTTGTTTAGAGAATGATAGACAATGAGGCATGGTTAAATGTCCCACCATAGCTTGAAATTGATAGACATCTAGATTGTTGGGTACCGTGGTGGCCATAAGAGCTTGTTCCAAAACCTCCTTATGGGATGGTGAGAGTTTAAGGAGTTCCAATATCGATATCTATGTTGGGATTTTCTATAGTTGATCAACTATGTTATATTGACTCATAGGGGGAGTAGCAGTTTTAGATGAAACTCCTTTCAATATTACTCTGGATTGCCCCCTTGTTGTTACATTGAATGATTTGGAGTCTTGATTTTCCCTAATTTTTATGACATTGACCTGATTATTGGATGTGTCTATGTTTGGGATCAGATCTATTGGTATGATGTCATTGGTTCCAATGTTATCAATTTGATTACTAGTGATAGCATCACTCTCAACTGTAGAGATATAAAATATTTTTCCATCATAAACGTAGTTGACACTTTTACCTTTAATGTTTGTAGAGGAAGATTCTCCCTTTTCATAATTTGGTAAAGGATCTTTGAATGCAGTTTGATCATTATTAGTTTGATGTCCTTCTATGAATACCTTTTTGTTATCAATCAAATCTTGGACTAGTTGTATTAACTCCATATAGTCATTTATCTTATGTACCTTGTTATTATGAAAGTTATAATAGTTTGTGTCATTCCACCAAGGTGGTTTTACTTTTGGATCCTAAAATCTCGCTTCATGTGAAGTGAGAAGTCCATTTGCAATAAGTTCTCTCATTGCTAATTCTAGTGTTTGTCCCAATGGTGTGAATCATCGTCAATTTGATGATTTTTGATATGATTGCGGTTTAGATTCTCCATTGTTTGGATTGTTGTTTTGATTGACACTTTGTTTGATGTTTTGGTCACTATTTTGATTGGTCTTTGCAGTAGTAGCCATTAGATTAAATATTGGTTTCGCATTTTGCGTATCACTTGCGGTATCATTGTTTCCACTATTTCTATTCTTTTGCCAAAACTTAGGCTTATCATTGTTACCATAGTGATTTGAGGAATTTGTATTGTTTGATCCTTCGTTGTAATGTTTTATCACTCCTATTTTTACCAAGACTTCTTTGATCTTGAGGCCATTTTCAATTACTTTCTCAAATGTGGGTGGACATTGTAGCTCAAGCCTATAGGTCATTTCACCAGTTAGGTTGTCAATGAATAGTTCCATTTTTTTCTTCTTCAGGTATAGATTGAGGAAACCTATCAAACAACCTTCGCAATCTTTATAAAAATGAGAGAAATGTCTCACCTTTCTTTTGTTTCATGTTGTAAAGGTCCTTTATTGTTACCTCATGTTGAATATTAAAGGAAAATTGTGAGATAAACCTGTTGACTAGTTCTTCAAAATTTTGAATTCTTGGTTGTAGTTTAGAGAACCATTTCATGCATTGACCTCCTAAGCTCCTTGGAAATAACCTCATTAGATAAGTTTGTTCTTGTGCAAATTCTAAATTCATCATTCTGAATTCCCTCACATGGTCAATTGGATTTGTTTTACCATTGTACTTGTCGTATTTCAAGAATTCGCAATGTCTAGGAAAAGGTATCATGTCCACACTCTGATCAAAAGGATAAGGATAAATGTCCTATAATGAGTACCTTTTCATGGTTCCCTTTTGCATGTCTTGAAGTTGTTGTTGTTGTATGTTTTTCATTTGATGTGCTAGGGAGACAACTTGATCTGTGTTTTGTGTATGTTGTGTTTCAGTTTTATTTGCTCTAGGTGTTTCTTTTAATCGATTGACATCAAAATCCTTTGGAAGCTTTGCACCCGATTGTGCTAGCATCAAGAGGTATTTTTCCATATCTTGTTCTAAGATCTTTTCCATAAATTTATGGAAGTTTGGATCTTGCTGTGCTGTTTGAATGTCCTCTTGGGTTATTTCATTCTTGTCATTTTGGTGTAATCTATTCCAAGGATTTTCTTCAACTATGGTGTTTTATGTTTCCATTTCCTTTTCTACGAGTTTTTGTCTTTGTAACCTTGTTAAGATATACATACAAGTGTTTGTTATTCTCACTAAACTTTGATCTTTTCATTTGGACGAGTGTCAAGGTATAACTTAAGTTGAATAGAATGATAAATCCTATTGATATGACTAAGCTAAAAATATGATTATCTTGTTTTGTTTTTTTTCCTTGATTGTGGGATTGAAAAATTCTTGATAAAGAAACTTTAAGTAATAATCCAGAATTTGTGTGATAGTTTAGACACCTTAAGATTAAAAGATCTAGGTTTAAGTTTGAAAATAATTTTGACCTGTAAGAACCTTTTTGTTTCAGGTTTAAGACACTATTTGGGCTAAGGAAATGTTTTTGACTGATAAAAACCTGAGTTTCTGATGCCAACAAATTTGACAGATGTGTTCGAAAGCTCTCTATTTTTTTGTTCTTTTGAAGCGTTAATACAGAGGGAAAAAGTGCTAAAACAGACTGCAGAAGCACTGATACATAGGGAAAAAGTGCTAAAATAGACTACAAAAGCACTAATATAGAGGGAAAAAGTGCTAAAACAGATTGTAGAAGCACTAAAAGATTGGTAAATTGTAACATTGTGTAATTTTTGGTGAAGAGACTGATTTTCAGGTTTTTTGGTATTTTAACAGGATATCTCCACTGGTAATTTTCCAATCTTAGACAACAAGCCTAATGTTTTTTCATGTTTTCTCTATTGTAAGAATTGATTGGGCCTATTGGAATATTCTATTGTTGGTTGTGGGATGGAAGACTGACGAATAAGTTGACTATGATTATGTTTTTGTGAAAGAGCTCTTGTTTGGAAATATGCTTGTGAATACAAAGGCTCTAAAGCATAATCATCAGTATATCCCCTAGAAAAATCATGAAACATATGGATGAAAGTTCTATGTTGAATCAAGACTTTCCTATTTTGATATAAAAATTGTCTTCTTTCCAAAAATTTCTTGTAACTAGGTTGTTTCTTTGGTTTCTTGACCTTTTTTGTGAGGGATGTCTTGACAAATGTTGTGGATTTCCAATCCCTAATAATAAATTTTACCATTTGATTTTGTTTGACTCTTTTGTGTTTTTCTGGATGATCTTTACCTGAATAAATGATTTGAAAACACAACAAGCAATTGTAGAACATTTGTTTTTAAGACCTATAATTCTGAACAATAAGTGTATGTTCAAGAACCATGCATGGTCCTATTTTCACTGGTTTGTTTAAAAAAAATACACTTCAGACATACTCACTCTTAAGGTCAAAAAGGTCATCGTTATACTCAACAACCCACATCTTAAAATTGCGTCGACTCACATAGCCGTGTCACCCCCTAGAGGGTGCCCATTTTTTTTGTCTTTTCCAGGCACGTACTCAAGGTTAAATTTATCGATCCCTCGAGCAAACGTCCTTGGAAATTATATGGTGAGTGTATTGAGGGAAGATTCTTCCCTCCCCTTGCACTGTGAATATTACAATGTCTAGTTACTGACTCAGCTGGATTCTACACTATGGTTCGTAGATAGGGTTTCCGTGCGGTGCAGCAAATGATAAACTCCCTTAGGAGACCTCCCAATCTTTAGAACAAAGGCTTTGAAGATGGTTATCTTGCATAATACCATCGAGTTGGAATTTCATCAACAAATTGCTTTTGATTATAGTGGGTTGGAATCCTTGGCTTTAGGTGTTCCCACTTAGGTTGTTCCCGTAGGGTGAGTTCTTTTTCCCACTACGACAGGACTCTAAAGGATTTTAAAAAGCATAAATTTAATGAAAATAAAGGATGAGTCTAGCCTTTTGATCACCCAATTAAGGGGAAAGCATAATCCTATCACCACACAAGCACAGTAATCAAATGTTCAATTTTTAAATCCAAAATACAATTTGCTATTCTAGGTGAAGATATTGCTTCACAAAAGTCATGATGTTAATTTTAAATGATATAGAAAATGTATGATGACTACCCTAGGATTGATATATTTTAAACCAAATGAATATCCTAGGATTGGTTCTTTTTAGTCCAAATGCATCAAAATTAATTTCTAGCCATGGTCGAGTCGGATCCAGACAAGAAATTACAAAAGTGCTAAAATAAATTGCAAAAATGCTATTTACTTCATCAGAAGCGCTGCAACATTTGGAAGCGCTACAAAATTTGGTAGAAGAGCTAAAAAAAAATTGGACCTAGAATAGTCAACCTTCCCGAGAGCTTTGGGTGAAAGCGCTAAAACATATTGTAGAAGCACTAGAACTTTTGGTGGAAGCACTAAAAAATTTTGTAGAAGCACCAAAACTTTTGGTGGAAGCGCTGTAGAATCCCTTGATCACGCTAAAAGAAAACATGCTTGTATCCTGTATGAACAATTTTTAGAAAAAAAATGGTAAAATATGGGGTTAGAGGCCCATGGTGGGTGCCAAATTGTAAGTGTGAAATAAGTAAATAAGTAAAACAAACTAAAAACATTTCTTAATGAAACATTATATCAAGATTTAATTGCAATTAACTAATTTAAATCACATAAAACTTGAAAGCGTCTCATTGTTTCCTATCTCTAAAGATTTATTAAATCAAAGAGGGCTCTCAAATTTGGTAAGCACTATGACTGTTAAAATTCCAATCTACAGAATGGAATGATGCTAACTACAATGATCTACTTCTATATGGTGATTTATAAATGATATTGATGCTACTATAAACTATGTTGGTATGAAAAACTAATGGATGGAAGCTACAGTAATCTACAATGCAGCCATGATATTGATTCTACAGATGCTATTATTTCTATATCTAAATGGTTTTATGATGAATTGCTTGAATGCTAAGATGCTTGATTTCTTTTGCTACAGAGTAAGTTTGCACAAAGATGAGAGATTCCGAGCCCCTTTTCCTGTAGAATGAGGCTATATTTATAGATTTATGGTAGCACTTTTGTGAAGAGGCAGCACATCAAAGGCTTGGATTTGATCTGGAGAGTTGAATGGTGAGAGATGAAGAAGCTTGAGTTGATCATGGGAATGGTTTCTCCCCATGAAAACATCATGCCATATGGTAGGAAGAATTAGAGGAAGGAGATTGACAAATTGATTTCCAATTTGTCTCCAAAGCTTTCCCATGAATGCCAGTTGAATTAATTAGATATGAAATATCTAATTTTATTGGTGAGTGAATAGAGGAAATTTGCCTTTATGCCTTTATTTGAATATTTTAGTTTATTCAAATTAGTAAAAAAGGGATAAATAATTTAATAAAACAAACTATAGAATTTGTTTATTAAATAAATATAGAAGGGATATGATAATTAAACAACAAAGTATTTAACCTTGTTTAATTAATTAAGATTTAATGATGTGATAATTAAATAACACAAACTATTGAAGTTGTATATTTAATTAAAATTGAAGAATAGAAGAATTAAAATGCAAATTATTTAAATAAACATTTCTATTTATTTAATAATAGATGAATTTAATTATGATAATTAAATAAAACAAAGTTAAATTCATTTATTTAATTAAGACAAAAATAATAGAATAAAGATTGAAGAATTTAAGATGAACTATATAAATAAAGATTTCTATTTATTTAATAGTAGATGAAATAAAGGTTAATTATTCAAATAAATCATATTTAATTAATTATATGCACTAGACCATTTTTAGGTGTATACACCAATAGTCGGCTCTAACACCACTGGCCTCTGAGTATGACTTGATGTGCCTTATTGGGACACTATCACGCTATGTGACCCTGTTGGCCACAAGCAAAATATCTTGTACCCCTACCGAATCCTCTACCTCCAGGAGGCACACTCAACTACTGAATGCTACCCCTATTATAGGTAGACTGTGTACTCTGTGTCGGCTGCTCATAATTAAAGCGTTTGATCCACCTCCAATTTTTGTCACCCCCTAATTGATATCTATCACCCTGTCTAGGCTAGAAATTCTTTTGTTTCCCTTGTGAATTATGATGCTAACTACTCTTTGTAGGCACTTGCTGTGTCCTAGGTGGTCCAACTCCCTGAGCCTGGCCACTACGTGAAATAGGTTCTATAGCTGAAGCACTGCCTATCTTTACTCCAATATGTCCACCTAACGCCATCACCAAATTCTCCTCCACCAGACTGGCCTTCTCTACTATTGTCTCCATGGTCATGGGTTCGAAAACCCAAACACCACCACTAATCTAAGCATTTAAGCCCCTAATGAAGTGCTGAACTAGCATTCCCTCATCATCACCAATACAAGTGTACTATTTGAGCTCATAGAATCTACACTCAAATAGTTCTACTGACATGGCCATCTATCATAGAGCATGAAACTCATCTCTACGACGCTATCGCCAATGGTCTAATAGGAATCTGGCTCTAAATCTCTCAATGAACATATCCCAAGAAACTAAATTAATGTCAATACAGAGCTTTTTCTCCTCCAATCTCCACTAGGTAGATGCAAAGTCTTGTAAGTGCATAATAACACATTTGGCCTTGGTGTTACTACCATAAGGGTGCATAGTAAAACACTAGTTCAAGTCTATCAACCATGTCTTAGCTTCTAGTCCGCTACTAGAACCATCGAAAGTGGGCGGATGGGATCTAAGTAGGTTTCTCATATGAGCGGTTGCGACTGCCTCCTGTTGTGCTGGAACCTCTCTCTGTCTAGGGGATCTCTCTCCCTCTCCAATATTTATCTGATCTCTATCCTACCTCGATCCAAGGCGAGCAGGAGTCTCCTCTAACAATCAACGCAACTAAGTACCCTCGATCCCTGGTGGATCCTGATTCTGGTCATTGCACCCCAGAGCATTTTGGGAAGCCTATTGTTCCTCATGATCTGAGTCATGGGGAACATGGGGAGGTGAGTCTTGCTGATGACCTCCGCGGTCACCTCCTTGGCCTCAACCACGACCTCTACCGCAACCTTGCCTAGGTGGCATGATCCTTCACAAACATACCAAGGTATAAGACAAGGTAACACAAACTTAAATCCTATGCAACAAACAACTTAATGGGTTCAACATTATCCCAAAGCACCCAACGTTTAAACTTGGGCTCTGATACCATGTGTAATGCCCCGCCACGTAACCCTAGAGGATGACACAATAACAAAAAAAGCACAATTTTTTTTTAAAAGTAAAATTAACAATTAGTAAAGTGATCAACACTTGACACCTACATCCTCTAAGGTATGCGGCAATGCTTACATTGGAAACCCATAACATACAAAAGTAAACTAATCCATAGCATATAAATCAAATTCATGAAATAAATAACATAGATCCAATAAAACAAAACTCATTTCATAAGATATAAAGTACATAATAAAACCATTCATAGATTGTATTCATTCAATATAGCAGTTACAAGGCTCATTTCCAAAATGAGGTAGATCATACAAACAATATTAAAATTACAATGATACAAATATTCTCCTCGAATACAAATGAGGAGTAGTACATATACATCAGCATTCAACTGATCCAATAGAACACAAGAGATGGTAAAAACAACTGGAACATGCGAGCTCTTCAATCTGGAAGATCTCGCCATCATGAACATGAAGTGGAAACTCAACGGTGTAAGGTGCACGTTCCACCCAACCAAGTGGTACCTGAAGGCCCACCCCCCATGTTAGGAGATAGTAAAAGGGCTTCCTAGGTAAAGCCAATAACCTCAAGACACGCATAAACCACAAGACTAAACTAAACAAGTACAATACATAACATGAAGGTTACATTTCTTCCAGAGTAAAAGAATCAAGCACATCAACTGAACAATACAAATTGTTATCATAAGAGGAGTGTCATCACAAAGTAGTATGTGTTATCCTGGAAGATCTTCCTAGGCCCCGACCCCCATCTTGGGTTATCCTGGTAGCCTCTTATGCTCCCCGACCCCACATGCAAACCGATGCAGAGTCAAATATATTTCAAAGGGACAAGATAATGACCTTGCCATTCCAAGCCTTCTTGACTCATCTCAAGTCTAAACTAGCCCTTGAGCCAATGAGTGAGGCACAATTATCAAGTTATATGTTTTAAGCTACCCTTTCCCCTAATACATTTATTTAATTTCCACTGAATTATCTCCCACATGAATTATCCTGGCACCACTTTGTGCGTTGAGCCCCATTAAGAACCACTCCTCTACTGACAACACAAGGATCTAATCCAAAAAATAAGGGTAAACCAAGTGCACAAAAAATAGATAATAAATCCCAACCATAATGCAAGAGGCAACACATCTCGTTCGTAGAAACCGGGTGTTTAAATTGAATCACAACTAGGTGCACTACCCAAGGAAAACAAAGCGCTGAACAAAATATTACAACAACCCCCACATAATATTAAAACATCTGGAAGGCTTACACATTTACAACTAACATATTTCCCAACTTACGTGAACAAAAAACATCATAATTAAATAAGCAATTTAGGCAGGAATTCAAACTATCATTATGATTTCCTCAATCTACCATTTCAAGAAAACAATAATACATTTCTCAAAATAATCTAACTTAATAAAATTTTATTTATAATCAAAAGAGAAATTAAATCTAATTATTTAATTCAATTTCCAAAATTATATGTATATAAAATCAATTTCCCTTTTTTAAATAATTTCATTTTAAAACATCTAATTCGTGCATTTGCATGCACCTATTTTAAAATTTATTTAAATATATATATATACAATTACATATGTATTTATATATATAAATATATTATTTAAATAATTAAAAATCAAATTACAATTTCCAAACAAAAATTAAATATACACACACACACACACACACACACACACACACACACACACACACACACACACACACATATATATATATATGAAACCAAAAAAAATATTCGAAATAGAATGGCAAACGAACTGTTGGCTACCATTAATGTCTGGTTGCACCTAGCTGTGTTCACAACCATCTCCCCTATGAGGCATGCGGCTTGTGAAGCCAACGCTGGGTGCTACCTTCATAGCCTGCCTCCCCTATGGGGGCAACCCCCAACCCCTGTACATTTTAACTATGATTTTTGTTTGAATTTAAAACCTGTGATTTTTATAAAAAATTGCCATATGAATTCAATGCGGATTTTTTCAAAATAAAATTTCATTGGAACTTTCATAAATAAAATATGCATATATATATATATATATATTTATTTATATATGTATATGTATATATATTTATATATATATCAAAACGATTGCTCCAGATGAGAAATCGTTCACAAAAAATTTCTATAGGAGGATATTTACAAATTTAAGTTTTTTAATTTCCCAAGCCAAACAAATCTAATTGAAAGAAAAACAATAATCTTCTACAAGAAGATCTTTTCCAATACAATTAGAGGTTTTCTACAAATTTTGACAGGAAGATTGAAACCAATTCCTACAGAGGTTTTCCAAATTTTCTATATAATCATTTTGTGAAATCTATTGTTTTAAAATGATTCATCTTTTCAAAAGAATTCAAGAATTTAATTTGAAGCTCTAAAGCTTTCACGGTAATCTTTCCAATTTTCAAACATATTAAAGCTTTAACATGAATATAATTTTCTTCATTGTATAGGCAATCTTTTCCAATTTAAATTTAAATAAAAACAATAAAGAACCTGTTTTAGATGCTTGAAAAATTGAAGTTTGAAGTAGAGCCTCACCTTCAAATTCCAAAATTATCAAAGCCTCTTCCAAAATAATCCTCTTTTCCAAAAAGTTGAAAATAAAACTAGAGCCCATTTCCCGAGAGCTTCTTCCAATTTTTTAACAACCCCAAAATACCATTTTCCTTCTCAGGAAATAGCCTTTTGCCCTCTTTTAGTTAAGCAATTATTCTCTCCGTGAATTATTTCCCAACACCAGAGTTCAATTTTCTAACTCATGTGACAATCCCAAAATATCTTCCCAAAATAAATCATAGATATTTCCTCTAAGATATTTATAAGATATTTATTTATTTAATAATTTAAAATCAAATATTAATCTTAATATCCATTCATTTAAATTCACAGCTTTATTTAATTAACTTAAATAATTAATTAAATGAAACTTTATTATCTAACAATTTTAATATCGAATTTAATCTAATTAATTTAATCACTATATAAAATAAATTTAATCTAAATAATTAAATTAATTTATAAAATAAATTAAATCTAATTAATTAAATCAAATTTAAAACTTCTAACAAAATTAATCACGA
Organism: Sequoiadendron giganteum; assembly: GCA_007115665.2. Lineage (NCBI taxonomy): Eukaryota > Viridiplantae > Streptophyta > Pinopsida > Cupressales > Cupressaceae > Sequoiadendron > Sequoiadendron giganteum. Next base: position 315,920,708 of record CM021108.1, read on the forward strand.
TCAAATAAATAATCAATTAAAAATATTAATTAACATTAATTTCCCACATAACATACCTTGCAAAATAATTAAATGACAAGGCAAACAGGGACAACATGACAACAAAGCACGACCAAAACAAGGACTAATGACACACTGTGACTAGGGTTGTGGTTTGACAAGGAAATCATGTTACTATCTCCCAATCAAATATTCCGTTGGGCAATGGACACGCTCAAACCTGTGAATCCAAGTGGAGTCGATGTCTTGTACCTATAATCCTGCAATCAAAACATATGTCGTACATGTATATAAATCATGAACAATGACATCGTGAAGAGAAAATCACAGAATCACAGGGTGCTCGCAAGTGAGTGATGCAATCTCATCCCCTTACCAATACAATGTCACATCAAAACTGACGAAACTAAAACATCAAATAACTACAGATGAACATATATAAATATCAACTCACATAATCAATTATGCTAACCAGAGAGCATGTCATAATCGATAATCATCAATATAATGTACCATCACATCTTAATATAAAAACCATCATCGCTATAAAGTTAGCGATCAAATAACAACATCATAGTATCATAGTCTATCAAAATAAAAAAAACTGTCTAAAAACATAAGCAAATTAGAGGGGTACTACATTAAGGTGAGGGTTAGGGTTTAATTAGGGTTAAGTTTTGATTAAGGTTAGTGTTCACTTAAGGTTATTGTTCACATTAGGGTTAACATTAGGATTCAACTAGGGTTAAGAGCTAATAGAGTTTGGGTTAGGGTTGGGGTTCAATTAGGGCTAAAATTTAATTAGTGTTATTGTTCAATTAGGGTTAGGGTTAAGATGAGTGTTAAGGTTTAATTAAGGTTATGTTTTGATTAGGGTTAGTGTTCACTTAAGGTTATGGTTAGGGTTCAACTATAGTTATTTTAATATATCCATACATCTAAATTTTAACTTTTCGTAACATATTTTGTTCTACTACTTATTTGTAATATATTTGGCTTTCTAAAATGTGTAGCCTTAAATAATATCTTGAAGTGGATGTGAGGCAAATATATGTGAAAAATTAATTGTAATGAATGTGTCACAAATATATGAAATACTAAATGTGTCACAAATATGTGTGTGTGTGTCTATAACCCAAACCCTAATTCTAAGCATAATCCTAACCATAATGTGAACTCGAAGCCTAACCATTATTTGAACTCTAACATTAAAACTAATCCTGATCTTGAACTTAAAACCTACCATTAATATTATTCTATCATTCTATCATAATCATAATAATAATAATCCCAATCCTACCCATTTCCTCACCCTAACCCAAACATTAATGTAAACCCTAAACATAATCCTAACCATAGAACAAAATTCTAACCCTAACCATAAACCTAATGCTAACACTTACCTTAACACTAAACCCTAACTGTAACTATAACCCTAACCATAATACTAAACCCTAATCCTAACCATAATCATAAACCTAAATTCTAAACCCTAATCCTTAATGAGTAACCCTAAATCTAATGCTAGCCCTGACCATGATATAAACTTTAACCTTAATGCTAACCCTAACTATGATATAAATCGTAACCCTAAATTTTAACCCTAATTATATTAATTCATTCAATGTATAACACTAAACCTTAACACTAATCCCTAACACTAACTATAACCCTAATCATAAGTCTAAACCTTAACCCTCACCATAATCATAATCGTAAACCAAATCCTAACCATAATGCTAATCTTAACCTTAATCCTAACCTTGACCCTAATCCTAACCCAAACCATAGCCCTGACTAAATATAAATCCTTACCTTACCCCTAATTATAATCCAATCCAAACCTTAATAGTAATTCCAACCCTACCCTTAACACTAACCAAAGCCTTATTCCTAACCTAAAAACTGTTATAATTATAATCCAAACCCTAACCCTAACCATAATTCTACCCCTAACCCTAACATAATTCTCACACTAACTATGACCATAAACCCAACCTTAACACTAAACCCTAACCCTAACCCTAATAATAATAATAAATCTAAACCAAACCCTAACCCTAATGCTAACCCTAACCATGATATAAACCCTAATCAGAAATGCTAACTCTAATCATAACCCTAAATATATTAATTTATTCAATGTGTTACATACGCCGTGATTGCTACTATCTTAGCTATCTTAATATATTAAGATATATATATATATATATATATATTATACGTTGAGAGATATCATTTTAGAGGCGTATTTTTTAAATTTAAAAAAGAAAAAAAGGAAAAAAAAATGCCTCAAAAATGATATCTCTCGGCGTATAATATATATGTTAATATAAAAAGATAGATAAGCTAGTAATATATTTTATGAAAAAAAGGAGTTACACAAAAATGAAATTAATATGCCAATTACATATTACAGTGGGTATATTTTAAGAAAGAAAGAAAATCTTGTAATAATAATTCTTATTTTTTGGGGTTGACCCTGCAATGCAACGATAGTTGCAAGGCAATAGGTTTCGCTGCATTAGGTGTTCGAATCCCATGGTGGTATGGGATGTCGATCGCATGGAGGAGGCTCAATGGAGGTCGTGGTTGAAGACCAGACACTGTTGTGGGGTCAAGGCGGAAGGAAGGAGCATTGGCGAGCAACAAATCAACAACAGAGGATGGGTTGAATTTTGGTTGGTTGTAGGTGGTGGAAGGCGATGAAGGAACAAACACAAAGGGTGGAAGAAGTTCAGAGGCTGGTGGTAGAGTAGGCAGAAGGACGACGAGGTGCAGGGGGCAATGGGAGGAGTGGAGGAGTAAGGAGAAGGAGAGGAGGAAAAAGGAGAGTAGGAGGATGAGGTAAGGAGTAAGGAGGATGAGAGGAAAGAGAGGAGGTAGAGGAGGAAGAGAGGAGATGGAGGAGCCAAAGGAGAGGAGGAATAGAGGAGATGGAGGAGAGGAATAAGAGAGATGAATGACGGGGATGAGGCCCCCTGAATGTGGCCTCACTGGTTCAAAAATCTAGTCAAAAGGGTTCACCTATCAAAAAAAAAATTCTTATTTTTCTATTATTACTTTTCAAAAAATTAATTACACTAAAAAACAAGTTAAGAAAAAATTAAATGAGATTTGAAGTTCTTGAGAAAAAAATGTGTTATCTAGGTAAGTAAATATTTTTCCAAATGTGTAGATAAATATTGAGTTTTACATATAAATTTAGTTTTACTTTCAAAGAATTAATAAAACTTCATTTTATGTATCTTATAAATTTATAAAATTTTAATTAGATTTATTTAAAACGAATTGGCAGTTAAATTTATTTAAAATGAATTCATAATTAAATTTATTCAAAATGAATTCATAATTAAATTTATTTAAAATGAATTCATAGTTAATTTTATTCATTTGAAAGAAAAAGAAAAAAAAATAGATTTTAAATTTTATTATTACTTTTAATCAAATTTGGAATTTATAGATCAATAAATAAATAAATAAATAAATTAGTTAAATGTTTTGCAACAACATATTTAAAATAAAATAAAATAAAAATGTTATACATATTTTTTTTTTAAATAATTATAATAAATTTAAATATAATATATAAATAAAAAACAATAAAAATATATATTTAATAAAAAGTTTTTAAATAGTGCTACCGAAAATGTCAAAAATCTCGACATTGTCAAATTTCCGTTGTCCTAGGGTTTCCGTGTTGGCCACTGTCACAAATGGAGAAGGCTCCCTTACAACTACCATGGCCAAAGATTGCATCGCAAAGGTTGATTGTGGTTTGGTATCAATGGGCTGCATGGATTTGTAGGGCAATTTGGGTGATGTTCCTAATGCATCGACCTCCTCAAGGCATTTGATATAACATTCAATTCTCCTCTAGGCGGTGCGTTATGGGCATCAAATTATTCTTCTCATGATAATTCTCCTCAACTTACTCTTAGGGGGAAGGCTGAGGATTTCGTCCATAATGGGTTGAACCTACCTTCTTTGAAGGATCAATGACATGCATATTTTGTGTGTGGTGGTTGGCTTCCTGGGCAAAAGTCGTTGGTTGGAAAACCCTCATTTTTGGAGGTGGTTAAGTCAGGTTCCTCCCCCCTTTAAATGCCTCATAGAAACCTCAGAATTGTACAGGTAAATAAAGATCAGTTCAGTGCTTTGGAAAAACTTTATCTTTAGATTTTGATGCTTCTATGTCAAAAGAGTTGCATGAAAATGAAAAATTATTTACTGACAATGGTCTAATTGGTAGATTTAACCACCTTTGGCATAATCTTCCAAATTTGCACGACTAGATTTTGAAATCTCAGCTTCCCCTTATAGAAAGTAATTTAGAAATCTACCCCAGTGGAAGAGGTTTTTTCATTGTGGCGTTTAACTACAAGAAAGACAAAAATGCCATTTTAGATTATGTGTGGCTATGGGTAGAAAATTTATTGCAATTCAAATCTTTGCATCCAAAATTTGATTCATCCTCTGAATCATTCACAGTTTTACCGACGTGGGTTCGTCTCCCAAATCTCCCCCTGTACTATTGGTTGGAATCGTATTTTTCTGCTATTGGGAACTCTTTGGGTAAATTTGTGTATACGGATTACAACTCAAGAAATTTTATCCATAAAATCTATGCCAAAATCTTGGTGGAATTGGACACTTCCAAGGATCTTCTAGTAGAAATTATTTTGGGTGTTAACGGACAATGTTGAAAACAACCTCTAGAATATGAAGGGATAATTTTTAGATGTAGGAGATGTTATCAAACATAACACATAGATGTAGAGTGCCCAATTGTTAAGATCCAGCCAAATCAGGTGGCCTCCTACTGGAAAGACTCTTCCCCCAAACATTATTCTATGGTAAACTCTCCCAAATAGAATATTTATTGTGACAAGTTGGTGAGGAAGAATTTTGAGCTCCCTTTAGAGTTAGAAGCGGATTAGAAATTGCCCTGTGTTGGTGACAACGATGCTACCTCTCAAGGTTCTAGAGTAGCAGGTGATGTAACATGCCCATTGTTCTACCTAGTAATTTTACTAAGTTTTATCCACAAGTAAATAGTTTATGCATCTAACCCTTAAGAGCAATAAATGTTTTTCTTTTCCTTTGAATAATAAATGCACATTTGAAACATATTTCAAACTTTCCCATTGCATACAAAATAATTCCTTTCATTAATACAAGTAATGATGATACATAATTCCAATATGACATTTCACATTTAAAATTCCCATAGAGATGGATACAAGTAAATACATACATAGCTCTAACAAGATTACTAAATATATAAAGTACAAATGGTCCAAAATATCTTCCTCAAATCTTAGCCACCAATTGTGTGAAGAGAAGCATCACTCAAGTGATTTTCCACCAACCATGGACTTACTACGGTCCCTCACACATCTACCAAACTAGTAAGATGGCCCTACCATTTGACGAAGAGATTGGTCTGGTAACCTCATAACCTTAGCCTTTTCAGAGCATGGTTTTGTGTCCTACATATCTAGAGTTGACATACAGTGGCTACACCCTACATGTATGACTATCCCTGCCTAGTATGTAAACCCAAATCATAGTGAACTGACACTATAAACAATGGCTACTTACACCACTTTGGCCAAAGAATTCATCACCTAGTACTTCGAATGAGAGTCATATATTTCACCCACCTTCCTAGCTTGATTTTGTTTTATGACCATTCATACTCTATATCTAGGTTACCGCCTTTCCCATGGATCAAAAAAACCCTAGGAATAACCCTCTTAACAACCTGTAATCAAAATGACTTTACTACCAAAGTGTTTCTAGCAACTTATTACTTTATGCTACATGTACGTCTAGTATAAACGTCCTACATATAGCGATGGCAACTAAGTATAGTTTAAATACATTGCATTCATACAAACTCCCATATATAGGGTACATAAAAATATAAACCAATAAGATAGATTCTATAAAATAATGAACAACCAAGAAACATGAAATCATGTACAAGCATCACAACATATTCAAAAGCATTCTTTTCCAACATAGTAAACAAAACTATTTAACCTTTCCAAAATAGATGACAAATGTAATACCCCTCCGTTTTGCCTTCTGGTTGGACAGTGAGTCCTTGTGTGGGTATGTTGCTTTGATGTGTTTCTGGGTTTTCAAATGCCTTGTTTGTGTGCTTTCTGTTAGTACCTTGACTATGGTACTCGGTTACTGTTTGATCTCTATCTTTATCGTGTTTTGGTGATGTATTTTGATGTGATGATATTGTATTCAGATGTTATCTTTATTCCATGTTTTGGGATTAACATTATGGATGTTCAAATTAAAGATGTTTAATGCTTTGAATTATATTAGTATGTTAGAATTGTCAGTTATTTACATTGTATTGGTGAAGGGGACGATATCGCATCACTCGCTTGCGAGTGCCCTGCGATCCCATGATTTCCTCTTCACGGTGTGTATTTTATGTTGTTTATATTATATGTTGTTGTTTACTTGATTTTTAGGTTGACAGGTACAGGACATCAACTCCACCTGGTTTCACAGGTTGGAGTGTGTTCAATGCCCAATGGTATTTGATTGGGAGATAGTAACTAGGTTTTCCGTGCCAAGATGTCACCCTAGTCCTAGTATGTCATCAAGTGTTTGTCGGGTTGTGTTGCTTTGATTTTGGTTCCCTCTCTTCGTTATTTAATTGCAAGTTAAAAAGGGGAATTAAATGGTCTTTTAGTATTTAAGTTATTGATTAAATTAATTTGGTTATAATGTCGAAAATGTTATTAATTAATTTAATTAAATTAATAAAATAATTTAATCTTGGATTAGATTTATTTTATTGAATAAATTAAATTAATTAATTTGAATTAAGCAATTCATTGTGGAAATTATTGGATATTTGTTGAAATTAAAAAAAAGAAAAAAGAAAAATGATTTAAAAGTCAAATTTGAAAGTTTGAATTCAAAAAATTGAAGAAATTGAGATATTTTTGCATTTTCTATTTTGGAGAATTTATGAGGGTGGTTGCACTAATATTTTGGAGATATTTTTGGAATTTCATTATTATTGAATTTCTTTTCTCAATTTTGGATTATGAAGTTTTGGAGAAATTGAAAATAGAGGAGAGGAGGAATGGTTGCATTTTTGTGAGTCTTAGGTTGGGATTTTGGAAAAGCCTTGAGGAATGGCTAGGCAGGAGTTGGAATCAGAGGAAGAACCTGGGCACCGTTTGGCATCTTCTCAAGCCTTGGAATTCCAGGTTCATGTTATTTAAGTTGATTTTGAATTTGAAAAGGTTCATGAGATTAGTTATGATGCTTGGAAAATGTTCATTTGGAAACTCAAAATGATTCATGTTGAAAATAAACCCATATTAGATCTTATTTCAAAACTTGAAAAAGCTCTGTTTGAAAATGAAATTTTTGTGTTCTTGGCTGGAACTGGGGTTTGAATAATTTCTTTCTCATTTAATCATGCAAACATCTTTGGGGATTTTAAATATATATATACATATGTATATATATTGATATATATACATATATATATATATAAAATATTTTTATATTAAGGTTCTGTTGTTGAAAATATTTCAAAATGCCTATGGGAAGAGGCGCAAATTTCTAAATCCGCAGGATTTCTTTTAATAAAAAATAAAATAAAATAAAATTCATGGGGAGGCGCTAGGGGCTCACCTCCCCACCGTGCCCCATGGGAGGCGAGTGGGGAGAGAGCCACGCCCAGCGCGGGCTCCCTCGGCGACCCACTATGGTGGGACGGCTGTGTAAACACAGCCGCCATCACAGTGGTGGGTTCAACTGTGTTTACACAGCCGTGCCCACCACTGTGGGGTCGACTGTGTAAACCAGTGGTAGCTGCCACCCCACCTCTGCTTGCGCCCTATGCGCGAACCCTCTACTGCCGCCGTTGTTCATTCCGCTACCGGTGCCCTAAGCAGCGCCCAACACTATGCGTGCAGCCCGAGGCCTTATGGGAGATTTAAGAAAAAAATAAAAAATAATAAAAATAATGTATATATATATTAATATTTTATATATTATTTTATAATATTAAAATATTATTTAATAATATTTTATATTATAATTTATAATATTAAAATATTATATATATATATTATGTTTAATTAATATTTGTATATTTAGAGTGGTAATTTAAATTAAATATGCATAGAAACTTATTGATTTTCCAATGGCATGATTTAATTGTGGAAATGAAAACATTGTATCTTTAGTCATGGTATTGACTTTATTTTAAAATAATATATATTTGGAAAGATCTAATATTTGATTTACAAATATTATGTTTAATTACAGAAATTAAATGATTTATATTTGCAAGGACGTGTTTAAAATTGTAATTAATTGATGGTTCATTTTGCAAAGGAGTTATTGTTATCTTAAAATGATTTATTTGAATTGAAGGTGTAAACGTTAATTTATTGTTAATTAAGAGCAATTGGGAAATTAGATATTGAGTCTTAATTTAAAAGACATGTTTTAATTTAGATTACTGAATTCAATAGAGTACTAAATGTAATGAGGAAATGGATTTAGAATATCCAAAGGTAGTTTATTTCATGTGCCTTCAATGAATATTCCCTTCGTGTTCTTGTTTGGGAAATGGGTTAAAGGAGTGTTTTATTCATAAGTCCTCTAGATGGGATTTTCAGTTCTGTGGGTTGTCGTTTTGCACTTGTCAACTTGTTTTGTACCCCTCAGGTAGTGCATGGTACGTATTCAGTTAATAACCCAATTTTCACGAATGGGGATGTTTTGTACCTCCTTGGTTTAGGCGTGGATTATGTGATTAGTGCGTCCTTGTCAGGAGTGACTTTGTTACCTGGTTACCTCCAAGTGTTTGGAGAGGGTTTGAACTTATGTTGCCTCCTGAAAAAGGAGAGGTCATGGTATCTTGTTTGTGTGCACTTTGTACCTTTGGTGTTTGGATGGTATGTGTGTTGTCAAGTAGAAGAGTGGCTTTCGTAGGGGCCAGAGCCCGAAAGAGGTAAGATTGGGTAACCTTTGGAAGTGGTTTAATCAAGTGATAACTAAAACAATATTTAGAAGATTAGGACTAACTTCTCACTAATCAAGATAATTATGCCTCACTCCTGGACCCACATGCTCGGTTAGGCTTGGGATGGGTGGGAAGGCCAGGGATGGCAAGGTCATCTATCTTGTCTGTACGAAAGGTATTTGATTTCGCATTAGTGAGTATGAGGGCCGATGATTGGTTTGAGGTCACCATCCTGATGATCCGCAGTGGGTAACTCATGACGAGCTGTGTGATGACACTCTGTCTAGGACAACAGTTGGGTCTTGTTTTTGTATTAGTAAGTATGAGGGCCGAGGATCGGTTGAGGCCACCATCTTGACAATCCGTAGTGGGTAACTCATGATGAGCTGTATGATGGCACTTTGTGTGACCATAGTTGGTACTTGCTTATTGTGGGTATGGTTTCTGTAACATACCTGATGTGACCATAGTTGGTATTCGATTATTATGTGTATGGTTCTCTTAACATACTTGATCTGCTTTATTTTTGGAAGCAATGTGACCATGTAGAGTTGTACTTGCATGGTATTTGAGTTGCACTTGTGTTATACTTATGTTGTACTCGAGTTGTACGTATGTTGTACTTGTAAGGTACATGTGATTGGTTGTGTCAGTTTGGTTCAGCTATGTGTTAGTCTGTGTCTAGAGGTAGATGTCTTGGTTAGGATTCCTTGTTACTATCTTCTAGCATGGGGGGTGGGCCTTTGGGTTCCCCTTGGTTGGGTGGCATGCACCTAAATCCATTGGGTTCTTTCCTCATGTTCTTGTGGATGAGACTTCCAGTTGGAGAGCTCGTTGGATTCAGTATCAGTTCTTGTTGTATTCATTTCAGTTGATCTTGTATTATTTTACCCCTCAGTTGTTATCGAGGTGGAAGTTGTAATTGTAATTTTATTTATTGGGTTTGCCTCATTCAGGGAATGAGTGATGTAACCTTATTGTTTAATGAATGGATTAATGAAAAGGAAAGTTATCTTTATGCTTTGATGAAATTCATCTTATTGGAATGTATGTGTTTAATTTATTGAGTAAACGAATGTCATGGCTAAGTTCATGTTTTTTGTTGAGGTTCTATATAACCTCTGTCTCATAACCTTAGAGGTTGTTGGCATCAGTTAGTGAACTTGCTTATTAATTGTACTTAAACAAAAAAAAAATAGCCTGTTTAAGTAGTTGTTTGCAACTTCCTCAAGGGTTGCGTGGTGGGGCGTTACAAAAAAGGTATAGAAACTAAAATGCATGTATAAAAGGTCCAATTGATTAAACTCCCTTCCTAGCTCAATTCCTCAAGCTCGCTTGATACTTGTTGTCACATGAAATTACACCTTGCTTAGCACAAAGCTCAACATTCTAATGACACAACGGAAATGACCTCAAGGTGTGGGACCTTTGTGCGTATGAGGTTGAATCTCTAGAAAAGGTCAGCTTCCTTTTTCAATCCAAGTGCAATGTGATGGTCCAAACCAACACATGAAATCCTATCACTAATAGCTCACAAGGAAAAGGGGAGAAGGAGAATACGAAAGGGAAAATGGAGGTGATACACCAAGATGGAAAGGTTGTTTCTTCTTGACTTAGATTGCACAATACATCGTTGAAGATGGGCAAGAGGAATTTCACAACTCTTTGTTTGGTTGATTCTCAAAGGCATACAAGAAGGCTAGGGTTTTACAGGACGCTAGAAGGAAAGCAAGGTTTCTCAAGCTAGAAATTGTAAACCATTTAACACAAAAATACATGCATGAAAATACAATAAACACTCAAATATAAAGGTAATAACATACTCAAACATAAAATGGCTAAGAAGAGGAAAGCTTGATCGATTTCATTGATGTAGAGGCAAAAGGCCAATATTTACAATAACAGGGATGCAAAAATGCAAGTATGCCAAAGAAAAACCCTAGAGGAGCCGAAGGAAGAACCCAACCTGTTGAAGAAGAAAAAAATGAAATACATTTTTTGCCTTTATAGATCGGGCATAACTGAGAAACACAAACCGAACCCTGACACTAACCAGGGATAGCAATGAAGCCTGTGGCGTGAGAGAATGGAGCCATCCATGAAAATATTGATTAGGGCATAGATCCACCTTGAATTCAACAAATAGAAATAAATGGGCATGGGAACCCATGAAATTCAATTGCAGAAGGCATGAAATACAATTAATATCATACTTGAAGCTCAAGAATCAGATATGGGTGCTCAGACATCAAATCGAGCCTCAAAAATGTCACCTAGAAAACACATCAAAATGCAGGATGGTCAGGGTGTCAAGCCCAAAAAATAGCCTTTACAAGCATGAAAAAATGGTCCAAAGCCCTGAAAATGAGCACATTATCGGACGTCGCCGATTGGCTAGTCGAGAGTTGGGCGTTGAGCATACCACTTACCTCGTGCCAAAGAAAAGAGAGAGGAAATTGTGACAAAGAGAGGAGGAAATCGTGATGAAGAGAAGACCTCAATAGATCGTGGATCTTTATCCACTATAACAAGGGATAAACATGTTTGTTGCTATTTCTCCAAACCATGGATTTATCTTCAAACACCAATCCCAAACCAAGCAATTTAGAGGCTTCAACTGATGCAGGTATAAATGATCTATCCTCCTCATCTTAAACAAAACAAGGAAGGGCATCAAATGAGAGGATTGATTCCTCTATCGTATCAATTTTCTCTACCTTTTTAGTGTCTTGTTGCTACAACACTATTTCATCTTCATCCTTTTCTTGCAGCAGACCAAGAAACTCATCTTTAAGAGCACATGAAGGCTCCACAGCAACAACCTCCTCAAGGATAGGTTCTTGAAAGGAATGGAGGCCCCCAAAATTTAGGATCTCCAACATAGAAGATCCGTTTAATGGCACAAGAGGTTTATATTGGAGTTTCAAGGGGCTAATTGGGATTATTGAAATTGAAATTTTTGTGTTTGCAAACCTCTTGCACAATAGGTTGTTATGAAACAAAAGGAGGGCTAATAGAAGTTTTAAGAGGCTTTGCTAGGTTTCTTGAAACTTATGAATTTTTATTTTCTTACCTCCTCCTTAGCAGGCTATTCTGGAAATGGTGGAGGTGCTTGTTTGAAACTAGGAACACAAGGGGCTGACTGAGTCTCGAGCACTTGTGCTAGAGCGAGGGCAAGATGGATTTTTTCTTGCCTACCAACATCACTTGTTGTACACTCTTCTTGTTTCCTTCTTTGTGCCTCCAACTTCTACTCATACCTCCATTGAGCGTCTGAATTTTGCTGTTGTGAATAATGAGCTTAATGGACAAACTCATCATGTTGTGGGAAACAACACTGCTAACCCTGATAGGCTTGATTTTCCCACTCTTCTTGCTATAGGTCAAGCTCTTGTTGTCTTTGTAGATTATCAATTTGTCTATTGAAATCAAGAAAAATACTTGTGATTTCAATTGCACTTAAATTATCAAAATTTCAGGGTTGAGTAGGAGAAAAACAAGGTTGAGTAGGAGAAAAACAGGGTTGATTTTCAAAGTGACGAGTCTCTTGGGGTTGTTGATATGAATGTGTATCTATCCAAGAAGATTGGGTAGGGTGGGGTGGGTGGGATTCATTTTGAGAAGGTTGAGAACCCACAACAATAGGGTTCTATGGAATAAAATGGGTGGTATAACCAGCCTGATATGGCTGATTGGGAGGTGCAAAGTTGGCATTATCATGAAATGGTGGAGTGTACATGTGGTTTATATTAAAATATGTCATTTTAATACATAGGAAACACCTTGAGAATTACAAAATAAGAGCAAAGGATTATCCAACCAAATATTTTGGGTACATGCCAAAAGAGTCACCCAAATGAGTTGCAAAGTCGCTACGTGCTTGAAGAACACCTCCATAGGTTGAAACATCGAAGAGGACCACTTCCTTAATGACATAAAATGAACTAGGCTGCTTGAACCATATGATTTTGAATGGATTCACCATGGTGTTTGAAGATATGCCTCAAAAGGCAAAGTGCATCGAGGGAAACATGAGATTCTTCAATGAAAAGAAGTAGTCCCTGTAACATCCCGCTACGCAACCCCGAAGGTTAAGAGCCAAAAGGGAAAATATAATTTTTTTTTACAACAACAAGAATAACATACACATAAATTAGTTGCCAAATTGATGTATTGACAAGAAAACATGGTCAAGTATGATTGAAGGTACCACCCAGAGGAGAGGACTAATCCACCCTCTAGAGGAAATCCAATCGGGAGCAAGCAGGATAGCTCCAAAAGTTGTGTTGGAGCTTTCTGCTCCGGAACCCTGTTGTTCTGGAGCTCACTACTCTGAAACCTATTGCTGCCCACAGGTCAGCAAATAGAGGGCGTCGATGCTCCAGAACCCGTTGTTGCCCACTGGTCAGCAACCATAGGGCGCCGATGCTTCGAAACTTGCAGTTCCGAAGCTTATTGCTCCAGAACCTTTGCTGCTACACACAAAACAACTACAGAAAGCACCGGTGCTTCGAAACCTTTGCAGCCTGCCGAAATGAAGAAACACACAACCATGTATCTGATCTAAGCATGGATATTAATTGAACGAAAAAGGCCATAAATATTATCATAGGACAATCGAGTCCGATACCAACATCAGAACCCATAAACCAAAATAACACATCACATATCTTCTCATTAAATTTATGATTACTTTCTCTCTCAAGAGAATACAATGTGCATAAAGGAAAAGGTATGAATACAATAGCATTTTCATGAACAAGATACAACATTTGATAAGATATATACGCAAGGCATGTATATGAGTACAATATGATAAAAAAATACAAGAGAGAGAGATCAACTCCAATCGGTACTCCAAAACCTATACACCGGTCCCCAATGGCGCTGGCAATGCCTCCCTACCATGTGGACTCTAGAGGGACCACCCCACCGTGCTCAGAGGTAGTCGCAAGGCCCAAATAGAAATAACAAGGAAAGGGAGAAAATATAGCCAACACTCACATCAGACATAGAGAAAACACATTATACCATGCATACAGTCAATGTCACAACAGGGAGGTGATCATTCAATAACGTGTCGGGTAGTACTCAAGACTATAAAAATATAATATATAAGATTACAGATCGGATGAGGAGACTCAACCATGCCCAAGTCAACGCCTCGTAGACGGATAACTCAATGCCCTATAGGCGGATAGGCCTTCTCGAGTGCATCCTTAGCCTTTTCAAGTGCTCAAGGGCATGCACAAAGAGTCATAAACTATAAAAGTTTTACACCATTGTTCAATTCAGTCATCACAAGCTTATTATAACTCAACTACTAGTTTCCTTGGCAACCACTTACAGGCCACTCTATAAGGCCACACTAATGACCTTGACTTAAGCCCATCTCATTTAAGCAAACGAGGGATATAGAAAAACATGAAACTAAGGAAAAAACCACAAATTCCATCATAGTTACCATTTAAACAACCAAACCAATATTGTTGTAAAAGAAGCCATTGAACAACTGAAAACCATAAAAAAATGAAGGCATAAATTTTCATGAAAAATCAAAGTGCTTGAATTAAAATTTCAATTTTGACCCAGTTTAGATCTTGGTGTTTCAAGTTGGAATACACCTTTAATTTTTGAGTTTAGAACCAAAAACAAGGTGTTGTTCTGAAAAATGTCATTTTGATAAATTGGGCAAGAAAATACATGCAAAAATGAAAGTGCCCAGAATTTAAATCGGACAAAGACCCAGTTGAGATATGGGCATTTCAAAATGGAATACACTATTATTTTATAAATCTATGACCAAAAATAGGGTGTTGTTCAAAAACGTTATTCAACCAAGTAGGAAAAAAAAATATATTAAAATGAAAGTGCCCGAATTAAAAATCTGACAGCAACCCATTTGAAATATGTGAAATTTTAGATGAAATCCATCTTTATTTTCAATTTACAGTGGGTAGATTATGAGCAGCAAAGAAAAACGTTTTTCAACAAATTGGACAAAAATATCAAAATAAACAAATAAACCCAAAAATCAGATTTTTCCTTCGACCCAATTTAGATTTAATCATTTTAGGGTGAATTCCATCTTTATCAACAAGTTTATGGCAGGAGAATTAGATCTATTTTTTTTTAAAAAAACAAAGGCGAAGAATCAAGCTACGAATGTACAACCAAGTTTGCCATAAGAAAACTACAGAACAACAAACCAACTCCCACCCAAACATTCTCCAAACCCAACATTCACACCAATTAAAAAAAGGAATAAATCTACCATAGGGAAATACATAATTTACCATTTCTAAGCTAAATCACATTCAAGTATTACTAGAAATTCAAGGATTCAAGAATCACAAAGAAGAATACCTCAATGCTGCCCCAAAATGAAATTGAAGGAAAACTCGATGTATATGACAGAACAAGATTTCAAATTTGAATAACAAGGCAACAAAACTATGTTGCACCTCTAGAGCCATTGCCCACAAATTTCTTCTCTTTTTTGCTGTCCAATTTGAAGGGTTTTCTCCTCTTTCTCCCAAGCAGCAAATTGCTTCACATCCCAGATAACTCCCCCAAAAAGGTTCCAAAATAAATTATAAATATCAAAAGCAAAGTTGCCCAATTTCCCTTTTTTTTTAATAAATAAACCTTCCTCCCCAAATTATACTCCCCAAACAATCCCAAAAGAAATGAGGTGAAACCTCCAGCTATTGAAGCTCCCCCAAATAAATTAATTTAAAAACATTTCATATACAACATCCTCAATTTCCACATAAAAATAATAAAATAATAATTTAAATCCAATCATTAAAATACACGAGCTCCCTAAATAAGATTTAAATAAGACTATGAGAGCTCACATACAAGATTAATAATAAAAATCATTTAAAATTACCAAATGAAATGTTTCATTCTCTTGAATGATCAATAAAATCATTTAAAATAATATATTTAAAATCTCAAAGATATAACCATTCAAATCTCCCGTCAATAAACACTATAAAATACCATAACTGAAACCACGTCAAAACACTGACAATCAAAATATGCCACATAAAAGATTCAAGAAAACCATAACAAAATACTTCAACAAGGCATATCGGTAGACCACATATGATCGAAGGGTGCTCCGAACGTTACCGTTAGGTAACCAGATGGTAAGAAAACACAAAAACACTACACTAATGAGGTACATTGGGCTAGGGTAGGAGAAATTTGGCCTATATGACTACCTCTAGTTACCACCATTGGGGAATAAGAGTATGCTCAGGCCTGTGAATCTAGGCGAAGTCGATACTCAGTACCTGCATCACTCCAATTACATGTCAAAGTACATGTACATATAACATATATCATATAGTTGAAACACAACAATTATCAAGAAGAGGATCATGATATTGTAAGCCTCTCAGATAGGAGTATTACGACATCATCCCTCTCCTATCCCTAATCATGCAAAAGTAATGATAACAATATATAAACATATAAGCATGTAATCCAACATAATAACTAATCATGATAACCTATCATATAATCATCAATGTCTAATTTCATTATAAAATTTAGAATGCTAAATCAAAATTAAAATACCATCTTACCCAGGCTGGAGTTAGAGAGGTGTTACAGTCCCACTGGGCGTGCCAGAAACTATTGTCACATGAAATTGCACCCTATTGAGCATGAAGCACAACATTCTAATGACACAATGGAAATGGCCTCAAGGTGTGGGACCTTTACGCATATGAGGTTGAATCTCCAAAGAAGACCGACTTCCTTTTTCAATCCAAGTGCAATGTGCTAGTCCAACCCAACACATGAAATCCTATCACTAACAACTCACAAGGAAAAGGGGAGAAGGAGAACATGAAAGGGAAAATGGAGGTGATACACCAAGATGGAAAGGTTGTTCCTTCCTAACCTGGACTGCACAATACATCGTTGAAGAGGGGCAAGGAGACTTTCACAATTCTTTGTTTGGTCGATTCTCAAAGGCATATAAGAAGGCTAGGGTTTGACAAGGCACTAGAAGGAAAGCAAGGTTTCTCAAACCAACAATTGTACACCATTTAACACAAACATACATACATGAAAATATAATAAACACTCAAATATGAAGGTAATAACTTTCTCAAACACAAAAGAGTTGAGAAGAGGAAAGATTGATCGATTTCATTGATGTAGAGGTAAAAATCCAATCTTTACAATAACAGGGGTGCAAAAATGCAAGTTTGCCAAAGAAAAACACCAAAGGAGCTAGAGGAAGAACCCAACCTATTGAAGAAGAAAAAATGAAATAAATTTCTTTCCTTTATTGATCAGGCATAATTGAGAAACACAAACCGAACCCTAACCCTAACCAAGGTTAGCAATGAAGCTTGTGGCATGAAAGAATGGAGCCATCCATGAAAATCTCAATTAGGGCATAGATCCACCTTGAAATTCAACAAAGAGTAATAAATGGGCATGGGTCCCCATGAAATCCAACTACATAAGGCATGAAATGCAATTAGTATCATCCTTGAAGCTTAGGAATCATATCTAGGCGATCAAACGTCAAATTGAGCCTAAAAAATGTCGCCCAAAAAACATGTAAAAACACATGATGGTTGAGACATTGGGCCCAAAAAATAGCATTTACAAGCATGAAAAAAATGATTCAAAGCCTCGAAAATGAGCACATTGTCGGACGTTGGTGATTAGGCGGTCGAGAGTCAGGTGTCGGGCATACTGCTTACCTTGTGCTAAAGGAAGAAGAGGGGAGGAAACTGCAACGAAGAGAGGAGACATCGAGCATTGGACTTTGGACTGTCAGAGGTCAGAGGTTGAGAGGATGAGATACCTTTTACCGAAGAAAGGTAAGAGTTAAAGGGGAAGCTTAAAGGCCAAAACCTGAATCCTCGACACTTAGTTGAATTTCAAGAGAAAGAGAGAAATTTAGAATGGAAGAAGGAAGAAGCGAAAGAGATGAGAATCGAAGGTCAGATCTCAGACCATTGGAGGTCAAAGGTCGGGAGGAAATCTTACCTCTTTCCTAAAGAAGGTAAGAGGTAAGAGGTAAGAGCGAAGGTTGAAGGTCGAAGAAGAAAAGTGTAAGGATGGAAGAGGAAAGGGAAGAGGGAAGAGGGAAGACCGAAGGCCAAAGGCTAAAAGGAGAAAGACAAAAATGGAAGAGGAGAAGGATGGTAAGGGGTAAAGGGTAAGGCCAAAGTCCGAAACTCGAAATACTTAGAGGAAAGATGTGAAAGGAAGGGATCAATGGAGAAGGCATGAAGGAAGCGGGTAAGAGACAACCTGAAATTTTGGGACTTAGCAAAATTTGGGAAATCTCAAGGAGAAACCATGCTATATTGCACATGGGGAATCTCTTAGATCAGTTATCAGTGATAAGACATCAAAGGGGGCATGAATTGTCAACAATACTTCCTCCAAGATCAACTTAATTTCCCTCTTTTAACTCCTCACTAATTCTATCAACAATCACAAATAAAAAAAATCAAAACAACTCTCAAACTCACAAGCCCTCAATTCACTAACTCAGAAATCACAATCAAATAACATAAAGATAATTAGATTGATTAAGGGTAGCAATCGGTAGAATGAGTACCTCTATTTATACTAAATTGTGAGCAATCAAAGGCTACAAACAAGTTAATATTTCTATCATATTTCTATCCTCATGCAATGACTCATCATACTAACTTACAAGTTTGCAACACATAACAGTCCTCTCCATTTAAATGATCGAGTCGACTTATTATAAGGGGCAACAAGACTCTTTTACTGAGTCAAATGAACAACAAGCTCAACAACAAGTTTCCTTAATTGAATTCCTTCTCATGCTTCTGCCAAGTTTACTCTTGACTGAGTCCCAAGGCTAAAATATTCCTTGATCAAGCTTATACCTAATATATAGACTTCTTATGCATTACATTCTCTTCTATGTTGGCACCACATTTCATAGGATGTTGTCCTTAAGAATAGTGCAAGTTTGACTACTTCTATTTGTTTAAAGCTACATTAACTTCATATTGCAATGTTTGCACAACAAGGCTTTACTTCATATGTGCCTCACAAACTTGTTTACTTAGTCTATTGATGCTATTCGTAGGTTATTATACAACACTAAGGTTGTGCCTTAATCGTGCGCCCATGTTTCATTCAATCACTTCATAAATATTAATAATAGCTCTATATATTGCACTTTAAGAATATCTCAAATGATTTTAACTTATATATGTATATATTTATTAATATATACTCATTTCTTAAAGTTATCAAATACATTAATTGCCAAGTATTAAACATATATAAATATATAAAGAATAAATTTACGTATATATGTATATATATATACGATTATATATATATATTAATATATATGTAACTATATTACTTTATACATATATATCAATATATATATATATATATATATATATATATATATATATATATATATATATATATATATATATATATATATATATATATATATATATATATACTATATATATTCATATACATAATATTATTTCAATGTCTTTATAAAAACACCCATACTCATAACCATCGATCAACATATAGACACAAAATGTATATATATATATATGTCACCTTAGTTCAATTGATATTTCCATATGGGTAATTTGTCCATGAGCATGTGTAGGTACGTCTACTTATGTATACTCATGTACATATTCACTGACATGCATGAGTCTATCGTAAACACGTACATATATATATATACATTTTATGTATATATCTCATCGATACCATAATAAACACGCAAGGAAGGACTTTCACATGACATCAAGACTTAATCACAACATTCATAGGACAAGATCAACACAACATTCACATCTAAACCAAATATTACTTACCTTTTCCTAAAATTGACTTGACTTGACTTGACATAGATCAACTAGGGTGTGAGTGTATGAATGCTCAATTAGGGCTCACTAAGGTTACCATACCAAGTTCTTCTCTTGAGTGATATTTCCCCTCTCTTTCGAAGGTTTGAACTTGTTCCTACACTCAACTTAGCACATCATAACAGTAGTTATCCAATCACAACATAATCATATGCATCATACATTTCATAGTTAGAATCATTGTAAAGTATCAAATTGCATCAATCATTCATTCATCATATTTCCATTCAGGGTTCATAAGAAAAATTTACATATATTCAAAGATTTATAAAATCATTCATATATATTCAAGCAATTTAACCAAACAAGGTAATTGTAAATAGGTAATAACACATGGGGTGTAACAGGTGAGGGTTCTAACACCACAACAGGTGAATGCTCCTTCTCTCTAGCTTCACCACATGATCTACAAGATTCAAAAGTGGGGATGGGGGCAATGAATGACAAAGGAAAAATAAAGGGAATACGAATCAAAATGGGAATGTCTGCAAAAAAATACAACTTCAGTCTCATACCAATTCAGTTTTAGAGGTACCAAAGAATGGGGGGAAATAGGAAACACAAAGCACATAAAATAGAAAATTTTATCCAAAAAATAGAGGAAATTAGAAGTAAGTTTTGTCCTCATGCTAAAACTTGTGTCATCACCCAGTAGGCAACAATTGCTAGGTGTTATCTCATAAAATGGTTAGTTTTGCAAGGCAGCTCAAATATGTGTGTTGGGCACTTGCGTAGTTGGGATGGCAAAGTAGTCTATTTTTTAAGCCTTTTAAATTAGGTGGAGTTGGTTCGTGGTTGTGGCATGAGGAACAAGTAGTTAGAAACTTGATTGATTCAATATGAATATGGTTGAATAAAATATATGTAATTCCAAATATGTGGGGATGAGATCCCTCTTTTGTAATCTCACCTGGTATTGGTTAGGCCAAATTCCAACATCTTTATTAAACTCACCTCTTACTTATCAAAACAAAAGTTTTAAATAATTTTTGTATTTTTAAAAGTTACAAAATATAATAAAAAATATTAATATAAAATTTTATTCTTTTAAATAAATATTAATAAACTAAATAGTCATTAAACCCTCAATTAAGGTTGGCAGCTTATATGACAGGCCGAGGTCTACATACAAGTTTTTCAACCTATTTTAAGGGCTCGCAGACCCATTAAAATGAGGGGCCATAGTCACCTATTTATAAATTGTATCAGATGTAGTGGATTTAAAATTTAAATATTGTTATATTAATTTAACCATTAAATTAAATTTATATTTTAAAATAATATTATTATATAAATTTTTAATATTATTTAAATATGTTAATTTAAATAATATATTATTATATGTTAGTATTATTTTAATTTATAATAATTTAAACATATAATTAAAATTAAAATAATATTTTTTGTTTATATTAAGATTGATAATAATTGTAAATAATCTATTTTATTTTATTTATTTTTATATATTTATTTATGAAAATAAATAAATTCAAGGTTCATTAAAAGATATTAATAAATAAAATTATAACGTGAATTCAATTTAATGTTATTTTAAGATATTATATTACTAGCAATTGCACCTTGGTGTGCAATGGGTACACCGAAGATGTGTGGAAAGTAAATTAGGGAAAATTTTGGTCTATTTTTTGCATACATCAGTGCAGTATACATGGGGTCAATTGGTAGTCCATTTAGAAAATTATGTTGTTTGTGCAACAAAGGTCTCAAATTTCAATGAAAAAGTGTCAACTTAAAATCAATTATACATCCACTTATAAGGATCTACACACAACTAAAACAAAACCTCTAAATCAGGAAGATAATCAAGCTCCATTACCAATAGGCTCATGTTATGCTTCAAATAGAGAGAGAGGGTGAGAGATAGGGATGGAAATAGGGAGAGATATAGGGGGAATAGTAAGAGAGAGACAAAGGGGTAAGGAGATACAGATAGAGATGGAAATGAAAATGGAGATGGAGATGGAGATGGAGATGGAGGCGAGGGAGAAAAATAGAGAGAGAGGATAGAGGGATAGATATAAATGACATACATAAATATATAGAGATGGAGAGAAAGGGAGAGAGAGGGAGAGAATGAGAGAGGGAGAGATAAAAAGACAAAGATATAGGGAGTGATATATATAAGAGGTAGATATGGAAAGATATAGGGGTAGAGAGACATGGAGAGATAATAAGATAGAGATAGAGGGAGTGATGAAAGAAGAAATATGGGGAGATAGAGATAGAGAGGTAAAGAGAGATATAGAGATAGAGGTAGAGATAGGGAGGGAGAAACAAGGAGTATGTGTGTATGCATGAGAGAGAGAGGGGGAAAAAATTATGTATAAATATATAGAGAGGAAGGGAGAGGAAGGAGAAAAATAGAGGAGATAATATAGAAGGATGGAGTGATAGGGAGAGAGGGGGAGAGATAGGGATAGAAAGGAGAGATGGAGAGATAGATGCAACTTGGGAAAGATAGAGGGGGTGAGATACAAAGAGTCAAAGTCAAATACAAAGAGATAAATATATAGAGGGAGAGATGGAAGGAGAGACAAAGAGGGAGACACTAAAAGAGGGGGAGTTGGAGAGAGAAAGATAAAGATATAGGAAGTAATATATAGAGAGAGGTAGAGATGGATATATAGAGAGATTAGGAGAGATTGAATGAATAAGTGAGAGAGATAGAGATAATGAGATATAAAGAGTGAGGGAGAGGGAGAGATGGGAAGGTAGAGATAGAGGGGGGAAGAGTGAGAGATAAAGGAGGTGATAGAGATAAGTAATATAGATAGAGAGGGAGAGAGAGATAGAGGGTGGGAGAGGCAAATATAGGGAGGGAAAATAGGGTGTGTGCGAGAGAGAGAGAGAGTGAGAGAAATATATAGAGATAAATATAGGGAGGGAGAAATAGGGAGTGTGTGTGTGTGAGAATGAGAGAGAGATTTTTAGATAGATATAAAGGGATATATAGGGAGAGAGAGAGATGGAGAGATAAATAGAGAGAGGATAGAGAATTAGAGATATATATATATATATATATATATAGAGAGAGAGAGAGAGAGAGAGAGAGAGAGAGAGAGAGAGAGAGAGAGAGAGAGAGAGATGCATGAAGAGGTAAGGAGATATAGATAGGAGGAGAGATATAAAGGAAGATAGATATGGATATGGAGAGAAAGGGAGAGAGAAATAGAGATATAAAGAGGGGAAGACAAAGAGAGGGAGATCTATGGAGGGATAGGAAGATATAGGAAGTTATATAGAGAGGTAGAGAGGGGGAGATATATATAGAGAGAGGTACAAATGTGGAGATATATATAAAGAGATATAGGAAGAGAAAGAGAGATATATTTATATCTCTATCTCCCTTTCTATCTCTATGTTTCTCATTATCTCTTGATCTCTCTCTTCCTCTCTCTACCCTATTTCTATCTATATTTGTCTTCCATCCTCTCTACCTTTATCTATGTTTCTCTATTTTACTCTCTCTGTCTCTTTCCCTCTCCCTATCTCTCTCTCCCTTACTCTCTTTTACTATCCATATTTATCTCCCCCCTCTCTTCCCATTTCCCTCTTTCCCTCTTTATCTCTCTACCTCTCTCTATATATATTTTGTCTCCTTATATTTATCTATCTCTCTATCTCCATCTCTATGTGACCATACCTATCTATGTTTCTCCTCTTCTCTCTTTTCCTCTTGCTCTTTCTTTATCTCTCTTATTATCTCTCTCTATTCGTCTCTCTCTATTCCTCTATATATCTACCTCTATCTCCATATCTCTATCTCTCTATTTATCTCTATATCTCTATCTCTATCTTTTTTCCCTCATCTCTCATTTTGTATCTTCCTCTCCCTCTCTCTATCCCTTCATTTCTATCTTTGTTTCCCTCCATCTAACTCTCTTTATTTATCTACATCTCTCCCCCTTTGTCTCATTTTCTCCCCCTCTCTTTCTCTCTTCTTTTCTTTCCATTTTTTCTCTATTTGCCTCTATATCTTATCTCCATCTCCATCTCCCTCTCCCTTCTCTCTTTCTCTCTCTATCTATTTTCCTCCTTAAGTGTGCAATGCGTACACTAAAGAGGTTATAAAGGTGAATTATGATATCCTTAATCAAATGACAGGCTACCCTAAGCATAAATCCCTAGGGACATGTGTTATCCTTGGATTGTTGACATGAAATGACTAAACAAAAGTTATATTCTCTCTCTTGCACACACTTTATAACTTTTAATTTAGATATTAAGTGAAATTCATTTTGTTATATAAATAAAAATAAAAATTTGAAATAAAATTATTATACAACAATTAAAATTTAATAGATAAATAATTTTAAATTAAATTAATTCTAATATTTTTTAATTATTATTTATAATTTTATAAAACAACATAAATAATAAAAATAAATTTCAAACTTAAATATAAATAAAAAATTAAAATAGAATAAACTAAATGCAAAGTCAAAATATATCAAAATCCAAACATTAATAAACATAATATAATTTTTAAAAATTAATAATGAATAATAATTTTTTTAAGTTAATAAATGATTAAATTAAAAAAAAAAACACAAAGTTTTAATTTATTAGAATTGAAATATTAATAAAATATGTATCTAAAAAAGACAATCATATAATACAAACAATATTAACATTAATTGAAGGATAAACTTAATTAACAAATACAATTTATTATAATATTATTAAATTAACCATAAATATAGTTAATTATTAAATACGTTAAAATATTTAAAAATAAAGTGATACTTCAAATAAATATTAAAATTAAACCATGTTTAAATTGTTAAAGCTAGAATTTTAACTTTCACATCAAAAATTACAAGTGACACCAAACTTAAAAGGTTAAAAATAAAATGAAACCTATTAAAAAGGTAAAAAGTCACTTAATTTTTATTTTTTTTAATATTGAAAAAAATATTAAATTTATTAAAAACTTATTAAATATATAAAATGATTATTGAAATAAATTTAAATTTAAATTCAAAAATATTTGAACATATAATTTATTATAAAAAATCTAAAAAATCTAAGTTTGAAAATTTTTAAAGAAAAAAAATGCATTCTTATCCTACCTTCCCTACTTTAAAGCTAAGATTGGATAATAGTGTACTTGTTTTTTTAATTATATATTATATTTTTTAATATTTCAGAAAATTTGATGGTTGAGATCATTTCAATCATCTTGCGTCCTTGTATGTAACTTTCAACCATTAATTTTCAAAAGCATGTCGTGAATCGATTATTATTATTATTATTATTATTTTTTATCACGTCTGCAAGACTTGATTAGATCAATTGGGTCATGTAGTAACAATGTTCAAATCTTCCAGTCTATTAGGATGCCTCAACTGCATGCATCACTGCACTTCCACTTGACACCTATCTTCTAATAAATGGCTTGTCTCGCCATAACCTTATGAGAGCACTCATCTTGAGGTGGGCTGCTCCTTTACATAGTTCTTCATAATTCAAAATAGTACTCAATATTTTCAGTTTATGGTCGTCTAATACATTACTTAATGAAAGTAGATTATCTATTCATAAGTTAAACAAATTTATAATCTCTTCCCAAACCAAACACAAACCTTTTGATTCATTCGACTAACCCGCTCAGCTCTTTTTTACCAAGCCTACCCTTTTCGTTCATATTATGTCAAAATAAGATCAATCTATCAAAGATCAAAATCTATGAAGGGCTCTATTACCAAAAGGGATTTTTTACTATCAACAAATTTGTTCTTTTTTTCTTCTTTTTTCTTTTCATTCGTATTTCCTCTTTACTTTTTCTTGAATAAATTAGCTTCAGTGTAGGTCATCAGTTTCACATTTAAACCAAAAAAAATTGAATGGGAGATTAGGAATATTTTTCAGTAGATAGATAGAATAATTCCATTGATATGAATGTTATATATTGGATGAATCTCCAACTATGCCTTTGAACTCATCTCATATTAGCATAGTGGTGGAAAAAGTACCCAGTTGTGCTTGGACTTCAACCAGTTTAGCTTTAACCATTCTAAATATTTTCTCTTGTTGGTTGGGATTGGTAAGAAAATTTCCCAATCAATTACAAAATGCTATAGTTCTTCCATATTTCTTTTTTCCCTTTTAGAAGTAATTCATTGAGATCATGCACTTTTCTATCTATAAAGTGTAGTTGGTTGGATCCAGCTAGATTATTCAAATATACATCTCCCACACACTCCCTTTTTGAAATAGATCAGTACATCAAACACCACACTAAGATTTATTATATTTGTTTCTAAGATATTTGTATTTGACCCAAAACCCTCAACAAAGGGTAAATAAATTAGGGAAATGAAAGAATTAGTTACATTTTTCATACACTCTCCCCTCATAGATAAGGATACTTTTACAAAGTTTTTTCTTTGATTCAATTCTAATATTATTCGAAGTCTAGATAAGAAAATTTCAAGTACTTAGTAAGTCCCAGGTTCCGCATAATGACAAATAAGGATACAATTATGAAAACAAAAAAACTTTGTTCGATCTATCTACTTCTCCAAGTGTCGCAAATCTTTCTAATTGAAACAAGTGAAGTATAAGTCCATTATTTTGGACTAGCCCCTCCCTTATTGGCTAAACAAGAAAATTAATAGAGGGAGGGGTATTTAAAATATCGAAGGGTACATATTTTGGTCTCCGAGATCAAACAAACAAATTAGCAAATAAAAGTGCTAAAGCTACAACTAATCCATAAATAGTTAAAGCTTCCATAAAAGCTAAACTTAGCAATAAGGTACCTCGTATTTTACCCTTTGAGCTTCTGGTTGTCTCACAATACCTTCAACAACTTGTCTCACAGTAGTGTCTTGACCAATGCCAAGTCCAATAGAAGAAAGGCCTATGGATAATCCAACAACAATAACAGAAGTAGCATAAATCAAAGGATTAATGGTAACCTCCTCTTAGGTTAATAAATGGTGGATAATATGATATTTTTATCTATTGATTTGATTGTTCATGTTCAATTAGAGAACAATTTATTTGAAACAACTAAACTCTAACGAAATGGTATTAAAAATGATGATATTACCAAATAGGTCAATTCTCTACCTTGCTATTATATTATTTTTTAGATTCTTGGAGGCAGAGAATTAGCTGGTAATATAGAAATATATTCTTAATTTAATGAGCAAAAACTTCAAAAACTTTGAAAAAGAAAGGATCTTTTGGTTAGACGGATGAGTTTTTCTAAATATTTGATTCAAGCAAATGTAGAACCACAATGGATGGTTCTATACCTATTACCAGTTCTTCCTCCCGACCTGAGGCCAATGTTTTAATTAAATGAAGGTGGAGTTATTACTTCATATCTCAATGAACTTTATCTAACAGTTATCTGTCGAAATAATAATCTTTTACATTTCATAAAAGAACTCATGTATTTCTAATTCCGGATTTATTAGGTGATCAAAAGAGATTAGTCCAATGAGTCGTAGATGCACTTCTTGATAACAGTATAGGCACACAGCCGGTGAAAGATAGTCACAATAGACCTTATAAATCGTTCTTAGATTTCATCCAAGGTAAAGAAGAAAGATTTCGTGAAAATTTACTTGGAAAATGGGTGGATTTTTCAAGTCATTATATTATTTTCGTAGGTACACTCTCATTGTATCAATGTGGATTGCCCCAAGAAATCACAATAAAATTTTTTCAAACATTTTTTAATTCGTGGGCTAGTTAAAGAACAAATTTCTCCCAATTTAAGAGCTACTAAAATTTTAATTCGAGATAGGGGACCTATTACATGGAACATACTTAAACAGATTATGCAAAAACATCCCATATTGTTAAATTGAGCATCCACCTTACACAGATTAGGAATACAAGCGTTTATACCCGTAGACATTGAAAAATGTACTAAATGATATCATACACTCGAAACAGGTATACTAACATCATTTCCTCTTGAAACCCATCCTCTTTTTGCTTGATTAATTGAATTAGCCTAGCTAATTAATTAATTGCATCATTTTCATCCATTAACCTAATTCATCAACTTGGGTTAATTCACTCCCCCTTCACACTAACATTTCATCTCATTTATTTAAATAAATCAAAATATTTAATTAAATAACCCTAAGCTATTTAATTAAATTTTATTTCAACTCTCCCTCATTAATTAAATTATTTAATTTAAGGAATATCACTTTAATTCTTCAATTCCCTAATTGCATGATTAAACCTTGTTTAATTAGCAAACTAATTTTCCTCTAAAATGGAATATTCCTTATCTCCTTTTTTGTACAATTAAAAATTTCTTTTAATTTGAAAAATATCTTTATCCTCACCCATGAGAATATTCTCTCTCCTCCAATCATCTCACTTGGCATTTTGAACAAGCTAAACCTTTAACCTCTGGAGCAAGTCATCTTGTGACCTATGTATGCAGGTCAAAAGTGTGTTTTTTTGGAACAAATGTGAGCCCTTGTTTAATTCTCATCTTGCATTCTCATCCGTTGATGAGAATCCATGATCCATGCCTCTTTTTCCTCGATCCTTGACCATTGATTGATCTTTTCAATCTCAACCCTCTATTTCTCATTTGCCCTCTTATAAATAAGACACTATTTGGAGACAAATGGATCCATCTTTCAATTGCAAACTTATGTTGTTGAATTCACTTGCATTCACACTCTCAACTTACTCACTTTTAGCTTGTTTTAGTTCACTTTTAGTTGCATGATAGCTTAATACATCCATTAATGGCTTCCATGCATCCATCTTAGCTTGTTTATAAATTAGGATTTCCATATTTTAGCTTAGAAGTAGCTTAAAAATTGCATAGCTAGATCAATTTTAGCATAAAATCATGTTAATTTCGCTTGCATCATGTTTAACTTAGCATAAATAAGGTTTTCATCCATTTATCATAATGGTTTCATTGATTCTCTTCCATAAAATTGATTGAAACAGGCTCACTGATCATGGGATTGGGAAAGGGTCATTTTTCCATATCAACATGACACCAATTCCAAAATGGGATGTTTCAAATGGGTTAGAATAGACATTTAACTATTTTCTTAGTTTGCAATTTTCAGTTTCAATAAATGTTTAGTTTAAACTTTCAATTTGAATGATATTGTTTGAGATTGAGGTTTAATGGATAAATTATGCTTCGATTCATCATAGATCTAGTGTAATTGACCCACCCTAAAAATCCTCGTTTTGCATTTTGGTGCTAGGAGGGAAAACCGATATTTTAATCAATTTTTAGCTTGAATTCCATTCGTTTTCTTTGTTGTAGGATACAACAACACCTAAATCAAATACAATGATTTGCTTTGTAGAGCATTGCCATATAGTGATGCTATCTCAATTTGAAACAACAATGTCGAATAAATGCATTGGTGTTGATCTAAATCTAGTGACACTAATTTAATATAGAGGTATCGAAGACTTCAAATGGTGACGCCGTCAAATTCACTATAGAAATGCCCAAAAAAATACCGACGCTATTGTGCTCTCTATTTTTGCTGCAGGCGACTCCCAAATTCACTAGAGCGACACCCAAATTTCAAATCGCGACACTATCGTGTGCAACAATGCCCAACCGAGGTAAGAAGTTTTATGATCATTTTTTTGACATGTGCTTCAATTTTCTTGATTCGTTAGATCACTAATGCACTTCTAACATTTTTTTGGTTGTTAGACTAACAGGGTTTTGTAGGTTGAACGACATGGAGCTAAAGTGAAGAAAACTTTCTTATGTTGAAATTCTATGATTGTAACAAGCGTTTAATGCTTTGGGGAAATTATAACCCAACTTTTTATGCTTTCTACTTTTTGCTCTAGGACCTCACTAAATTTCAATTGGGTCTTAAAAAGAATGCTCAAATGGGATTAAAATTGAAACCTCATCTCATCATTGTTTTTTGGGTTTAAAATTGAATAAGACTTCATATTTCGTTTGGTGCAATAAAATGAAGTCATCTTAACTTAGGGGTTAAAATTTACAACTGTTTGCTATATTTTGTGATTTACAATGTTGTTAGGATGTGTATATAATTATCTCACACCATTTTGAGACCTTGAGAAACATAAACATTCCTTAATACTTTGCAAAATCACCTACGTCTTTCAATTTGGATTAAAACTGAACCCCTTTGCAAGTGTGAGAAAAGGTGTGGCGTGTGTTCTCTCTTTGTTCATACAAGCGAAGATGATCAAACTATGAATGTACTTCCTTGCTATTGTTTATCTTTAGAGGGCCCGCCTCCCCGCTTCGAAAGGAGGGAACGAACCAAGCGGTAACGAACTAAAGCCAAAATTTTCCAAACCGCTATATAAATGTGTGCTTCCAATGAAAATTATGATCAATGGGATGTGGTACATGATAGCTCTCCCCTAGTATCTTCATGATGTGTAAATCCCTTGTTCCAAGGGTTGGGAGTCCTCTTGACAAAGTTTATCATTGTATCCCCTAAATTGGAATCCCTTATTATGAACCTTTGTTTAGAATCCAAAATCCTTAAATACTTGTTGGTGCAAGAACGGTTGTTCTGAAGCCATCCCACATTCTTACTATCCAATTGTAGAAATAGAAAAATCCTTTTGATCTCTATATTTTAAGGATTTTAAGATTTGGTGGTCGTAAGAAGTGTGTGCTGAGAAAGGGCTTGAGCTAGTGTCACCAAATCTCTAACTGTTCACATTGTTTAGAGGTAAGAGGTAAGCCTTCCTCTTACCTGTAAAGAGGGGGAGTTGGAGAGAGAAAAATAAAGATATAGGAAGTGATAAATAGAAAGAGGTAGAGAGGGATATAGAGAGAGTAGAAGAGATGGAGGGAGAGTTTGAGTGAATAAGTGAGAGATAGAGATAATGAGATATAAAGAGTGAAGGAGAGGGAGAGATTGGAAGATAGAGATAGAGGGGGAAGAGAGAGATAAAGGGGGGAGAGGTAGATATAGGGAGGGGAAAATAGGGAGTTTGTGTGTGAGAGTGAGAGAAATATATAGAGATAAATATAAGGAGGGAGAAATAGGGAGTGTATGTGTGAGTGAGAGATATTGAGATATAGATAAAGAGGGATATATATAGGGAGAGAGAGAGAGGGAGAGAACTAGAGAGAGAATAGAGAAGTAGAGAGATATAGAAAGAGAGAGTGATAGAGAGAGAGAGAGATAAAGAGAGATTATAAAATATATAGGGGAAAGAGTGAGAGATATACAGGGAGAAGTAAGGAGATAGAGATAGGGGAGAGGTAGAAAGGAAGGTAGAGATAGAGATGAAGATGGATATGGAGAGAGAGGGAGAGAGAAATAGAGATATAAAGAGGGGGAGACAAAGAGAGGTAGATCTATGGAGGGATAGAAATATAGAGGAAGTTATATATAGAGGTAGAGAGAGGGATATATATAGAGAGGTACAAATGTATTAATTTAGGATATATATGTATATTAGAGAGAGATGTAGATATATATATATATATATATATATATATGTATATAGAGAGAGGGAGATATATATGTATATCTCCCTAGAGAAGAGAGAGGGAGATATATATGTATATAGAGAGAGATGGATATGATTATGATTAGGATTAAATTAGGTTTAGGTCATTTAAGATAGATCAGGATGACAATTAGGGTTAGGGTTAAAGATTAATTAGGATTAGGGTTGAATTTTAGGGATAGGGTCAGGGTTAGGGATTAGTTAGGATTAAGCCTCAATTAGGATTCAATTAGAGGTCAATTAGGGTTATAACTAGGATTAAAGTTAGGTCAAGGTTTAGTTAGGGTTAGGGTTCTAAAATAAAGCTTGGGTTTAGCTTTAAGGTAAGGGTTCAATTAGGGTTTGGATTGTGGTTTGGGTTTAATTAGGGTTAGAGTTCAATTACGGTTAAGATTTAGTAGGTTAGGCTTAGAGATAGGGATCAAGCTTAATTAAGGTTGAATTTTAATAGGGTTAGGGTTAGTGTTTTAATATAAATCATAGGGTTAAAGGGTTTGCATTCAATTAGGGTTAGAGTTAGGGTTAGATTTATATTAGGGTTAGAGTTAGGAGTTACAAATTAAGATTAGTGTTAGGGTTTGTGTAAGAGTTAGGGCTAGTGTTAGATGATTAATTAGTGTGAGGGTTAGAATTTAATTAGGACTAAGATTTAATTAGGGTGGGTTAGGGTTCAATTGATGTTCAATCAGGGTAAGGGTTCTAGGATAAAGTTTGGGGTAATGCTTAGGATTGGGCTTAGAATTCAATTAGGATTAGGGTTAGGGTTACAATTATGGTAAGGGTAAAAATTAAAGTAGGAATTAATTAAGGATACAGTTAGGGTTTATATTCAATTAGGGTTAGGGTTTAACTAAGTTAGGATTAATATTTAAATATACTTAGGGTTACATTAAGGTTATAGTTAGGGTTCATTTAGGCTTAATTTTAAGGTTTAATTAGGGTTATAGTTAGAATTAAGGTTAGGGTTAATGTTTACGTTCAATTAGGGTTATAGTTAGACTTAAAGTTAGGATTAGTGTTTAGGTTCAATTAGGGTTGTATTTCAACAAGATAAGGGTTATGGTTAGGGTCAGGATTCTAAGATAGATCCTAAGGCTACAATTTGAATTTAATTAGGGTTAGGTATTTCTTAGGGTTAAGGTTAGGAGTTATAAGTTAGAGTTAGGGTTATATTTATATTAAGGTCAGAGTTAGGAGTTATAAGTTAAGATTAGGGTCAATGTTAGAGTAAGGGTTAGGGATTAATTACTATTAGGGTTAGGGTTTAATAAGGGTTAAGATTCAATTAGGGTTAGGTTTAATTAATGTTTAATTAGGGTTAGGATTCTAGGATAATTTTTTGTGTTAGGGTTGGGGGTATAATTCAACTAGGATTAGGTTAGTGTTACAATTACAATAAGGGTTAAGATTCAATTAGGGTTTTGATTAGGGCTTATATTCAATTAGGGTGGGTTCAATTGGTGTTAGGATTAGTATTGAATTTTAATTAAAGTTAGGTTGGGGTTAGGCTTAATTTAGGGTTAGGGTTAGGTTTTAATTAGGGTTATAATTAGAATTAAGGTATTTATTATAAGTATGGTTATGAATAGGGCTAGAATTATTGTTAAGGTTATAATTTGGATTAGAATTACAAGTAGGACAAGGGATAAGATTATAATTCTAATGGTAACACTAAAACTACCATTATTTTTTAATCACCCTAAATATTTAATTAATACTAATTCTAATTAAAATCCTAACCTTAATTCTAATTCAAATTTTAACCCTAACCCTAACCCTAACCCTAAACCTAACCCTAACTCTAACTCTAACCCTTACCCTAATATTAAAAATAGTTCTAGCCCACCCTAATTCTACAACTAACACTAATTATAATTGCAACCCTAGCCCTAAACCTAATTATGTCTCTTATCATAATCCTCACTCTAATCCTAATCTTAACCCTAACCTTAATTGTAACCCTAATTATAGTTCCAAAACATTAAATAAAACCCTAACCAAATCCTAACCCTAACCCCAAACCCTAAACCAAACCCTAACCAAACTTGAACTCAAAAATTAACTCAAACCCTAACCCTAACCTTAAACCCAAAACCAAACCCTAACCCTAATCACAACCCTAAGTCTGGGCCAAACTATAACCCTAACCTTAACCCTAAACCTAACCTAAACCATAATCATAATTGTAGCCATAACCCTAATTATATATCTGATAGTATCTAAAACCTTAATCCTAACCCTAACCTTAACCTTAACCATAATTCAATATCTAATCATAACCCTTACCCTTCTTCTATCTCTAACCCTAACCCTAACCCTAACTAAAATCCCTACCCTAATCCTAATCCTAGCTTTAACCATAACCCTAATTATGATGATAACCCAATCCAAATTATAATTCTACTTCTAATTGTAATTGTAACCTTAACCCTAACCTTGTAAGGCCTCGCCTTTTTGTTCAATAATTTTGCAAAAGTTTTTATTTGGTGGTCATATTTGGTTGTGCATATAACCACAAATTCATAGTACAAAGAGTATAGATATGTGTGTCTTACTCCATAGTTTTGACTAGCAATATTGTCATAGTACATTATAAATGAATTGTTAAAGGATCAAGTTATGATTTGACTAGATGATACTTTCAATTGTTCAATTCTAAGAGGGAATTATTTAGATTATTAATGGAATTGATTTTGTATAACAATGTTGGTTATCAAAATGATCCACCTTTGACATAGTTGGTGATTGGTTAGTAGTGCTAGTTATTTTGGCTATATGAAGAAGCTAATGAATCTTAGTTCCTATGAATACAAATTTGTGGCACCCTAGTCAATAGATTAAAACAATAAATCTTTCATTTATACATTTTCATATATCGTCTTAAGGGTCAACATGCATCTTTATAAGTTGATTTTCTAGATTATGCTTACTATTGTAAATGATATGTTGTGTGTGTATACTATTGAATATGGGTGAGTGTGTAGGAGAATTTTAATGTGATATAAATGCATATTGCTTAACCTTGCGACATTGCCGTGTAAGTGTGTTAGGCAAGTTCTTTTCTTACCTTTTTATATTTTATTATTGCAGAGTTATAGATGTTAGTAATAGAAACAAAGTGTTATTTTCAATAAGTTGTAATCTATATTATAGATTAGGATTTACTAATTGAATAATGTTTGAGGAAAGTAAATGCAAGATATGGGGAACTTAACTCTAGATAAGAAGATAATGTATGAAATTATTATAGAGAAATATCCTTGGGCATGGGCCATCATTAAATAGTAGCTAATTAATTTATGAATTGATAGATTTTGTTATAGAAATTAGTCTTGAATACAAAAATTAAAAGGCATTTCTTAGCCTATTCCTACATGGAATTGAATTTGAGGAAGATCATCTATATTAGAACAAGGATATCAAGTCAATTTGCACGTATATATAATAATAAAGAGAATAAGTAACTTGTAAAATATCATACCCTACTGCGCTATAAATTTAAAACTACTACTATCACTAAAAGGATCTAATATATCATAAAAATAATAGAAATGCATTTTCTCTTAGGAGAAAATAATATTTTCATCATTTCTGAGTTGGTAGTGTATAGAGCATTCTAAAGTGATGAACGAATGTATGATGTATTTTTTAATTTTATGGATAGGATTGCATTCATCTATAGAAGATACATAGTCATGTAGAGACCTCTATATGATTTAAATTTCTCCACGTCCAACTATTCTTTTGTGAAATACAATAATAATTATTTGGAATCATACTTATTGAAATATTACATTATTGATTAGTTTGTTATGAAAGTAGAAAATAGTTTCAAAGTCTTTGAGAAATCCTCTTACAATGAATATGATGTTTTTTCTAACCAAGCAGGGATTATTAAAGTATAGCTATTTATGCCATTCTCTCTTCTATTTTTAATTTCCATATATATGCATTTGTTTTTCTTGTTTGTGTTATCACATGGAAATTTTTATTTCTTTCAAAATATTTAACCTTCTTATCAATGCAAAGTTAGTATTTGGTGGAATTTTAAATTTGTCCACTTTCTAATTTAGTAATTTCTTTACATTAGTATGTCTTGGAATCTTGGGATGAAGGAAAATAAAATAAATAAATAAATAAATAAATAAATAAATAAATAAATAAATAAATAGGCTAAGTCCATTGTAGATGACATTTTGAATAGATGAATATTTTATCCCTAATGTGTTCTATGTGGTATATTTATTTTATTTGAGCCATATGGAAGTATTTCATTAACATAAATTTATAATCTGCAATACATTTTCCATCACCGTACAAAGTAAAAACAACACAAAAATTTGCACAATAGTAACCTAACCTTTCTAAAATACATATTTAATTATGTTTTATTTATTCTTATATTGATTTTCCATTTTATAATCAACAAGGGTTCATTATAGAATTTAAATGCCTTTGATTTGCAAGTATTGGAAAATATGAAATAAAAAATGAGTTAAATAAAATAAGTCAAACATTTGTACGTGTATCTTTATTTCAAGATTTAATAAATATATAAATAATTTAGATGAATATTAAGAGTTATTTGGTATGGGGAATGATTACCACGTTTCTTTGAAGCATTCTACCAAACTATCTACATGCTAGTCTATGCGTCCTCATTTGCATGCATATCTAGGAGATTGGACGATTGAAGAGGAGGGGGTGGGGGATTCTGTCAAGAGTTCATGTGCCTCATCTATGGTTTCATATTTTTGCATTCATGTCTACCAAGGTGGTTGCAGCTACAACATTTGACAAACCCCCTTGCTCTATTCTTTGGAGATACTCGTATCCTATTACAAAGCCCCCTTTGGCGTAGGTAGAGAGTATGTTGGGAAAAGCTCGACACAATTTGTGGAGAATCTCGAGTCATGTAGACCTTGTAGGTTCATGTATTGGGAGTGAGGAAACTTCAAAACGATGAAATGTAAGAGGTACACTAAGTCGACCCTAAATAACTAGGCTACATTGTTAGAAATTATAAATAAATTATCCTCGCTTCTAATTACTGAGATCATTGACTATAGCCATATGTAGTGGATTACGTTGTTATTATTTTTTAAGTATACGATTTTGTTGTTGTTGCAAAATTAGTAGTCATTGGAGATTTATTAGGATGTTTAGGGTGTAAAATTTTGGGCATTACAAACCATAACCCTAATCTTATTATTAAGGTTAATCCAACCACAATCCTAAATTTATCTCTAACCGTAACCCTCACCCTAACCCAAATGTTAATCCCAAACATAATCTCCAAACCTAACCCTAACCCTATTCATAATGTTAACCCCAATCCTAACCCAAACCTTAACACAAACCCTAACCCTAACCCTAACCCTAGCCCTAATATTAACCCTAATCCTTATCATAATATGAACCCTAACAATAACCTTAACCCTAAACCTAACCCTAATTATAATCATAATTATAACCCTAATTATATCTCCTACCATAATAGTAACCCTAATCCTAATGTTAACACTAACCCTAACCTTAACCCTAACCTTATTCCTAATTATAACCTCAACCCTAAACCTAATTCTAATCTTAATCCTAATTGTAACCTTAACCCTAACCCTAACTATAACTTTAACCATAATGCTAACCCTAACCCTATTATTTTCTCTAATCTAATCCTAAGCCTAACCCTAATTCTAACTAAAATCCCATTCTTATCTCTAATCCTAATCATGATCTTCACCTTATCTCTAACCCTAACCCTACCTAATTATATGTCTAACCATAATTCTTACCCTAAGCCGAAAAATTAATGTAAACCCTAAACATAATCCTAACCATAGAACAAAATTCTAACCTTAACCATAAACCTAATGCTAACACTTACCTTAACACTAAACCCTAACTGTAACTATAACCTTAGCCATAAGCCTAAACCCTAACCCTAACCATAATAATAAACCTAAATGCTAAACCCTATTCCTAAATGGTTAACCCTTAATCTAATGCTAACACTGACCATGATATAAAATTTAACCCTAATACTAACCCTAACTGTGATATAAATCGTAACCCTAAATTTTAACCCTAATCATAATCCTAATTATATTAATTTATTCAATGTATAACACTAAACCCTAACGCTAACTATAACCCTAATCATAAGTCTAAACCCTAATCCTCACCATAATCATACTCATAAACCAAATCCTAACCCCAATGCTAATCTTAACCTTAATCCTAACCTTGAACCTAACCCCAACCCAAACCATAGCCCTAACCAAATATAAATCATTACCCTACCCCTAATTATAATTTCAATCCAAACCTTAATAATAATTCCAACCGTACCCTTAACACTAACCGAAGCCTTATTCCTAACGTGGAACTTGTTATAATTATAATCCAAACCCTAACCCTAACCATAATTCTACCCCTAACCCTAACATAATTCTCACACTAACTATGACCCTAAATCCAATCTTAGCACTAAACCCTTACCCTAATCATAATAATAAATCTAAACCAAACCCTAACCCTAATGCTAACCCTAACTATGATATAAACCCTGATCCTAAATGCTAACTCTAATCATAACCCTGAATATATTAATTTATTCAATGTGTTACGCACGCCGTGGCTGCTACTAGTTTATCTATCAATATATATTAATCTATATATTATACGCCAAAAGATTTCATTTTCGAGGCATATTTTTTAAATTAAAAAGAGAAAAAAAAAAGATGCCTTGAAAATGAAATATCTCGACATATAATATATAGATTAATATATTAAGATAGATAAGCTAGTTATTTAATTCTTTCATATACTTATACTATATAATTATTTCATTTCATTTATATTTTATTTAATATAAAATAAATTAAAAATTTATGTTTAAAATTTATATTATTTAATCAATAAATATTATTTTATATAATATAGTATAATAAATTTAGAGTATATTTTACATAAATTTTATATTTATATAATTATTATTATTTTTAATTATATTATACTATCATTTGATTTTTTATTTTTCTATATATTTATAATATCTTTATAATATTTAAAATTTTAATATATAATTGATTTTTATTTATTTTGTAATATAAAACTTGGTATACATGAAAATATTCGACCCATGTAGTTCTCCAAGAAATTTAATTTGGTGGGTAATATTAATAATATATTATATATTAAAATTATACTATAATATTAAATTAAGGTTAATACCTTATTGCTTGGGCCATGTTATGGTTGGAAATAGTTGTTAAACACTTAAAAACTAAAACCAATAATGTTTTGTTCAACTGTCTGCAGAATTTCATTACAGACGTGTTGTACAACTAAGTGCATTTTAATTCGTGGATAGAGTTAAGTGCAAAATAATAGTTCTTTTTAAAATATAGGCAAAATAATAGTTTAATTTTCTGAAATACATGACAAAATAAAATAAAAAAGTAAATCAATAATTCTAAATCACAAATGAAATTTACAATTGCTGTTGGCTTGGACACTGTTGAGCATTACAAGATTGCTGAGCGTTGTGGTTTTGTTGTTACCTTTCGCTGGATACCGTTGAGCATTACA
Organism: Sequoiadendron giganteum; assembly: GCA_007115665.2. Lineage (NCBI taxonomy): Eukaryota > Viridiplantae > Streptophyta > Pinopsida > Cupressales > Cupressaceae > Sequoiadendron > Sequoiadendron giganteum. Next base: position 315,959,756 of record CM021108.1, read on the forward strand.
AGATCACTGAGCATTGTGGTTCTGTTGTTACCTTTCGTTGGAAGCTCCCTGCTGAATGGCCTCTTGGGGGGTTTAAGGGGAGTAGGTAGGAGCTTGCTCAGCTTTTGGTTTCCCGTACTTGTAATTCTTTGTGGGGCTCAGATGTTTTGGCTTGGGATGGCGATGATATGTCTGGGAAGTACTTTGTGTCTGTTAGCTATAAGCAGCTGAGTAGGCAGTTGTTTGGCGATATGGAGGTCCCTTGGTGGAAGCAAGTCTAGCATAAGTTGTCTTGGACTAAGTGCAATTTATTCATGTGGTTAGTGACTTAGAACAGGTGTCTCACATGGGATAATATTTGCAAGCGTGGATTCCAAGGCCCCTCTAGATGTGTGTTGTGTTGTGATTATGAAGAAAGTGTCTCTCATCTTTTCTTCCAATGCCATTATGCTAGGGAGATTTGGAATTTTTGGTGGAGGGTGTGGAATACACCCTGCTGACATGTTTGCTCGTTAGCTGAGTTTGTGGACTGCTGGGGTAGGGCCCCTGTTTCTATTTCCTTTCTTTAAGCTGCCTGGGGGATTGGCCCATCCTTTATTATTTGGAATCTTTGGTTGGAGAGGAATCGTTGGATTTTTTAGGATGTGTTGTTGGTGGCCCCTCGCCTGTGGCAAAAAAAATTGCATTCCTTGGGAGAAACTGTTGCTGCTAAGTGTGATCTGTCTGTTTCAGTGGCCCCTTGTGATGTTGATTGTTTTACACATCTTCATCTTCCTCCTCCACAATGGCAGCTCATGTGCAACAAATGTAGACATCCTACTTCGAAGGTGAATAGGGAGGGGAGATGGTCCCCTCCTCCTCAGGGGATCCTCAAACTTAACATGGATGGCTCTTCTCGAGGTAACCTTGGTCATGCTGGTATTGGTGGTGTTGGTCGGGATAGCTTTGGTGGAGGTCTTGACTTTCACTCATATTCCTAGAGAGTGGAATGGTGTTGCAGATGGTTTGGCTAAATGGGCCTCTGATCATATTCATGACTAGACCGTGCTGGATCGAGGTCAATTACCCCCTGATTTGTCTCAACAATTGGACCACTTGGTGGAGCCTGATAGGGCTATGTAATGACCTTGCTTTGTTTTTGTCCTTGGTTTAATAAAGTTTTTACCCCTCTTTTATTTTGAAATTTACATTTACATTTTTAAAATCTCAATAATGTGCAAAATGTTAGGAACGGTGAAGAGGAGGATGTCCTATCAAATCTCTTGCTCTTGTTTGCAAAACAATTGAATACTTGCAAAGTGAAAATGATAGGAATGAAAGGTTCCTTGTTCTTTACACTTGTCATTCTTATTCTTATGCTCATAGCACCAGGTAATGTTTGAATGATGTATTTATTTTTGGTAATATTTCTTTTCAATTCAATTTTAATATATAATTGCAAAGTGAAAATGGTAGGAATGAAAGCTTCCTTTGATATTATATTATCATTTGATTTTTTATTTTTTTGGCAATTTATGGATACAGTTAAAATAATAGTTCTTGTCTTAAAATAGTTAAAATAACAGTTCAGTTAATAGGCAAAATAATAGTTCAGTATGAAATTTTCTAATTTACATTTGCAAAATCTCAATAATGTGTAAAATCCAATTTACATTTATAAAATCTCAATAATGTGCAAAATTTCAAGAATGATATAGAGGAGGATGTCCTATAAAATGCTCTTGTCTACAACATAGTTTGTTGTGAAAAACAATTGCAAAGTGAAAATGATATGGGGTAAAAACACAAAGTTGTGTCACACTTTATGTTTGAATTTTTAAATGATGTAAACTAGTAGAATATGTATTTTTAGTATATTTTATGTTTGTATTTTTTATAAGAAATTAAAAATTATTTTAAACTAGTTTTTCATAAATTAACATTATAATTTAGTTGTTGATAAAATGCTGAAAAATCAACTTTAGTGCATGGATATATTTTTTTCCAATTTTGATAAATATATATTTGTATATAAGTATTAAAATGTGTGTGAATAAAAAACAACTGTTTCCATCGGATATCAACATTCATATTAAATATTTATCTAAAATGGAAAAAAAATTATACCATCTTGAAATAGATTCTTTTATCTAGTGCATCATATTTTTTTCAAATTTTTTTAATTAAGTTTTAATATTTTTCCTTGGCATGTAATCAACCTAATATTTTTTGCTGACAACCTATTTTAGTATAAATAAAGATATAAATAATAATAATAATTAAACTATTAAAATAAATATATTTTTGAAAACTACACTTATGGATCTACAAAAGGGTATTTTTACAATTTTTAAAAAATGTTATTTACATAAGGAGTTAATAAAACTTCAAGTTTTTCAAATAATTTTTTTTTTTTGGTAAATTAGACTCAAAGTGATGCTCCATATATTTTTAGCCAACAATTTTAGTTGAATAAATTTTGGAAGTATCTAACTTAGCTAGAATGAATCTTATTAGGTCATATGTTTGAACAAAATTGATTTTAAGTAGAAATACTTAAATTCAGTTGTGCTGATATGTTGGCTGAAAGGTTCCTTTGATATTATACTATCATTTGATTTTATTTTTATATATTTATAATATCTTTATAATATTTAAAATTTTAATATATAATTGATTTTTATTTATTTTATAATATTAAACTTGGTATACATAAATCGCAACGTGAAAATATCCTAAACATGTAGTTCTACGGAGAAATTTAATTTGGTGGGTAATTCTAATAATATATTAAATATTAAACTATACTAAAATAATTGTTAAATATTTCCCAACTTTAATTACGTAAAGTGAATAAATCGGTGAGCCATGCAAAGGGTGTCAACCTACTTTTAATAGGGAAAGCAAATAAATCGGTGAGCCATGCTCTTCTGTGCAACATAGTTTGTTGTGAAAAACAATTACAAAGTGGAAATGTCAGGAATGAAAGGTTCCTTTGATATTATACTATCATTTGATTTTTTATTTTTTTAATATATTTATTATATCTTTATAATATTTAAAATTTTAATATATAATTGATTTTTATTTATTTTATAATATAAAATTTGGTATACATAAATCACAACATTAAAATATCCTAAACATGTAGTTTTGCGAAGAAATTTAATTTAGTGGGTAATTCTAATAATATATTAAATATTAAAATTATACTGAAATAATTGTTAAACACTACTCGACTTTTATTACGGAAAGAAAATAAATAGTGAGTCATGCAAAGGGTGTCACCCCAACTTTTATTATGGAAAACAAATAAACGGTGAGCCATGCAAAGGTGTCAGCCCGACTTTTATTAGAGAAAGCAAATAAAACAGTGAGCCATGCAACACAATTTCAATGCCCACCAAATTTTTTGAGTTAAAGATCATTTTAATTTAATTTGTGGATACAAATAGAATAATAGTTTTTGTCTTAAATATAGTTAAAGTATGAAATTTTCTAATTTACATTTGGAAAATGTCAATAATGTGCAAAATCTAGTTTACATTTATAAAATCTCAATAATGTGCAAAATGTCCTATAAAATGCTCTTGTCTATAAAATAGTTTGTTGTGAAAAATAATTGCAAAGTGAAAATGACAGGAATGAAAGGTTTCTTTGATATTATACTATCATTTGATTTTTTATTTATTTTTATATATTTATAATATTTAAAATTTTAATATATAATTGACTTTTTTTTTTTCTTATAATATAAAACTTGGTATACATAAATCAAAACGTGAGAATATCCTAAAAATGTAGTTCCGTGGAGAAATTTAATTTGGTGGGTAATTCTAATAATATATTAAATATTAAAATTATAATGAAATAATTGTTAAACGTTGCCCAACTTTTATTACATAAAGTAATAAACGGGTGAGCCATGCAAAGGATGTTAGCATGAATTTTATTATGGAAATCAAATAAAACAGTGAGCCATGCAAACGGTGAACCATGCAACACAATTTCAATGCCCACCAAATCTTTCGAGTAAAAAATCATTTTAATTTAATTTGTGTATACCATCATTTGATTTTTTCTTTTTTTATATATATAATATTTAAAATTTTAACATATAATTGATTTTTATTTATTTTATAATATAAAATTTAGTATACATAAATTGCAACGTGAAAATATCTTAAACATGTAGTTCTAAGAGAAATTTAATTTGGTGGGTAATTCTAATAATATATTAAATATTAAAATTATAGTGAAATAATTGTTAAAGATTGGCTAACTTTTATTATGGAAAACAAATAAACCGGTGAGCCATGCAAAGGGTGTGAGCCCAACTTTTATTACGGAAAACAAATAAACTGTGAGCCATGCAAAGGGTGTGAGCCCAACTTTTATTATGGAAAACAAATAAACTGTGAGCCAAATGTCAATAATGTGCAAAATCTAGTTTACATGTATAAAATCTCAATAATGTGCAAAATGTCAAGAATGATGAAGAGGAGGATGTCCTATAAAATGCTCTAGTCTATAAAATAGTTTGTTGTGAAAAACAATTGCAAAGTGAAAATGGCAGGAATGAAAGGTTCCTTGTTCTTTACACTTGTCATTCTTATTGTTATGCTCATAGCACTAGGTAATGTTTGAATGATGTATTTATTTTTAATATATAATTGCAAAGTGAAAATGGTAGGAATGAAAGCTTTCTTTGATATTATATTATTATTTGATTTTTTATTTTTTGGTAATTTATGGATACAGTTAAAATAATAGTTCTTGTCTTAAAATAATTAAAATAATAGTTTAGTATGAAATTTTCTAATTTACATTTGCAAAATCTCAATAATGTGTAAAATCCAATTTACATTTATAAAATCTCAATAATGTGTAAAATCCAATTTACATTTATAAAATCTCAATAATGTGCAAAATGTCAAGAATGATGAAGAGGAGGATGTCCTATAAAATGCTCTTGTCTACAACATAGTTTGTTGTGAAAAACAATTGCAAAGTGAAAATGATATGAATGAAAGGTTCCTTTGATATTATACTATCATTTGATTTTTTTATATATATTTATAATATCTTTATAATATTTAAAATTTTAATATATAATTGATTTTTATTTATTTTATAATATTAAACTTGGTATACATAAATTTCAACTTGAAAATATCCTAAATATGTAGTTCTACGGAGAAATTTAATTTGGTGGGTAATTCTAATAATATATTAAATATTAAATTATACTGAAATAATTGTTAAATATTGCCCAACTTTTATTACGTAAATTAATAAACCGATGAGCTATTAAAATTATATTGAAATAATTGTTAAATATTTCCCAACTTTAAATAAACTGGTGAGCCATGCAAAGGGTGTCAACCTACTTTTAATAGGGAAAGCAAACAAAACAGTGAGCCATACAAACGGTGAGCCATGAAAATATCCAAAACATGTAGTTCTATGGAGAAATTTAATTTGGTGGGTAATTCTAATAATATATTAAATATTAAAATTATACTAAAATAATTGTTAAACACTGCAAAACAAATAAAATAGTGAGCCATGCAACACAATTTAGATGCCCAACAAAAATATCGAGTAAAATATCATTTTAATAGTCAAAATAATAGTTCTTGTCTTAAATATAGCTAAAATAATAGTTTAGTTAATAGGCAAAATAATAGTTTAGTATGGAATTTTCTAATTTACACTTGCAAAATCTCAATAATGTGCAAAAACCAATTTACTTTTGTAAAATCTCAATAATGTGCAAAATGTCAGGAACCATGAAGAAGAGGATGTCCTATAAAATGCTCTTGACTCCAACATAGTTTGTTGTGAAAAACAATTACAAAGTGAAAATGGCAGAATGAAAATTTAATTTGGTGGGTAATTTTAATAATATATTCAATATTAAAATTATATTGAAATAATTGTTAAACATTGCTTGACTTTTATTACGAAAAACAAATAAAATGCTCTTCTCTGCCACATAGTTTGTTGTGAAAAATAATTGCAAAGTGAAAATGTCAGGAATGAAAGGTTCTTTTGATATTATACTATCATTTGATTTTTATTTTTTTTAATTTTTTTATTATATCTTTATAATATTTAAAATTTTAATATATAATTGATTTTTATTTATTTTATAATATAAAACTTGGTATATATAAATCACAACGTTAAAATATCCTAAACATGTAGTTTTGCGAAGAAATTTAATTTGCTGGGTAATTATAATAATATATTAAATATTAAAAAAATATCCTAAACATGTAGTTTTGTGAAAAAATTTAATTTGGTGGGTATTCTAATAATATATTAAATATTAAAATTATACTGAAATAATTGTTAAACACTACTCGACTTTTATTACGAAAAGAAAATAAATGGCGAGTCATGCAAAGGGTGTCAGCGGACTTTTATTACGGAAAGCAAATAAAACGGTGAGCCATGCAACACAATTTCAATGCCCAGAGTTAAAGATCATTTTAATTTAATTTGTGGATACACATAAAATAATAGTTTTTCTCTTAAATATAGTTAAAGTATGAAATTTTCTAATTTACATTTGCAAAATGTCAATAATGTGCAAAATCTAGTTTACATTTATAAAATCTCAATAATGTGCAAAATGTCAGGAATGATGAAGAGGAGGATGTCCTATAAAATGCTCTTGTCTATAAAATAGTTTGTTGTGAAAAACAATTGCAAAGTGAAAATGACAGAAATGAAAGGTTCCTTGTTCTTTTCACTTGTCATTCTTATTGTTCTTTTCACTTGTCATTCTTATTCTTATGCTCATAGCATCAGGTAATGTTTGAATGATGTATTTATTTTTGGTAATATTTCTTTTCAATTCAATTTTAATATATAATTGCAAAGTGAAAATGGTAGGAATGAAAACTTCTTTTGATATTATATTATCATTTGATTTTTTATTTTTTGGTAATTTATGGATATAGTTAAAATAATAGTTCTTGTCTTAAAATAGTTAAAATAATAGTTCAGTTAATAGGCAAAATAATAATTTAGTATGAAATTTTCTAATTTACATTTGCAAAATATCAATAATGTGGAGAATCTAGTTTATATTTATAAAATCTCAATAATGTGCAAAATGTCAGGAATGATGAAGAGGAGGATGTCCTATTAAATGCTCTTGTCTATAAAATAGTTTGTTGTGAAAAACAATTGCAAAGTGAAAATGACAGAAATGAAAGGTTCCTTGTTCTTTTCACTTGTCATTCTTATTCTTATGCTCATAGCACCAGGTAATGTTTGAATGATGTATTTATTTTTGGTAATATTTCTTTTCAATTCAATTTTAATACATAATTGCAAAGTGAAAATGGTAGGCATGAAAATTTCTTTTGATATTATATTATCATTTGATTTTTTATTTTTTGGTAATTTATGGATACAGTTAAAATAATAGTTCTTGTCTTAAAATAGTTAAAATAATAGTTCAGTTAATAGGCAAAATAATAGTTCAGTATGAAAAACAATTGCAAAGTGAAAATGGCAGGAATGAAAGGTTCCTTTTATATTATACTATCATTTGATTTTTTATTTATTTTTATATATTTATAATATCTTTATAATATTAATTTTTTTAATATATAATTGATTTTTATTTTTTTTATAATATAAAACTTGGTATACATAAATCACAACGTGAAAATATCCTAAACATGTAGTTCTATGGAGAAATTTAATTTGGTGGGTAATTCTAATAATATATTAAATATTAAAATTATACTAAAATAATTGTTAAACACTGCCCGAATTTTATTATGGAAAACAAATTAGATGCCCACCAAATTTTTTGAGTAAAATATAATTTTAATTTAATTTGTGGATATAGTCAAAATAATAGTTCTTGTCTAGTATATAGCTAAAATAATAGTTTAGTTAATAGGTAAAATAATAGTTTAGTATGGAATTTTCTAATTTACACTTGCAAAATAATTGTGAAAAACAATTGCAAAGTGAAAATGTCAGGAATGAAAGGTTCCTTTGATATTATACTATCATTTGATTTTTTATTTTTTTAATATATTTATTATATCTATATAATATTTAAAATTTTAATATATAATTGATTTTTATTTATTTTATAATATAAAACTTGGTATACATAAATCACAACGTTAAAATATCCTAAACATGTAGTTTTGTGAAGAAATTTATTTTAGTGGGTAATTCTAATAATATATTAAATATTAAAATTATACTGAAATAATTGTTAAACACTACTCAACTTTTATTACAGAAAAAAAATAAATGGTGAGTCATACAAAGGGTGTTAGCCCAACTTTTATTACAGAAAAGGTGAGCCATGCAAAGGCTGTCAGCCCGACTTTTATTACGGAAAACAAATAAACGGTGAGCCATGCAAAGGGTGTCAGCCCGACTTTTATTAGGGAAAGCAAATAAAACAGTGAGCCATGCAACACAATTTCATTGCCCACCAAATTTTTTGAGTTAAAGATCATTTTAATTTAATTTGTGGATACAAATAAAATAATAGTTTTTGTCTTAAATATAGTTAAAGTATGAAATTTTCTAATTTACATTTGCAAAATGTCAATAATGTGCAAAATCTAGTTTACATTTATAAAATATCAATAATGTGCAAAATGTCAGGAATGATGAAGAGGAGGATGTCGTATAAAATGCTCTTGTCTATAAAATAGTTTGTTGCGAAAAACAATTGCAAAGTGAAAATGACAGGTATGAAAGGTTCCTTTGATATTATACTATCATTTTTTGATTTTTTGATTTTTATTTGTGAACCATGCAACACAATTTCAATGCCTACCAAAAATTTCAAGTAAAAGATCATTTTAATTTAATTTGTGGATACAGTTAAAATAATAGTTCATGTGTTAAATATAGTTATACCATCATTTGATTTTTTTTTTATATATTTATAAGATTTAAAATTTTAATATATAATTGATTTTTATTTATTTTATAATATAAAATTTGGTATACATAAATTGCAACATGAAAATATCCTAAACATGTAGTTCTAGGAGAAATTTAATTTGGTGGGTAATTCTAAAAATATATTAAATATTAAAATTATAGTGAAATAATTGTTAAAGACTGGCCAACTTTTATTACGGAAAACAAATAAACCGGTGAGCTATGCAAAGGGTGTGAGCCCAACTTTTATTATGGAAAACAAATAAATGGTGAGCCATGCAAAGGGTGTGAGCCCAACTTTTATTATGGAAAACAAATAAATAGTGAGCCATGCAAAGGGTGTCAGGTCGACTTTAATTACAAAAAGAAAATTAAACGGTGAGCCATGCAACACACTTTCAATGCCCACCAAAATTTTTGAGTAAAAGATCATTTTAATTTAATTTGTGGATACAGTTAAAATAATAGTTTTTGTCTTAAATATAGTTAAAACAATAGTTCAATTAATAGGCAAAATAATAGTTTAGTATGAAATTTGCTAATTTACATTTGCAAAATGTCAATAATGTGCAAAATCTAGTTTACATTTATAAAATCTCAATAATGTGCAAAATGTCAGGAATGATGAAGAGGAGGATGTCCTATAAAATGCTCTGGTCTATAAAATAGTTTGTTGTGAAAAACAATTGCAAAGTGAAAATGACAGAAATGAAAGGTTCCTTGTTCTTTACACTTGTCATTCTTATTCTTATGCTCATAGCACCAGAATGATGTATTTAATTTTGGTAATATTTCTTTTCAATTCAATTTTAATATATAATTGCAAAGTGAAAATGGTAGGAATGAAAGCTTCCTTTGATATTATATTATCAGTTGATTTTTTATTTTTTGGTAATTTATGGATATAGTTAAAATAATAGTTCTTGTCTTAAAATAGTTAAAATAATAGTTTAGTTAATAGGAAAAATAATAGTTCAGTATGAAATTTTCTAATTTTCATTTGCAAAATCTCAATAATGTGTAAAATCCAATTTACATTTATAAAATCTCAATAATGTGCAAAATGTCAAGAATGATGAAGATGAAGATGTCCTATAAAATGCTCTTGTCTATAGCATAGTTTGTTGTGAAAAATAATTGCAAAGTGAAAATGATATGAATGAAAGGTTCCTTTGATATTATACTATCATTTGATTTTTTTTATTATATATTTTTAATATATATCTTTATAATATTTAAAATTTAAATATATAATTGATTTTTATTAATTTTATAATATTAAACTTGGTATAATATTAAATTATATTGAAATAATTGTTAAATATTTCCCAACTTTTATTATGTAAAGTAAATAAACCGGTGAGCCATGCAAAGGGTGTCAACCTACTTTTAATAAGGAAAGCAAATAAAACAGTGAACCATGCAATATAATTTCAATGCCCACCAAAAATTTCGAGTAAAAGATAATTTTAATTTAATTTGCGGATACAATTAAAATAATAGTTCATGTCTTAAATATAGTTAAAATAATAGTTCAGTTGATAGGCAAAATAATAGTTCAGTATGAAAAACAATTGTAAAGTGGAAATGGCAGGAATGAAAGGTTCCTTTGATATTATACTATCATTTGATTTTTTATTTATTTTTATATATTTATAATATTAAATTTTTTAATATATAACTGATTTTTATTTATTTTATAATATAAAACTTGGTATACATAAATCACAACGGGAAAATATCCTAAACATGTAGTTCTATGGAGAAATTTAATTTGGTGGGTAATTCTAATAATATATTAAATATTAAAATTATACTAAAATAATTATTAAACACTGCCAACTTTTATTATGGAAAACAAATAAAACGGTGAGCCATGCAACACAATTTAGATGCCCACCAATTTTTTTGAGTAAAATATAATTTTAATTTAATTTGTAGATATAGTCAGAATGATGAAGAGGAGGATGCCCTATAAAATGCTCTTGATTCCAACATAGTTTGTTGTGAAAAACAATTGCAAAGTGAAAATGGCAGGAATGAAAATTTAATTTGGTGGGTAATTCTAATAATATATTCAATATTAAAATTATACTGAAATAATTGTTAAACATTGCCTAACATTTATTATGAAAAAAAATAAACCCACGAAGATGAAGAGGAGGATGTCCTATAAAATGCTCTTTTCTGCAACATAGTTTGTTGTGAAAAACAATTGCAAAGTGAAAATGTCAGGAATGAAAGGTTCCTTTGATATTATACTATCATTTGATTTTTTATTTTTTTAATATATTTATTATATCTATATAATATTTAAAATTTTAATATATAATTGATTTTTATTTATTTTATAATATAAAACTTGGTATACATAAATCACAACGTTAAAATATCCTAAACATGTAGTTTTGCGAAGAAATTTAATTTAGTGGGTAATTCTAATAATATATTAAATATTCAAATTATATTGAAATAATTGTTAAACACTACTCAACTTTTATTACGGAAAGAAAATAAATGGTGAGTCATGCAAAGGGTGTCAGCCCAACTTTTATTACGGAAAAGGTGAGCCATGCAAAGGGTGTCAACCCGACTTTTATTATGGAAAACAAATAAATGGTGAGCCATGCAAAGGGTGTCAGCCCGACTTTTATTAGGGAAAGCAAATAAAATAGTGAGCCATGCAACACAATTTCAATGCCCACCAATTTTTTTGAGTTAAAGATCATTTTAATTTAATTTGTGGATACAAATAAAATAATAGTTTTTGTCTTAAATATAGTTAAAGTATGAAATCTTCTAATTTACATTTGCAAAATGTCAATAATGTGCAAAATCTGGTTTACATTTATAAAATCTCAATAATGTGCAAAATGTCACGAATGATGAAGAGGAGGATGTCCTATAAAATGCTCTTGTCTATAAAATAGTTTGTTGTGAAAAACAATTGCAAAGTGAAAATGACAGGAATGAGAGGTTTGATTTTTTGATTTTTATTTGTAAACCATGCAACACAATTTCAATGCCCACCAAAAATTTCGAGTAAAAGATCATTTTAATTTAATTTGTGGATATAGTTAAAATAATAGTTCATGTGTTAAATATAGTTATACCATCATTTGATTTTTTTTTAATATATTTATAAGATTTAAAATTTTAATATATAATTGATTTTTTTTTAATTTTATAATATAAAATTTGGTATACATAAATTGCAACATGAAAATATCCTAAACATGTAGTTCTAGGAGAAATTTAATTTGGTGGGTAATTCTTATAATATATTAAATATTAAAATTATAGTGAAATAATTGTTAAAGACTGGCCAACTTTTATTACGGAAAACAAATAAACCGGTGAGCTATGCAAAGAGTGTGAGCCCAACTTTTATTACGGAAAAAAAATAAACGGTGAGCCATGCAAAGGGTGTGAGTCCAACTTTTACTATGGAAAACAAATAAACGGTGAGCCATGCAAAGGGTGTCAGACCGACTTTAATTACGGAAAGCAAATTAAACGGTGAGCCATGCAACACACTTCCAAATATATCAAATATTAATTTATACTAAAATAATTGTTAAATATTGCCCAACTTTTATTACGTAAATTAATAAACCCGTGAGCTATTAAAATTATATTGAAATAATTGTTAAATATTTCCCAACTTTTATTTCGTAAAGTAAATAAACCGGTGAGCCATGCAAAGGGTGTCAACCTACTTTTAATAGGGAAAGCAAATAAAACAGTGGGCCATGCAACACAATTTCAATGCCCACCAAAAACTTCGAGAAAAAGATAATTTTAATTTAATTTGTGGATATAATTAAATAATAGTTCATGTCTTAAATATAGTTAAAATAATAGTTCAGTTAATAGGTAAAATAATAGTTCAATATGAAAAACAATTGCAAAGTGAAAATGGCAGGAATGAAAGGTTCCTTTGATATTATACTACCATTTGATTTTTTATTTATTTTTATATATTTATAATATTAAATTTTCTAATATATAACTGATTTTTATTTATTTTATAATATAAAACTTGGTATACATAAATCACAACGGGAAAATATCCTAAACATGTAGTTCTATGGAGAAATTTAATTTGGTGGGTAATTCTAATAATATATTAAATATTAAAATTATACTAAAATAATTGTTAAACACTGCCCAAATTTAATTATGGAAAACAAATAAAACGGCGAGCCATGCAACACAATTTAGATGCCCACTAAAAATTTCGAGTAAAATATCATTTTAATTTAATTTGTGGATATAGTTAAAATAATAGTTCTTGTCTTAAATATAGCTAAAATAATAATTTAGTTAATAGGCAAAATAATAGTTTAGTATGGAATTTTCTAATTTACACTTGCAAAATCTCAATAATGTGCAAAAACCAATTTACATTTGTAAAATCTCAATAATGTGCAAAATGTCAGGAACGATGAAGAGGAGGATGTGTAACGCCCCACCACGCAACCCTAGAGGAAGTTGCAAACAACTACTTAAACAGGCTATTTTTTTTTTAAAGTACAATTAACAAGCAAATTCACTAACTAATGCCAACAACCTCTAAGGTTACGAGACAAAGGTTATATAGAACCTCAACAAAAAACATGAACTTAAACCATGACATTCATTTACTCTATAATTAAACACATACATTCCAATAAGATGAATTACATCAAAGCATAAGAGATAACTTCCAATTTCATTAATCCATTCATTAAACAATAAGATTACAACTCTCATTCCCCGAATGAGGTAAGTTCAATAAACATAATTACAATTACAACTTCCACCTCGATAATAACTGAGGGGTAAAATAATACAAGATCAACTGAAATGAAATAAAGTAAGAACTGATGCAGAAACCAATGAGCTCTCCAACTGGAAGTCTCATCCATAAGAACATGAAGAAAGCCCAATGGATTTAGGTGCACGCCACCCAACCAAGTGGAACCCAAAGGCCCACCCCCCGTGCTGGGGGATAGTAGCAAGGAACCCTAGCCAAAACCATCTACCTCTAGACACAGGCTAACACCAAACTAAATCAAACTAAAACAACCAATCACATGTACAATGCAAGTACAACTCATATACCATGCAAGTATAACACAAGTACAACTCATATACCATGCAAGTACAACACAAGTACAACTCTACATGGTCACATTGCTTCTAGAAATAAAGCAGATCAAGTATGTTATGAGAACCATACACATAATAATCAAATACCAACTATGGTCACATCAGGGATGTTACGAAAACCATACCCACAATAAACAAGTACCAACTGCTGTCCTAAACAGAGTGTCATCACACAGTTCATCATGGGTTGTCCTCTGGGAATCTTCATAGGCTCCGGCCCCCACTAAGGGTTATCCTGGTGGCCTCAACCGAATCCCGACCCCCATGCTCACTCATGCGGAATCAAATACCTTTCGTACTAACAAGATAGATGACCTTGCCATTCCAGGCCTTCTCACTCATCCCAAGTCTAAATGAGCCCTTGTGTCTATGAGTGAGGCATAATTATCTTGATTAGTGTGAAGTACCACTTAATCTTCTAAGTTTTGTTTTAGTTATCACTTGTTAAACCACCCCCGTAGGTTATCCAGTTTACCTCTTTGGGCTCTGGCCCCTACAAAAGCCACTCTTCTACTTGACAACATACCAAACATAACCATCCAATCACTAAGGGTACAAAGTGCAACAAAAATGATACCACGACCATCCTTTCTCAGGAGGCAACATAAGTTCAAACCCTCTCCAAACACTGGAGGTAACAAAGTCACTCCTGATAAGGAGGCACTAACCACATAATCCACTCCTAAACCAAGGAGGTACAAAACATCCCCGTTCATAGAAACCGGGTAATAACAGATAACTTCTCATGCACTACCCAAGGCAAACCCTAGGTTGACTGACACATTACGACAACCCATCGAATTGAAACCCCAACTGGGGACTTGACAAATGCAATGACCCACATTTCCCATAAAAATGAACACCAAGAAAATAGTCTCGTAAGGAAAATGCGAGGGAAATAAACTAATTTGGATATGTTAAATCCATTTTCCTTGTTAGAATACATCAATTCGTTATGCTAATAAGACTGATAAAACAAAACGTCTCTTCTAGACGAAAGATGAAATTTAAACAAATATCTAACCCCTCATTGAATAAAAGTCATAATAAGGTATAATAGTTACTTCACTAATTCATAAGGAATGGTTTAAAATAATTATTTCTTTTTGCCAAAACTATAACGTTTTAATAATCCGACAATTTGCTATAAAGTCACAAAATCTTTCAATCCAAACATTGTCTTTCCGAATTAGGTTCTCCCAATAAATATGATATGATTAACTATTACACTTGGCCTTGAACTTTCACCATTACATAAAAAAATAAATATGAAATTATTTACTCATCCCTTTTAAATCTATTTCCATTTAAATATAAACATATTTAATTATACCACAACTTACCCATATAATATTATAATAATATACAATATAATATTAATTATTAATATTATATTATAATAAAATAATATTATATAAATACATTTTAAAAATAAGAATTAATACCTATATTAATATTATAATATAATAATAATATATTATATATATTATAATATAAATATAAATATAAATATTATAATATAATAATAATATATTATATATATTATAATATAAATATAAATATAAATATTTATTTATATTATATATATTTTTTTTGTTAAAAAAGAAGAAGTCAACCACAGTTTAGGGCACGCGTCCATTGGGAGCCGCGCCAAAGCCAACAGAGGGGGGGCGGCAGCTGTATACACAGCCGACGCCCGACTGTGATACACAACAGTCGCGACTTTGGGGGGCCGCGCTGGGCGCGACTCTCCCCCACAAACCTCCCATGGGGGGTGCGGTGGGGGTGAGCTCCCAGTGCTTCCCTCCACTGTCATTTTTTAAAAAACATTTTTTTTTAACTAAAACAAGGGTTTTTTAAAAATCTCAATAATTTGCAAAATGCTAGGAACGGTGAAGAGGAGGATGTCCTATAAAATGCTCTTGTCTCAACATATTTTATTGTGAAAAACAATTGCAAAGTGAAAATGGCAGGAATGAAAGGTTCCTTTGATATTATACTATCATTTGATTTTTTATTTTGTTTATATATTTATAATATCTTTATAATATTTTAAATTTTAATATATAATTGATTTTTATTTATTTTATAATATAAAATTGGTATACATAAATCACAATGTGAAAATATCCTAAACATGTAGTTCCATGGAGAAATTTAATTTGGTGGGTAATTCTAATAATATATTAAATATTAAAATTATACTTAAATAATTGTTAAACACTGCCCAACTTTTATTACAAGTGAATAAACTGCTTTTATCACGGAAAGAAAATAAAACGGTGAGCCATGCAACACAATTTCAATGCCCAATGAAAATTTCAAGTAAAATATCCTTTTAATTTAATTTGTGGATACAGTTAAAATAATAGTTTTTGTCTTAAATATAGTTAAAATAATAGTTCAGTATGAAATTTTCTAATTTACATTTGCAAAATCTCAATAATGTGCAAAATCCAATTTACATTTGTAAAATCTCAATAATGTGCAAAATGTCAGGAATGATGAAGAGGAGGATGTCCTATAAAATTCTCTTTTTTGCAACATAGTTTGTTGTGAAAAACAATTGCAAATTGAAAATGGTAGGAATGAATGGTTCCTTGTTCTCTACACTTGTCATTGTCATTTTTATTCTTATGCTCAGAGTAGCAGGTAATGTTTGAATGATGTATTTATTTTTGATAATATTTCTTTTCGATTCAATTATGTATTGATATAGGTGTTATAGGTGTTGCAAGTGCAGTGTTTATTATAGAAGGAGAAAATGTGGCTCACATGATTGATGATGGAGGAGCAAATGTGGCTCGCATGGCTGTTGATAATGGAGTAATTGATTGTCGAGAAAATTGCAAGAAGGTTGATAATTGTGGAGTTTCCTTGCACAGTACTTGCTACTATGGTCACAGATGTTGTTGTTAGCTAAAAAATTGTAAAAGCATGTCACAACATTATATATTCATAAATAAGTGACTTGCATGGAATAAGTGGAGATTTTGTTTTGTGAGATCTGCTATTATAGAATAGTAACATAATTTATGTTGTTTTATGGAATTTATAATCTGTTGGTTTATTAAGATGTGTTGATTATGTTAAGGATATGGTATTTTCTGAATATCATAATTTTAAATGTGATTGAGCACAACCTTTACTTCTTGGCTCAACCTTGTTTTTCACTTTGGTGCCCTCCTCTTCTCTTCAACCCCTTTACAAAATCTGCTCTATATTTTTTAACAGTTTATATTAAATTTTAAATGTCTTCGCACAACCCTTCATTTTTTTTTGCAAATAATGGCTCTTTGTTTTTATTTGCCCTATTTTCTTGTGCCATCGACTCAATCTTTTCATTTGGCTGCATAAATTTTGTCTTTTTTTTTTTCTAAAAGATTGAACATTAATTTCTTATTTCTTGTTGCTAATAACCGCCAATTTAATGAGCAATTCAACAATTGACAATTCAAAGGAAGTGTGTTGAAATTAGATAGATAAAAATTGCAATTCATTGCTATATTCATCAACAAATCTCGAAGTTTTGGAAGCATAAAGAAATATGATGTTTTGTCAATAAATGACAAAATATCAATCAATCTTTTTCACAAATTGACCACAAAAATCACATTTGAACTGAATTCTAGAATCAAATACACTCCAAAAATGCAAAAATCGAAACCAAATTAAGTGAACACTAATAAAATGAACCATAAAAAGTAGAATTAAAATGGAGAATTGTAAGTGGAACCTCTTTTGTGAGTGATACATGTTATTTTTAGCATGTTATTTATTTTACCATTGGCACCATATTTTAATAAATTTGTTATTAATTAAACCAATGGATTAGAGCAAGATATCTGTGGACTCTTGTGAGAAAAGTCTTTTTCAAATGGTAAATTCTTAACTATATTTTGTTGCAATTAAAACTATTGATGTTTAAGCCAGTAAAGAGGGAGGAGTTGGAAGCCAATTTTAGTATACTCATTAATGAGTAAGAGGCATATTCTAAAAACTATTTTGAAAGCCACATTGTGGCAGTTAAAAACCCTTAATGTAATGGCTTTTAAAAATATTGGTCGAGCCCATTTGGAGTGAACTTATTCACTAAATTTTTAGCATGTCAATATTATTCTTTGACACCAACCTGAAGGTGTTTAGATTGAATCTAGGAAAATTCACCACCAGCAATTACCTTCAGAAAATTCATCTTTAGAAAATTCACTGTCAACAATTTATGCTGGAAAATTCATTGTATGACAAATTCAAGGAAAATTCACCACCAGCCTGTGGAAAATTCATCACATTAAAAGCTTGCGGTGAATTGCTAGTGATGAATTTTTCGTGAGGTGAATTTGTCATGACAGTGAATTTTTCATCACGGTGAATTTTCCTATACCATTTGGATTTGGTAATTAAACCTTTGCATGAGTGATCCATTAAGGAGAGAGGTTGCACTGACAAAGTAAGAAGGTGCCAAGTTTTTATCAACATTGGTAACTATATTTGAAAACACTTTAATATCAGTTTCAAACCATGGCTTGAAGAATGTGAAGCTATTTTCAATCCACCCATTTTTGATCAATACATGTTTTTATTAATTAAAGATCAAAATATAATACACATATTTACAACAAGATAGGCGGACAAAAGATCACTTCCCAAAGTCACATGAGAAGAACCTGGAAAACAATAACTTAGAAAACATGAATGAAGTTGACTCATTTTGAATGGACGATAGTTTCTAAATATAGGATAAGTTCATTAAGGAAAGGAGCATTAAAAACTTAAAGGAGATTTTCAATTGTATTATTTGAAAAACATTGGAAAGGTTTGGTTGTGCCATGATGGCAACAAAAAGGGGAGAATTTTGTTATGAATTAAAATTTCCAATGGATAGAGAGAGAAAGGAAAAGATAAAGAGGAAGGAAGAAGGAAGAAGTGAAAGAGATAAAGTGAGAATTGAAGAAGGAAGAAGTGAAAGAGATGAGACTCGGAGGTTGGAACTTAGACTGTCAGATGTCAGAGGTTAGGAGGAAGGCTTATCTCTTACCTAAAGAAGGTAAGAGGTAAGAGAGAAGGTTGAAGGCCGCAGGTCGAAGAAGAAAAGCATAAGGATGGAAGAGGAAAGGGAAGAGGGAAGAGGGAAGACTGAAAGGAGAAAGGAAAAAATGGAAGAGGAGAGGGATGGTAAGGGATAAAGGGTAAGGATGAAGGATGACACTCAAAATACTTAGAGGAAAGATGGGAAAGAAAAGGAGTGATGGAGAAGGAATGAATGAAGTGAGTAAGAGACAATCGAAAAACCCAAAATTTTGGGACTTAGCAAAATTTAGGAAATCTCAAGGAGAAATCATGCAAGATGGCCCATGGGGAATCTCTCAGATCAGTTATCAGTGATGGGACATCAAAGGGGGCATGAAATGTCAATATTAATGGTGACTTCTTCTAGATGATTTCCTACTAATCATGGGATCTAGAGGCCTTATCAGTCCATTAGGCACAAATTCATGAGGGTAAAACTTCAACAACTAAGCCTCTTCAAAGCAAAACAAAACATGTGTAATTGCACTTGGAGAAAAGCATGAAAGCTAAGAGCATAAATTCCCTTAAGGAGAATGTAGGGTGTGCAAGAGCACTTCATGGAAAGAAAGATATTTACAATATATATACTACACTAAAAAAAAGAAAAGAATGGAAGCTTGCCTCTGTCAAAGATGAACCTTTTGAAGGAGTTGATCTCCCTCAAACCATAAATGCTGACCTCACCCACTTGTAACCACTGAAAAATTCTACCAATATGCATGAGAATGCACAAAATTCCTGCAAGGTGAAATATCACTTCACTGTAAACTTTGCCATTGTAGGGGAACCATATGATGTAAGTGTTAGATTCATCTAACACTGGTGTCTCAGCTGAACATACAGTAGTAGGGGTGAAATTTTTTGAAGACAAATCAACATCCAAGAAATTTTTTTTTGTAGAGGGAAGATAACTCACCTCATAAAAGGATAATCCAATGTCACCATCGCTAACCTCCTCAATGCATGAGCTAAAAAATAGGATAATGTTTCTAGCTCATGTGGTGATACAAAGTATGCCAAAACTAATTTTTTATTTGCACAAGAAAGACCTTCCTCATGCACCTCAAAAGAGAAACCTTGAAGCTCAGGCATACAAATAAATTGAGCAATAGGAGCATCACTCTCCAAACAAATGCGTGGTTGCTCAATAACTATAAAATCATTTGCATTGATGCACACTTCATCAACACAAAACTTAGATTTTTTAGAAACTTCAAGTGAATAACTAAATTCTTCAAATTGCCTCTCAGTTTTAATTTCTTCTCGGTTGTCATGTCCTCTATTGCTTCATTCTTATATTGTTTCCCACAAAGATTCTCTTTTGGGAGTGAAATATTGGCATCCAACCTTGAACAAAAAGCTTCTAAATCATCCCAAAAGAGGTCCTCCACCTCAAAACTACAGACCTCAATAGATCGTGGATCTTCATCCACTATAACAAGGGATAAACACTTTTTTATTGCTATTGCTCCAAAACCATGGAGTTATATTCAAAAATCAATCCCAAACCAAGCTATTCAAAGGCTTCAACCGATGTAGGTATAAATGATCTATCCTACTCATCTTAAACAAAACAAGGAAGGGCATCAAATGAGAGGATTTTTTTCCTCTATCGTATCAAATTTCTCTACCTTTTTAGTGTCTTGTTGCTACAACATTGTTTGATCTTCATCCTTTTCTTGTAGCAAACCAAGACACTCATCTTCAAGAGCACATGAAGGCTCCACAACAGCAACCTCCTCAAGGATAGGTTCTTGAAAGGAATGGAGGCTCCCAAAATTTAGGATCTCCAACATAGAAGATCTGCTTAATGGCACAAGAGGTTGTATTGGAGTGTCAAGGGGCTGATTGGGATTCTTGAAATTGAAAATTTTGTGCTTGCAAACCTCTTGCACAATAGGTTGTTCTAAAACAAAAGGAGGGCTAATAGAAGTTTCAAGAGGCTTTCTAGGTTTCTTGAAACATGAATTTTTATTTTCTTACCTCCTCCTTAGCAGGCTACTCTGGAAATGGTGGAGGTGCTTGTTTGAAACTAGGCACACAAGGGGCTGCCTAAGTCTCAGGGACTTATGCTAGACCAAGGGAAAGATGGATTTTTTCTTGCTTAGCAACAATATCTCTTGTTGTACACTCTTCTTGTTGCCTTGTTTGTGCCTCCAACTACTACTCATACCTCCATTGAGCGTCTGAATTTTGTTGTTGTGAATAATGAGCTTGATGGACAAACTCATCATGTTATGGGAAACAACATTTCTGCCCCTGATAGGCTTGATTTTACCACTCTTCTTGCTATAGGTCAAGCTCTTGCTGTCTTTGTAGCTCATCAATTTGTCTATTGAAATCAAGCAAAATGCTTGTGATTTCACTTGCACTTAAATTATCAAAATTTCAGGGTTGAGTAGGAGAGGAACAATGTTGATTTTCAAAGTGATGAGTCTCTTGGGGTTATTGATATGAATGTGTATGTATCCAAGAATATTGGGTAGGGTGGAGTGGGTGGGATGCATTTTGAGAAGGTTGAGAACCCACAATAACAGGGTTCTATGGAATGAAATGGGTGGTATAACCAACTTGATATGGCTGATTGGGAGGTGCAAAGTTGGCATTATCATGAAATGGTGGAGTGTACATGTGGTTTACATTTAAATATGTCATTTTAATGCATAGGAAACACCTTTAGAATTACAAAATAAGAGAAAAGGATTATCCAACCAAAGGTTTTGGGTACATACCAAAAGAGTCACCCAAATGAGTTGCAAAGTCATTGGGTGCTTGAAGAACACCTCCAAAGGTTGAAACATTGAAGAGCACCAATTCCTCAACGACATGAAATGAACTAGGCTGATTGAACCATATGATTTTGAATGGAGTCACCATGGTGTTTGAAGATATGCCTCAAAAGGGAAAGTGCATCGAAGAAAACATGAGATTCTTCAATGAAAAGAAGTAGTCCCACTAGGCGTGCCATAAACTATTATCACATGAAATTGCACCCGGTTGAGCATGAAGCTCAACATTCCAATGACATCAAGGTGTGGGAACTTTGTGCATATGAGGTTGAATATTCAATGAAGGCTGACTTCCTTTTTTAATCCAAGTGCAATGTGCTGGTCCAACCCAACACATGAAATCCTATCACTAACAACTCACAAGGAAAAGGGGAGAAGGAGAACATGAAATGTATAATGGAGGTGATACACCAATATGGAAAGGTTGTTTCTTCCTCACCTATACTGCACAATACATCATTGAAGAGGGGCAAGGAGACTTTCACAACTCTTTGTTTGGTCGATTCTCAAAGGTATATAAGAAGGCTAGGGTTTGAAAAGGCATTGAAAGGAAAGCACGGTTTCTCAAACCAAAAATGGTAAACCATTTAACACAAACATACATGCATGAAAATACAATAAACACTCACATATGAAGGTAATAACTTACTCAAACACAAAAAGAGTTGAGAAGAGGAAAGCTTGATCGATTTCATTGATGTAGAGGCAAAAAGCCAATCTGTACAATAATAGGGGTACAAAAATGCAAGTCTGCCAAAGAAAAACACCAAAGGAGTTAGAGGAAGAACCCAACCTATTGAAGAAGAAAAAAATGAAATACATTTCTTGCCTTTATAGATCAGGCATAATTGAGAAACACAAACCGAACCCTAACGCTAACTAGGGTTAGCAATGAAGCTTGTGGCGTGAAAGAATGGAGCCATTTGCGAAAATATCGATTAGGGCATAGATCCAACTTGAAATTCAACACAGAGAAATAAATGGGCATGGATCCCCATGAAATATAACTACATAAGGCATGAAATGCAATTAATATCATCCTTGAAGCTCAAGAATCAGATCTAGGTGATCAAACGTCAAATCGAGCCTAAAAAATGTTTCCCAAAAAACACGTCAAAGCACTTGATGCTCAAGGCATTGGGCCCAAAAATTAGCCTTTACAAGCATGAAAAAAATAGTTTGAAGCCCCAAAAATGAGCACATTGTCGAACATCGGCAATCAAGCGGTCAAGAGTTGGGTTTCAGGCATATTGCTTACCTTGTGCTAAAGGAAGAAGAGGGGAGGAAATTGCAATGAAGAGAGGAGACGTCAAACAGCGAACCTTGGACTATTAGAGGCTAGAGGTTAAGAGGATGAGATACCTCTTATCAAAGAGAGGGAAGAGTTAAAGGGTAAGCTCAAAGGCCAAAACCTGAATGCTCAACACTTAGTCGAATTTCAAGAGAAAGAGGGAAATTGAGAATGGAAGAAGGAAGAAGCGAAAGAGATGAGACTTAGAGGTCAGACCTTAGATCATCAAAGGTTGAAGGGCGGGAGGAAATATTATCTCTTACCTAAATAAGGTAAGAGGTAAGAGGTAAGAGCGAAGGACAAAGGTTGAAGAAGAAAAGCATAAGGATGGAAGAGGAAAGGGAAGAGGGAAGAGGGAAGCCGAAGGCCAAAGGATGAAAGGAGAAAGACAAAAATAGAAGAGGAGAAGGATGGTAAGGGGTAAAGGGTAAGGTTGAAGGCCTATACTTGAAATAATTAGAGGAAATATGTGAAAGGAAGGGAGCGATGGAGAAGGCATGAAGGAAGCAGGAAAGAGACAACCCAAAAACCTAAAATTCTGAGACTTAGCAAAATTTAGGAAATCTCAAGGAGAAATCATATAAGATGGCCCATGGGGAATATCTTAGATCAGTTATCGATGATGGGACATCAAAGGGGGGCATCAAATTTCAACAATACTTCCTCCAAGATTAACTTAATTTCCCTCTTTTAACTCCTCACTAATTCTATCAACAATCACAAATATAAAAAAACAAAACAACTCTCAAACTCACAAGCCCTCAACTCACTAACTCATAAATCAAAACTGTATAACATCAAGATAATTAGATTGATTAAAGTGTAGCAATTGGTAGAATGAGTACCTCTATTTATACTAAATTTTGAGCAATCAAAGGCTACAAACAAGTTAATATTTCTATCACCTTTCTATCCCCATGAAATGACTCATCAAACTAACTTAAAGGTTTGCTACACATAATAGTCCTCTCGATTTAAATGGATGAGTCAACTTGTTATAAGGGGCAACAAGAATCTTTTACTGATTCAAATGAACAACAAGCTCAAAAAAAAGTTTCCTTAATCAAATTCCTTCTCATGGTTCTGCCAAGTTTACTCTTTACTGAGTCCCAAGGCTAAAATATTCCTTGATCAAGCTTATGCATAGTATACAGACTTCTTATGCATTACATTCTCTTCTATGTTGGCACCACATTTCATAAGATGTTTCCATTAAGAATAGTGTAGGTTTGACTACTTCTATTTTTTAAAAACTGCATTAACTTCATATTGCAATGTTTACACAACATGGCTTTACTTCATACGTGCCTCACAAACTTGTTGACTTAGTCTATTGATGCTATGTGTAGGTTATTATACAACACTAAGGTTGTGCCTTAATCATGCACCCATGTTTCATTTAATCGCTTTATCAATGTTAATAATAACGCTATATATTGCACTTTAAGAATATCTCAAATGATTTTAACTTATATATATATATCTATTGATATATATATATATATATATATACACTCATTTCTTAAAGTTATCAAATACATTAATTGCCGATTATAAAAAATATATAAATATATAAAGAATAACATTACATATATATATACAATTATATATAAATATATAGATTAATATATATGTAACTATATTAATTTATACATATATATTAATATATATATACTATATATATTCATATATATATACTATATATATTCATATACATAATATTATTTCAATATATTTATAAAAACACCCATAATCATAACCATCGATCGACATGTAGACACGAAGTGTATATATACATATATATATGTCACCTTAGTCCAATTGATATTTCCATACATATGGGTAATCTGTCCATGATCATGCGTAGGTATGTCTACTTATGTATACTCATGTACATATTCACTCACATGTATGAGTCTATCGTAAACACGTACATATATACATATATACATTTTATGCATATATCTCATCGATACCATAATTAACACACAAGAAAGGACTTTCACATGATATCAAGACTTAATCACAACATTTATAGGACAAGATCAACACAAAATTCACATCTAAACCAAATATTACTTACCTTTTCCCAAAATTGACTTGACTTGACATAGATCAACTAGGGTGTGAGTGTATGAGTGCTCAATTAGGCTCACTAAGGTTACCAGATCAAGTTATTCTCCTGAGTGATATTTTCCCTCTCTTCTGGAGGTTTGAACCTATTCCTACACTCAACTTAGCACATCATAAAAATATTTATCCAATCACAAAATAATCATATTCATCACACATTTCATAGTTAGAATCATTGTAAAATTTCAAATTGCATCAATCATTCATTCATCATATTTCCATTCAAGGTTCATAAGACACATTTACATATATTCAAAGATTTATAAACTCATTCATATATATTCAAGTAATTTAACCAAACAAGGTAATTGTAAATATGTAATAACACATGGGGTGCAACAGGCCAGGGTTCTAACACCACAACAAGTGAATGCTCCTTCTCTCTGGCTTCACCACCTGATCTGAAGGATTCAAAAGTGGGGGTGGGGGAAATGAATGACAAACAATAAGGAAAAAGAAAAGGAATACCAATGAAAATGGGAATGTTTGCAAAAAATACAACTTCAGTCTCACACCAATTTAGTTTTAGAGGTACCAAAGAATGGGGTGAAATAGGAAAACACAAAGCACAAAAATAGAAAATGTTATCCACAAAATAGAGGAAATTAGAAGTAATTTTTGTCCTCATGCTAAAACTTGTGCCAACACCCAATAGGCAACAATTGCCAGGTGTTATCTCATAAAATGGTTAGTTTTGTAAGGCAACTCAAATATGTGTGTTGGGCACTTGTGTAGTTGGGATGGAAAAGTAGTCTATTTCTTTTTAGCCTTTTAAATTAGGTGGAGTTGGTTCTTGGTTGTGGTGTGAGGAACACATAGTTAGAAACTTGATTGGTTCAATATGAATATGGCTGAATAAAATATATATAATTCCAAATCTGTGGGGATGAGATCCCTCTTTTGTGATCTCACCTAGTATTGGTCAGGCCAAATTCCAACATCTTTATTAAACTCACCTCCTACTTATAATTAAAAAAAATAAAAAATAATTTTTGTAATTTTAAAAGTTACAAAATATAATAAAAAATATTAATATTAAATTTTATTCTTTTAAATAAAAATTAATAAAATAAATAGTTATTAAACCCTCAATTAAGGTTGGCAACTTATATGATAGGTCGGGGTCTACATACAAGTTTTTCAATCTATTTTAAGGGCTCATGAACCCATTAAAATGAGGGGCCATAGCTGCCTATTTATAAATTGTATTAGATGTAGTAAATTTAAAATTTAAATATTGCTATATTAATTTAACCGTTAAATTTAACTTGTATTTTAAAATAATTTTATTATATAAATTTTTAGTATTATTTAAATATATTAATTTAAATAATATACTATTATTATTAATTTTTTGGTAAGCACTACTGTTATGGGGGTAGCTCCCAATATTGGAAAAATTGAAAAGGTTACAAGACCCGCTAGAAAAAACAGCTTGAAAGCAAAAGCCAAGGCATCACCTCTTGCACTCTTTGCTAGTAATTCAGACAACGCATCCTCATAAGTTTAACACTGAATGTTAGTATTATTTTAATTTATAATAATTTAAACATATAATTAAAATTTAAATATTAAAGTTATATTTTTTTTCTATATTAAGATATATACTAATTGTAAATTATCTATTTTATTTAATTAATTTATATATATTTATTTATGAAAATATTTAAATTCAAGGTTCATTAAAAGATATTAATAAATAAGATTATAATAAGAAGTAAATTTAATGTTATTTAAAGATATTATATTACTAGCAATTGCACCTTGGTGTGCAATAGGTACACCGACAATTTGTGTAAGGTAAATTAGGGGAAATTTTGGTCTATTTTTTCATACATCTGTGCAGTATACATGGGGTCAATTGGTAGTTCATTTAGAAAATGATGTTTGTGCAACAAAGGTCTCAAAACTCAATAAAATAGTGTCAACTTAAAATCAATTATACATCCACTTACAAGGATCTACATAACTAAAACAAATTCTCTAAATTAGGAACATAATCAAGCTCTATTACCAATAGGCTCATGTTATGCTTCAAATAGGGAAAGAGGGAGAGATATAGGGGGAAGAGCAAGAGAGAGAGACAGAGGGGTAAGGAGATATAGATAGAGATGGAAATGAAAATGGCATTGGAGATGGAGATGGAGATGGAGGAGAGGGATATGGAGAGGAGAGGGAGATAAATAGAGAGAGAGGGATATGTATAAATGTAATACATAAATATATAGAGATGGAGAGAAAGGGATAGAGAGGGAGAGATAAAAAGACAAAGATATAGGGAGTGATATATATAAGAGGTAGAGATGGAAAGATATAGGGGTAGAGAGACATGGAGAGATAATAAGATAGAGATAGAGGGAGTGATGAAAGAATAAATATGAAGAGATAGAGATAGAGAGGTAAAGAGAGATATAGAGATAGAGGTAGAGATAGGGAGGGAGAAACAAGGAGTGTGCATGTATGCATGAGAGAGAGGGGGCAATAGTTATGTATAAATATATAGAGAGGAAGGGAGAGGAAGGAGAAAATAGAGGAGATAGGAGAGAGGAGAAGTATAAAGATATAGAAGGATGGAGTGTTAGGGAGAGAGGGAGAGATGGAGAGATAGATGCAACTTGGGAAAGATAGAGGGGGTGAGATACAAAGAGTCAAAGCCAAAGAAAAAGAGATAAATATATAGAGGGAGATATGGAAGGAGAGACAAAGAGAGAGGGATAAATAAAGACAAAAAGAGGGAGACACTAAAAGAGAGGGAGTTGGAGAGAGCAAGATAAAGATATATGAAGTGATATGTAGAGAGAGGTAGAGATGGATAGAGAGAGATAGAGAGTAGGAGAGATTGAGTGAATAAGTGAGAGAGATAGAGATAATGAGATATAAAGAGTGAGGGAGAGGGATAGATGGGAAGATAGAGATAGAGGGGGGAAGAGAGAGATAAAGGAGGTGATAGAGATAGAGGGTGGGAGAGGTAGATATAGGGAGTGAAAATAGGGTGTGTGTGTGAGAGAGTGAGAGAAATTTGTAGAGATAAATACAGGGAGGGAGAAATAGGGAGTGTGTGTGTGTGAATGAGAGAGAGATTTTGAGATAGAGATAGAGGGATATATAGCTAGAGAGAGATTGAGAGATAAATAGAGAGATGATAGAGAAGTAGAGAGATATAGAAAGAGAGAGAGAGAGAGAGAGAGAGAGAGAGAGAGAGAGAGAGAGAGAGAGAGAGAGAGAAAGGGAGAGAGAAATAGAGATATAAAGAGGGGAAGAGAAAGAGAGGGAGATCTATGGAGGGATAGAAAGATATAGGAAGTTATATAGAGAGGTAGAGAGAGGGAGATATAGGAAGAGAAAGAGAGATATATTTATATCTCTATCTCCCTCTCTATATCTATATTTCTCATTATCTCTTGATCTCTCTCTTCCTCTCTCTACCCTATTTCTATCTATATTTGTCTTCCATCCTCTTTACCTTTATCTTTGTTTCTCTATTTTATTCTCTCTGTCTCTTTCCCTCTCCCTCTCCCTATCTCTCTCTCCCATACTCTCTTTTAATATCCATATTTATCTCCCCCCTCTCTCCCCCTTTCCCTCTTTATCTCTCTACCTCTCTCTATATATATTTTGTCTCCTTCTATTTCTCTATCTCTCTATCTCCCTCTCTATGTGACCATACCTATCTATGTCTCTCCTCTTCTCTCTTTTCCTCTTTCTCTTTCTTTATCTCTCTTCTTATCTCTCTCTATTTCTCTCTCTCTTTATTCCTCTATATATCTACCTCTATCTCCATATCTCTATCTCTCTTTATCTCTTTATCTCTTTGTCTCCCTCTCTATCTCTCTATCTATCTATCTCTGTCTCTATCTTTTTTTCTCTTCTCTCATTTTGTATCTCCCTCTCCCTCTCTCTATCCCTCCATTTCTATCTTTGTTTCTCTCTATCTATCTCTCTTTATTTATCTACATCTCTCTTCCTTTGTCTCATTTTCTCCCCCTCTCTTTCTCTCTTCTTTTCTTTCTATTTTTTCTCTATTTTCCTCTATATCTTATCTCCATCACCCTCTCCCTTCTCTCTTTCTCTCTCTATCTATTTTCCTCCTTAAGTGTGAAATGGGTACACTAAAGAGGTTAAAAAGGTGAATTATCATATCCTTAATCAAATGACAGGCTACCCTAAGCATAAATCCCTAGGGACATGTGTTATCCTTGGATAGTTGACATGAAATGACTAAACAAAAGTTATATTATCTCTCTTGCACATACTTCATAACTTTATGAAATTCATTTTGTTGTATAAATAAAAATAAGAATTTGAAATAAAATTATTATACAACAATTAAACTTTAATAAGATAAATAATTTTAAACTAAATTAATTTTATTATTTGTAATTTTATAAAATGTCATAAATAATAAAAATAAATTTCAAACTTAAATATGTATAAGTGTGAATTTGCACCCCTAACAAAAATTCCCTTTTACCCCCTTACACTTTAGAAAACCTAAGATGAAGGCTTAATTCCATTTAAGCACATTGTCCACATCACACTTGGCACCTGTCTTGTGTGTCAGTGGAGGTGTTTCTGTCAAGGATGCCTGTGCGACACGTAGAAATCCGCGCAATGTACTTACGTCCCTAGAAGATTCCTGCGACTAGAGTCTGTAGAGACGTTACACTTTCGATTGGAAGTCAAAGTGTAACACTGCTGTTCAGCTGGTCGACCCGAATATTGCAGTTTTTCATTCTTTTATTCATAATCTTCATTCTCTCATCCATTCTCAAGTTTGGACGAAGTTTTGAAAGATCTTGGATCCACTATCCCCATTTTTCATTCATCCATTGAAGCTTTGTAGCAACATTTTACACTCCATTGTAGCAATCTACCACTCCATCACTCCGATAGTGCGAGCACAAGATAAAACACCATTGCAGCAGAGGCTTGAGTTTGTCTCATTTTATTCTCCACAAGCCTTGAGTGCTTTGGATGAAGGTGGTAAGCTCCTCTCATCTCCTCTATCATATTTATTTGAGTAAGCATGTACTATTTTGTAGTGTCTTTTATTTATGTAGCTTGTATACCTTTCTTTATATTTATTCCTATAGTTGCAAACTTAGCTATCCATGGAGGTGGAAATGCCAAAACAGGGGTCTAACTGAGGCATGCCCCTAAACAACCCCAACATTCCCCCCTCTTTTTTATGTGCAGGTGGAGAGATCTCAAAGCAAGCAAGCGAGAAGACTGTTGTGCAAAATCATCTTCGTCACCCTCGTAGTAATCTACTTCCTTTATCATGTTTGTCTATATACTTCACTCTTATTAGTCTTGTTCTTTACTTCCCAAAAATTTTAAACTAGGCTGTTAGTCCTTTTTTCTAGGGTTTAACCTTGTCTCTCTGGTTTTCTGGCCGTATGGACACTAGCACACCTGTGAGATGCCAACATGTTGCATTTTCATCCTAGAACCGTGCTTCTGTCCTCTGACAAAGAACTATTTGAGACATAGAGTTGACCTTAAAAGGTGACTCACCTAGTCTCCCTTCAACTCTCAGGTTTACAGAGTGATCGAAGGGCTTCATAGTGTTCATCATTCTCGTCCCTTCTATCCTAACCATCCTTCAAATTGAGGTAAATTAGGGCAACCTTTCCGCTCTTGGCCTTTCGTGACCTTGGGCCTTGCAGTAGTTGACCCCCCTCTCTTTCATTTTTGGTGAACCTGACGTGAACCGTTTTGGTTCCATTTTGTGATATTGAAAGTTTCTTTCCTCATATCCTAGGAGTGTTGTAGGTGTGAGTGTTGTGAGGCTTTCACCTCACAACCCAACCTGCGACCCCTAGTAGGCATAGTTGGAAGGTTCCAAAGTATTGCGTAACGAAACCATAATTGGGTCACTACCTCATCTCATAAACCTTAGGAGGCTCTGTAGAAGTATTTTTTTGTGTGCATGATGGCCTCTTTCTTAAATCAACCTATTCCCTCTGTGTAGACTATGAGTAGTGGTACGAGCATAACCTTCACTTCACAAGACCTGCCGATGGGCTTCAATAGAGAACCATCTCCTCTTTACATTCCTGTGAGGATAAATGGGAATACTGTAGTAGGTTTTCTCGTTGATATGACATCCCAATTGAATGTCATAACTGAGGAGATCATGCTGAGTAACTATTAGAACCCAAAATTTCATAAAAAATCCCTAAGGTTTTTTCCCATTTTAGCTTGAATTTTTCATCAATACCCTAAGGGATTTTATTTATTTATCCCCTTTTCCTATCTTTCTCCTAAAATATTTTACTTCATCGCATTTCTTAAAGCTAAGAAAACCCTTCACCATTTCCATCTTAGTCATTTTCTATAAGCCAACGCTTTTAACCGCTATACCGCGGCCCCTTTCAAGGTGGCTTGCAGTATGATGGTGACAGTAAACAGACAATCATCAGTGGGCCAACAGTTAATGGTTTTGGCACGACCAACAGAGGGGCCACCGCAGTACCGCATGTGGTCAAACCACATACCGTGGTGACTACAGTAGTCAGTTATTAAACAATGATGGTAGTGGTCAAAGGAGCCACCGCGATGCCATGGAAGGTTAGAATGCAGACCGCGGTAACGCGGTAGATGGTGAGGGAAGCGGCTAACGGTCCTACCGCAGTATCGTCGACAGTTAGGAAGCTAGCCGTGGTAAAGCGATGAGGGGAAGGATAGACTGTGATAGTCATACTACGGTACCATTGACAGTCAAGTTAGAGACCGTGGTGACCACGGTGAGCTGAGGCGAGGCGGTTGGTGGAAGCTACTAGTAGGTTACAGAGTGGCCACTGCAGTACCACTAGTGGTCAGACCAGTGACCACGGTAAAGGGTGAACTGATGGTGGATGAAGCGAACACCACGATACTGCGGATGGAAGGAGGAGAGGTAGTGGTAGCGCGATAAAGCAGGGACCAGTCAAAGTCAGAGCCCCGTGATACCACCAGAGATAAAAGTTAAGCCTGCAGTTGAGCGGTAAAAGTAAAGGAAGCTGCAGTGAAAGCAATAAAGCCATAGGAGAATGAAATATTAAGAGCGATTAAAATGTCAAAGTAAAACTGAAGGTGGGAAAGGATAGATAAGAAAAATCAAAAGCATGACTATAGTATAAAATATTTAATTTGCCGAAAGGCAACTTAATTAAATATTTTTATCTCTATCATAAAATGTAAACGGCTGTAACAGAAAATGAAGAGTCGTGACTCTTGGGATTTACTATATAAAATATATTGAAAAGTCAGTTGTAAGGAGAGGGAAGCAGTAGTTAGACTGTAGGAGATAGTTTTTTTCAGAGAATGGATTGGGAAAATGTAAATAATGAAAGACCTTTTTTGAAGCAGAGCAATGGATGAGTTATTTTGAATTGCTGAAACCTTCCTATTTTTAGTTGTGTTGCAATCATACATATTTCTTATTTAATTATCTCCAACATGAAGTCCTTTGATCATTTACATCAATATATCAAGCATATGTTTGATTTCCTTGTGTGATTTTTATTTGCTGGTGTCTGCAAGTCAAAATTAAATTCCTTCAAGTAAGTCACAGTGATTTAGGATTTCTTTTGGATTGTTGAAGTAGAATTTGATAAGAAAACATTCTAGCCTTATTTATGCAAGTCATAAATAAATGAAATTATATGCCAGTCATAACATTTCATTTTCAAAGTGCTTAATAGTTTGAATTAAGATAGAGGGGGAAATACATTCAATTCTTAATATTCTTGACTCCATTGCCCATGTGGATAGAAGGCACTGATCTACCACAACCCAAAGAATTGACTTTATACACAAATAATTTATTCAAAACCTTTCATTTGTGCAGTAGGATTAGGAGTAGGAGTAGGAGTAGGAGTAGGAGTAGGTGTAGTAATTTTATTTGTCCACTACCCTTTGCCATTGTGGATAGATTGATCGACTAGGAAACACATCTTAAATGTGCAACATACACATAGGTGCACCCGCTTAGGTTTTGCAGACCCTGAAGAGCATAAGGTACAATTTCATCAATTGGCCTTGTACGTTGTTCAAAAGCGTTGTGAGAGCTTGGCAACCTCTCGTGGTTCAAACCTGTGTTTTTGAGACCCAACAGTAACTTTCTACATAAGGATGTTTATGATGCGCCTAAGAGTACCATCCACACTGTTGAGAATATGTGTCTCAAACTCACTAGTAGAAACCCTGATACTATCTCCTAGCAACAAAGTTTCTTAAGTGTTCTATTTATTCTTTTAGCTCTATACCGCTAGGTGATTGAGAGAGAGGAGCGATAGCACGGTTATTGCCATACTGCAGGAGCTTCTCATCTATCGAGTGGTAGTGCGGTGGTTACTGCCATACTGTAGGAGTTTATTGGTCATGTAGAGGTAGTGTGGTGTATATTGCCATACCGTAGAAGTCTGTCGACTGTCTGGTGGTAGAGTAGTTACCACCATACCTCGGGAGTTCTAACTTGTCTGGAGGTAGCCTAGTTATCACCATCTTGTGGGAGCCTATTGAGTGCATAATGGTAGCATGGTGTAAGGTGAAGAGCATGAAATTGATGATTTACTAAGATGTAAGCCGTTAACTAGAGGATTTTTCTGACTTGGAAGGAGGCCGTTTGAATTCCTAGGAAGTTTGATGGTTGTTCAACAGAGGAAGTTGAACTGAATCAATTTTATAGAGAATGGATCAATCATGGCCATTGCTATACATTGCAACATATTGTAATTGTGAAAGGGTTTGAGAGTTCGATTGTTTAGAAGTTGGATGATCAGATGATCTATTAGTGAATTTCATTGTATGCTATTTTGAAAGCATTGTAACAGTGTTGTTCTGTACAAGGTTGATCAAGGAAATGTTACTACTGTAATATTGTCATCTGAAAGGAGATTCTGTAACTTATATGTAATTTGATTACTGTAATACAAGTGATTTTCTTTGGTGTGGTGGGTTTTTCTCCCGTAAGGGTTTTCCCACGTAAATCTACTATCAATTGTGTTTGAGTTTATTTCTCTATTTTGTTATTTCTTTCCTGTGCATCTTAATGAACTGTAATTGTAAAATTTAATTTCATATCTGCATTCTTCTCTAAGTTTTGACATTAGGAAAGCTTGTTCCACACCTATAGTCTTTCCTTACAAGTGGTATCAAAGCCTGGCTAGTTGTGTTATCCTTGTGGGTAGGTTGGATTTTTTGTTTCAATTCTCTTCATTGGGAGTTTTGTAGAAGTCTGGTAATTTTTAAATTACAGATTAAGATGGTGAGTACATCAGGAAGGATTGAAATTGATAAATTCAATGGAAACAATTTTTAGTTGTGGAAACTTAAAATGGAAGACCTGTTGGTGGATCATGATCTTTGGGTTGCTATGTCTGGAATGAAAGCTTCTAGCATGAAGCAAGAAGATTGGGACCTCGTAGATAGAAAAGCAAAAGGGTTGATAAGACTCTGTTTGGCAGACTCTATTCTCTTGAACGTCATGAAGAGAATACTGCATCTTCTTTGTGGAAGAAGCTTGGAGATATTTATCAGGGAAATTCCTTGGTGAATAAGTGGTTCTTGAGGAAGAAGTTGTACTCTTTGAAAATGGAGGAAGGGGCATCTGTGGCTAATCATTTGAATACGTTTAACACGTTGATTGCTCACTTAACATCTGTGAGCATGAAAATTGATGATGAAGATCGTTGTATGCTTTTTCTGTGTTCTTTGTTGGATTCTTGGGATCATTTAGTGATGGCGATTGGGAGCATGACAATCACTTTCAAGATAGAAGATGTGGTTGCTTCTTTGTTGTATGAAGAAATGAGAAGGAAATCTTCTGAGATGGCGAAGGAGGCTCTTGCTGTTCAAGGCAGATCAAAAGAAAATGGCAAGAAGAAGGACAAGAATTCCAAATCGAAATCAGAAGGGAGATCAAAGTATCCTGGTAAGAAGTCCAAGGTGAAGTGCTGGAATTATGGGCAACCTGGTCATGTCCGAAGGGATTACAAAGAGGAGAAAATGAAGAAGAAGAAGTCTTCTGAAAATGATTCTTCTTAGAGAGATGCAAATCCCTTCATTGCAGCCTTGGAAACTTGGGCATCTGATGATGTTTGGCTGATTGATTCTAGAGCATCATTCCACATGAAATCTCATAAAGACTGGTTCACAAAGTATGAAAAATATGATGGTGGAAAGGTGTACTTGGTAAGTGATTCATCTCTAGAAATTGTTGGTTGTGGAAGAGTCAGAATTCAGTTTCTTGATGGAAGAATTAAGGGAATTGATGGCGTAATACATATACCAGGTCTGGCTCAAAATTTACTTTCTGTAAGTAAGCTAAATGATGTCAGAATGCAAGTCATGCTCTCTAGCAATGGCTTTAAAATTATTAGAGGCTCGATGGTGCTAGCTAGGGGTGCCCGTATAGGTACTCTGTATAAGTTGGACGCACTTGCTGTTCAATGTAACAGTGTCTCTATAAAGTCACATAAGGCTGTTCGTGCAAAGGAGACTAAATTTCCTATAGGGGCTAATTCTTTGGAAGTTAAACTTCTTGTAGAGAAGACTATGCTCTGGTATCAAAGGCTAGGTCATATTGGTGAGAAAGGCTTAAGAGCATTGAAAAATAAAAACTTGGTTGAGGGGCTTGATGATTGTAATTTGGAATTTGAATTTTGTGAACATTGTATATATGGAAAACATCATTGTGTTTCTTTTTACTCTAGTCCTCATTAATATTTTGGTGTTCTGGATTATATTCACTTTGATGTTTTTGGTCCAGTGAATGTTCCTTCATTGTCGAATTCAAAATATTATGTATCATTCATTGATGATTATTCGAGAAGGGAATTTGTATATTTTCTAAAAAGTAAATCATAAGTGTTCAGTCAGTTTAAA
Organism: Sequoiadendron giganteum; assembly: GCA_007115665.2. Lineage (NCBI taxonomy): Eukaryota > Viridiplantae > Streptophyta > Pinopsida > Cupressales > Cupressaceae > Sequoiadendron > Sequoiadendron giganteum. The sequence goes on from CM021108.1 coordinate 315,995,963, forward strand.
GAGTTCAAGAGCTTGGTTGAAAATCAGACTGGTAAGAAAATCAAATGCTTGAGGAAAGATAACGGTGGTGAATTTTGTTCTGTAGAATTTGAAAGGTATTGCAAAGACCATGGAATTAAGAGGCATAAAACAACACCTTACACTTCGCAACAAAATGGAGATGTTGAAAGGTTGAATAGGGCGCTGATAGAGAAGGCAAGAAGTATGTTGAACAATGCTGGTCTGGAGCAGAAGTTCTGGGCTAATACTGTGGCTACAACATGTTACTTGGTAAATTGGTCTCCTTCTTCGACACTTGTTGATAAAATGCCTATGGAAGCTTGGTCTAGTAAGAAGCCCTCTCTGAGACATGTTTGTGTCTTTGGCTGTGAAGCATATGTTTATGTGCCAAATGTGAAGAGATCTAAATTGGATAACAAAGCTGTTAAGTGTATCTTCATTGGCTACACCATTAGTGTGAAAGGATACAAGCTTTGGAATCCTATGCTTGACAAGGTATTGTACAACAAAAGTGTAATCTTTTGCGAGTTGAAACCTTCTATGTTAGATCTGTAGTCAGAGATGCAAGAAAAAAGAAGAGAAAAATGATGTTGTTGAAATACCTCTAACTCTTGAAAAGGAGGAACAACACATTGATAGTGTACCTAAAACTGAGGAGAGTTCAAGTAGCTCTGAGAGTTCTAAAGAAGAATTGCAATCTCAGCCTCAGCGTGTGAGGAGATCTACATGTGAGAAGAAGCAACCTGATAGGTATGGATTCTCTATGTTGGATTCTAGTTGTTCCTATGCTTTGATTATTAATATTGATGAGCCTAGGACTATAAAAGAGGCAGTCGAGGTGATTGATTCAGATTCCTGGTTGGAAGCCATGAATGTTGAAATGACATCGTTAAAGAAGAATGACACTTGGGATCTGGTTCCACTTCCTGAAGTTAGAAAGCCTATGGGTTGTAAATGGGTTTGTAAAAATAAAATTGGTCTAGATGGCAGTATTGAATATTACAAAGCGAGGTTGGTTGCAAAGGGTTATTCCCAGGTAGAGGGAATTGATTATGGGGAAATTTTTTCTTTGGTAGAAAAACTAACATCTATCAGATTTCTTTTGTCACTTGCAACAACTTATGACTTGGAGATTGAGTAGATGGATGTGAAGACAACATTTCTTCATCATGATCTTGAAGAAGAAATTTATATTTCCCAACCTGAGCACTTTGTAGTAAAAGTTAAAGAAAAACTAGTTTGCAAGTTAAAGAAATCAATGTATGGTTTAAAATAGTCACCTAGAATGTGGTACCAGAAGTTTGACACATTTATTTTGTCACTAGGTTTTGTAAGATCAAAATCAGATCATTGTGTGTAATTCAAAACTGAAAATGATCAGGTTCTTACTATTGCACTCTATGTTGATGATATGTTGTTAATAGGAAATAGTAAGTCTATGATTTCTGATCTAAAATCTGAGTTGTCTGCAAAGTTTGAAATTGAGAATCTTGGTGAAGCAAGGTATATTTTGGGAATGGAAATAACTAGGGACAAAAAGAGTAGAAAACTTTGGCTCAGCCAGAGTAAGTATATTAACACTATTCTAGAGAGATTTTGTATGACTGATTGCAAGCAACTAGTTGTTCCAGTTTTGTAGGGAACAAAGCTATCTATTGAAGATTGTTTAAAATATCGTACTAAGATGGAGGACATGACTAGGGTGCCTTATGCTAGTGCAATTGGTGGTTTAATGTATGCAATGGTTTGTACAAGTCTAGACATTGCCCAAGCAGTGGGATTACTTATTCGATTTATGTCTAATCTTGGAAGGACACATTGGGATGGTGTGAAAAGAGTGTTTAGATATTTGAAGGGAACTTCAGAATATGCTTTGTGTTACCATGGTAGTTTGATTGAATCACAGAGGAATCTCAGCATTCATGGGTGTGTGGATTTTGATTGGGTAGGGGACATTGATAGTAAAAGATCCACTAGTGGATATTGTTTCATGATGAATGGTGGTGCAGTTTGTTGGATGAGCAAGTGACAGGCTATAGTTGCTTTATCTATTACAGAGGTTGAGTACATGGAAAAAACTCACACCTGTAAGGAAGCCATTTGGATTAGAAGATTGTGTTCTAATATTGGTTTTGAGTAGGGCAGGTTATCATTTGCTGTGACAGTCAAAGTGCCATTTGTCTGGCAAAAAATCCTACTTTCCATGTGAGGATGAAACATATTGATGTGCAGTATCATTTTGTACGAGATATGGTGGAGGATGGAAAGGTCTATTTGGAAAAGGTGGATACTCTAAAGAATGTTGCCGATGCATTGACAAAGCCAGTGAGCATAGACAAGTTTAGATGGTGTGCAAGTTCGATGGGCCTTGGGGTCCAGAATATTCAATGAATTCAGGTATTGAAAAGGGTTTAGTGAGTTCTTCGTCAAGTGGGGGATTGTTGAGAATATGTGTCTCAAACGCACTGGTAGAAACCTTGATACTGTCTCCTAGCAGAAAAGTTTCTTAAATGTTTTGTTTATGTTTTTACCTCTATACCACTAGGTGATTGAGAGAGAGGAGCGGTAGCATGGTTACCACCATACCACGAGAGCCTCTCATCTATCGAGCGGTAGTGTGGTGGTTACCACCATACCAGAGGAGTTCACTGGTAATGTAGAGGTAGTGCGGTGTATACCTCCAAACCAAAAAAGTCTGTTGATTTTCTGGTGGTAGAGCGGTTATTGCCATACCTCAGGAGTTCTCAACCTATCTGGAGGTAGCATGGTTATCGCCATCCCGCGGGAGCCTGTTGACTGCATAGTTGTAGCATGATGTAAGGTGAAGAGCACGAACTTGATGATTTGCTGAGATGTAAGTCATTAACTGGAGGATGTTGCTGACTTGGAAGGAGGCCATTTGAATTCTTGCCCAAATTTTGATGGTTGTTCAATAAAGGAATTTGAGCTAAATCAATTGTACAAAGAATGTATCGATCATGGTTGTTGCTATACATTGCAACGTATTGTAACTATGAAAGGGTTCGAGAGTTTGATGGTTCAGAAGTTGGATGATTGGATGATTTGTTAGTGAATTTCATTGTATGCTATTTTGAGAGAATTGTAACAGTGTTGTTCTGTATGAGGTTGATAAAAAAAATGTTGTTTCTATAATATTTTTGTTTGAAAGGAGAGCTTGTAACTTGTATGTAATTCGATTACTGTAATACAAGTGATTTTCTTTGGTGTGGTGTGTTTTTCTCCTGTAAAGGTTTTCCCATGTAAATATAGTGTCAATTGTGTTTGAGTTCATTTCTCTATTATGTTATTTCTTTCATGTGCATCTTAATGAACTGTAATTGTAAAATTTAAAGTCATATCTACATTCTTCTCTGAGTTTTGACATTAGGAAATCTTGTTTTGCATCTGTAGTCTTTCCTTACACACACACATGGAAAAATTTTCATACCTCCTATAGGGAGTATTATCCTATCAGTCCTCGTCGGGCCTAAGTTTGTGAGCCTTAAGTTTGACATCATCTTGGGGTCCAAACTCTTCAAGGTGAAGCTAGGCATCCCCTGGCTAGTAGCTATGAATGCAATCCCCTCGGTTGTGCCCAAGTGTCTAAAGTTTTTTCATGGAGGTTTGGTACACGTTGTCCATGACATCGGTTATAGACCACTAGTTGCACATGGCAACTATACCTTATATTACTTTTGGTCCACATCCCTTGGTCCTCTCTCGCCTAGGAAGGACCTCGTACACTGGATGTATCAAAACTATAAGGGGCACGGTAGGCCGAAAGTGAGATACCCTCCGTCACATGCTATTTCACATAGAGCTTGTCTAAAAGCTAATAGTGATGCCGCCGAGGCATGTAGAAGAGAAGAATAGAAGCGGTCTCCAGATCCTCCTTCTTCCTCTTTAGTTGTTCAACCCAATGCTCCCTCTTGCCCTATCATGGTACCATATGCTCCTATCTCATGTTTGCGAGAGAATCCCATGGTGCCTGCTTGGAAAAAGGCCAAGCTTCTTGCATTTGAGCTTCTTTTCTTACCCATGAAGCCTAGGCCCATTCGGTATGGCAGACAAAAATCCCCCTGTGGAGAGTCCTCTCTGTCTCAGCCTCCATGACCTCCTATTGTTCCTGTTCCTAAAATAGTGAATGGGAAGAGGTCCACTGTGGAGGTGTTGGAATCAACTACTCCTTCCATTTATGAACCTATCCCTTCTGCTCCCATTCAAGATTCTACCCTTTCATTGAAAATAGATGTGGAAGACACTCCCATGGCTGTACAAAATCCTTCCATCCCTTCGTAGATCTCAACTTCCGGTTTGAAGAGCCATAGAAATCACCATGGGCGTGAACGCAAGTGTCGGTGAAAGGATCTCCTAGCTGAGCAAGCCTCCTCATAGAAGAAGGAGGAGAAGATTGCACCTCCAAATGTGACCTCCTCTTTCCCTTCTTCCTTCTCTAAATCTCTTTCGGCTCCCGTTGTGAGCACACATGCGCTTGGAAAGGTGTAGGTGTTTATCACTCCTTCAGCAAAGTTTCCCTTATTGAGTTCAATCTCAGATCTCTCGCCCTTCCCTAAGCTCATGTATATGGTGAACACTTCGGTTGTATCCATTGTGGTTCTATCCTCTTCTATCCACCTTGCTTTGTCTATGGGGAGTTTACCTCCTCTAATAAAGAGGAAGGTAGAGTGAGGTCCCTCTAACAATGGAGGATGTAAGAAGAGCCCACCTTCTCTGAAGGGTGGCCCCTAGTTGACTTGTTCTATCCTAGTAACGGAACTAGTCTTGACCTCCCTTGAGTTTTTCACCGCTCCCGAGACTATCGGTGAGCCTAGCAGTGAACCTCAGGTGGAAAATCCTCTGTCCACTGAGGTAAAACATGGCACTCTCATCAAGTGTATGTTTAACTTGGTGGACGAAGTTCTGACCCTGTCAATAATCTTCGCAAAGTCATTGACCTTAGACCCACAAGAGTTGAGTGACAAAGACCTCACAGGTCCCTCTACCTTGTACCTTGTTGTAGGAGGATGGAAAACTCCTCCCCTTAACATTACACCATTATAGGCTCACCATCCTCCCCCTTATGATGATCTAGAGTGGGAAGGTGATGACCTCTTGGTTAACCAATTCTAGAGGGAGACCCTCCTCTTGATATTTAGATTTGATGTGTTCCCCCGTAATCATGCTATACGTTCCTGGATGACCCTTGTCACCCTTGTTGGTGTTTGGATACATGCGTGGTGTTTATGTTGTAAACCTTCTTCTATATGTATCTTTATTCTTCCATGTTTGTGATTGATTTTTGATAAATTGGGGATGATGCAAAGCGTTGGGGGTATTTAGGCTTCCCTTCCATGTTGACCCAATTTTTTAATTTTTGCTTTATTTTTCATGCATTCTTCCTAATCTAGTTGGGGATTGATGATCTTTCACCTCTTGCCGTGGTTACCTATTATATATAAATAAAGGAAGATCTGACCCCGCAAAGCTATATCCCCCTATGCCCTTTGTATGTGATCTATTTTGTTTTACCTTTCCCTTCATCTTTCTCTCTTCTTTTCTTGAGTTGTCCCTTTCATGTGTGAAAACGCCTCTTCTACATTACTTGGTCTTTATAAAATACATTCATTTCCAAACGAATTTTTTCTCGAAGACCCTTCACACACTTCTTTGTTAGAATTAAATTCTCGACTTGAAACCCTAGTGAAACATGTTTCCTTCATCATGGGTTCATAAAGAAAGGACTTGGGAACCCTCCTCCAATGTGGGAATGATCTTAGTCTTCCCCTTGCATGGGCGCATCTCCTTCCTTTTGAATTCCTTGATGAAGTGAACATCTTTAAAAAGGATTCCTTGGTGATGAATCGATTTGAGAAGGAAGACGATAGCTTTTGAATAGTGTGTCCCTTGAGTGAACCCCTCCTCTTCACGTTAGGTTCCCAAGGAACCCCTTCAAAAGTTTTCAACAAGTTCTATGGCATCTATCTTGGGGGAAGCTCGACTAGACCAACTTCACACCTTGACATCTAGTCCGGGGGTAGCCCAACTAGATCATCTTCACATCCTTACATCTAGCTTGGGGACAACCCGACTAGACTTCACTTTTCAAACAGTGCATCCCTTGAGTGGACCCTCCTTCATTTTGAAGGGTTCTCAAGGGACCCCTTTGAAAATCTTACAACTTAGCGATGGTCTACGTGATTGTCCGTTCATTGGCCTACATGACTGCTTCCTGATGTGTTCTATTTGTGGGTAAACATGTCACCCTCTCTAACTCTACAGAGTCACCTTTTCTCGGTCTCCCTCATGTGAGAGTTCTTGGGGGGATACCTTCCTTATAGGCTTGTCGGTCTATAAGGTGCTCTTCTTGGTTTCCTTCATGTGAGAGTTCTTGAAGGATACCTCCCTTGCAGGACCATGAGCCTGTGAGGTGCTTTCATACATTAGCTTTGTAGTTTTGTGGAACTATGAAGTCCTTTCCTGCACTTTCAATTTTTCTAGACCGTGCTTTGCTTCCTCGTCAACTTAGGTATACATCTCTTACTTTGTTACTTCCTTATTACTCTACTTTACCGAAGCACTCATCAGTATTCGTGCTCACTAAAATGGGGGAAAAATATATAAGCATGAATTTTCACCCCTAACACAAATTCCCTTTCACCCCCTTACACTTTAGAAAACCTAAGGCGGAGGCTTACCACTTAAGCTCGTTGCCCACATCACACTTGGTGCCTATTTTATATGTTGGTGGAGGCGTTTCTATCGAGGATGCTCACAAGGTGCGCAAACATCCATGCGGTGCACTTACATCCTTGGCAGATTCCTACGGTTGGATTCTGTAGAGACGTTACACTTTCGATTGGAATTTGAATTGTAACACTCCTCTTCGGCTGGTCGACCCGAATATGGCCTTTTTTCATCCTTTTCTTCATAATCTTCACTCTCTCATCCATTCTCAAGTTTGGATGAATTTTTGCAAGATCTTGGATTCACTCTCCCCATTTTTCATTCATCCATTCAAGCTTTGTAGCAACATTTTACACTCCATTGCAACAATCTACCACTCCATCACTCTGATAGTGCGAGTGTAGGACAAAACACCATTGTAGCAAAGGCTTGAGTTCCTCACATTTTCTCCTCCACAAGCCTTGAGCGCTTTGGACAGAGGTGGTAAGATCCTCTCATCTCCTCTATCATCTCTGGTTGAGTAAGCACGTACTATTTTGTAATATATTTTATTTACGTAGCTTGTATTCCTTTCTTTATTTGTATTCCTATCATTGCAAACTTGGCTATTCGTGGAGGTGGAAACACCAAAACGGGGGTCTGATTGAGGCAGGCCCCTAAATAGCCCCAACATTTCTCCCTCTTTTCTGAGTGCAGGTGGAGAGATCTCAAAGCAAGCTGGCGAGAAAACTGTTGTGTGAAATCATCTTCGTCACCCTCATGGTAATCTACTTCCTTTATCATGTTCGTCTATATACTTCACTCTTCTGAGTCTTGTTCTTTACTTCTTGAAATTTCTAAACTAGGCTATCAGTCCTTTTTCTAGGGTTTAACCTCATCTCTCTGGTTTTCTGGCTGTACGGATGCCAACGCACTTGTGAGACGCAACACACCACGTTGTTGTCCCAGAATCGCGCTTCTATCCTCTGATAGAGAACTATCTGAGACATAGAGTTGACCTTAAAAGGTGACTCACCTAGTCTCTCTTCAAATCTTGAGTTTACAGAGTGGTCGAAGGACTTCATAGTCTTCATCATTCTCATCCCTTCTATCCTAACCATTCTTCAAACTGAGGTAAGCTAGGGTAGCCTTTCTGCTCTTGGCCTTTTGTGACCTGAGGCCTTGTAGTGGTTGGTCCCCCTCTTTTACAAAATATAAATAAAAAATAAAAATAGAATAAACTAAATGAAAAGTCAAAATATATCAAAATCCAAACATTAATAAACATAATATAATTTTTAAAAATTAATAATGAATAATAAAAAAATTAAGTTAATAAATGATTAAATTAAAAAAAAACCCAAAATTTTAATTTATTAGAATTGAAATATTAATAAAATATGTATCTAAAAAAGATAATCAATATATTACAAACAATATTAACATTAATTGAAAGATAAACTTAATTAACAAATAAAATTGATTACAATATTTTTAAATTAACCATAAGTATAGTTAAATTACTAAATAAGTTAAAAATTTTAAAAATGAAATGATATTTCAAATAAATATTAAAAATAAACCATATTTAAATTGTTAAAGCTAAAATTTTAACTTTTACATCAATAATTACAAGTAACACCAAACTTAAAAGGTTAAAAATAAAATTAAACCTATTAAAAAGGTAAAAATTCAGTTAATTGTTAATTTTTTTAAAATTGAAAAAACAATTAAATTTATTAAAAACTTATTAAATATATAAAATGATTATTAAAATAAATTTTAATTTAAATTTAAAAATATTTGAACATATAATTTATTATTTATATATTATATTTATTATAAGAAATCTAAAAATCTAAGTTTGAAAATTTTTAAAGAAAAAGAAAAGCATTCTTATCCTACCTTTCCCTACTTTAAAACTACGATTGGATAAAAGTGTAGTTTTTGTAATTATATATTATATTTTTTAATATTTTAGAAAAATTGATGGTTGAGATCATTTCAATCATCTTGCATCCTTCTATGTAACTTTCAACCATTAATTTTTAAAAGCATGTCGTGAATCGATTCTTTTTTTTATTCTTTTTGTTTTTAAATTTTTTATCACATCTGCAGGACCTGATCGGATCAATTGGGTCATGTAGTAACAAGGTTCAAATCTTCTAGTCTCTTAGGATGCCTCGACTCATGCATCACTACACTTCCACTTGAAACCTATCATCTCATAAACAACTCATCTCGCCATGACCTTCTAAGAGCACTCATCTTCAGGCGAGCTACTCCTTTACATAGTTCTTCATAATTCAGAATAGTACTCAATATTTTTGATTTACAATTATAGACATGGAAAATGTATAATTCAATCCAACACATTTGATCCTGATTAATTAACAATGTTTCTTCTTGAATCACACTCTCAGCTTATCATCACTTTCTGTCTCTTAATTGGATAAATCATTATTTATTTGATTAAGTCTTTCTCCGCTTGTTGATTAAATTAATCAATTTAATATAATTAACCTTAAAATCCCTTTTAATTAAATAAATCATTTTATTTGATTAAATCCCTAAAGTCTTCTTTAATTAAATAATTAAAACCTTATTTGATTTAATCTAACATTTTCCCACTTAATTAAATAAATCAAACCATTTATTTAATTAATCATTTCCTCTCAATTCTAATTTAAATCAACTCATCAATTTGAGTCAAAATTGTTAAATCATCTAATCCCTCATTAAATTAATCAAATCTTGATTAAGATAATTGTTAGAATCCAAGATCACCTGCATGCAAATGGATACCTGTCACATGCAAAAGACATACAAAACCAAGAAGATGTTCTGCAAACCTCAAAGTGTAAAATGCATTATCAGAATCTCAGTTATTACAAAGAGATCAATCCTTATGAAGGAGATCAAGAAACCCTAAAAGGGAAACCCTAAATGAAACCCTAGTGTGCACACTTAATAATTAATAAATAATTATTAATGCGCCTAAGTTTAGCTTAAGCAACTAGAGGAATAAGTGACTTAATTAATTAACCAGTATGATGTAATTAATTAAGCGTAATAAAATTATTACTCTAACACCCCCCCTTAAGATGAACTTAGGAAGAAGCTAAAACACTAGAATAAGATGCATGCAAGAAAAGATGGGTCCCGGCAACTAGGCCTGATCAGGTACCCATTTACAAATGCAAGAAAGAGGTAGAGGAGGAAAACCCAGTGGGACAAAACCCCCCTACAATGATATGACATGCTGCAAAGAAGCACTGGAAGAACACTGTAGAGTAACACTGGAACCGCAATCTGGCAAGCAAGGAAAGATACTTCTGTCTACAAGAAACCATATCGGAATCATAATCATGCAACAGCAGACCCGATGCCACGGAACACTCGAAAACTCCAAACGGGAACAACTCTGGAATCTATGAAGCAGCAGTCGATTATTAAATGATGTATCACTGAAAATGAAGTGCAAAGATGCAAGAAGCACTCTCCCAACTGTCAAAATATCCAAGTAATCTCCAAAACACCCATCGGGCCAAATCTGGAATAATGAAAAACTTGGGACAGATACAGAAAAAAGTGCATGGACAGCAACATAGAGCTCCTCAATACCTTTCCAACGCCGCAAAGATAGCGAAAATCGGAGATCGTGGCAAAAAGTTATGAGCTCGGAAGCATAAAAAGTACATCTGACTTCAACCAGCAATAAATGCAGTAAAACAGGAAAATACTGAAAAATAAACTGCACCAAATGAAAGTGCTCGGAACCAGCTTTCCGGCGATATCTCGTTTGCCCAATTTCGATACCGTATGCCCAAGTTATGCAAAAAAGAAAAAAACTGCTTCTTTAGAGAAAACTAGGGTTAGGAGGGGCAAGGAGAGGCCGTACGGACGCTGACGTCATGCTGACGTCAGCGGTTCACGGGCATAAATTTGACGGCCTGCAGGCCGTCGTCGCAAAAATCCGGCCCCCCTGCAAAAAAATTTGGGCCCCTGGTCACCCATGTGACCATGGGCGCAGAAATGGGGGCTGGGCGGAGTGGTTCTCCATACGACCGGGCGTTGTGGACTGGGAGTCAGGGGCCGAGCAGGGTCGACGGCCGGATGGGGGAGCCACCGGCGGCGGGGCGGGTGGGTGGCCGCCCGGTGGCGGGAGCCGTTTTAACTGGAGGCGTCGGCGAGAACCCGAGAGATCGTTTTTTTCTTGATTTTTTTCGATTTTCGTGTCTCGGAACGCGTGCTGGGAGGCCGTACTTCCCTGGCAAACTTTTCCTCCCAGATCAACTTCACCAAAAACAACCAAAGACATTTCCTAGGGTTTTGAGGCGCTGCGAACGCGATGGCGATGTCCGTTTGAGCCCATAGTGTGCCGAAAATTGGCTACCCCCAGATCTTGCAAAAAAGATGCCTGTGGAAACCCTTGCACTTGAAACTCACTGAGAAGCCATATCTTCAGATCACGAACAGGCAGCTGCAGGTCTGGAGCTCTGATACCATGTTAGAATCCAAGATCACCTGCATGCAAATGGATACCTGTCACATGCAAAAGACATGCAAAACCAAGAAGATGTTCTGCAAACCTCAAAGTGTAAAATGCATTATCAGAATCTCAGTTATTACAAAGAGATCAATCCTTATGAAGGAGATCAAGAAACCCTAAAAGGGAAACCCTAAATGAAACCCTAGTGTGCACACTTAATAATTAATAAATAATTATTAATGCGCCTAAGTTTAGCTTAAGCAACTAGAGGAATAAGTGACTTAATTAATTAACCAGTATGATGTAATTAATTAAGCGTAATAAAATTATTACTCTAACAATAATCCCTATCACTAAAATCTTTTAGAAAATGCAACTTGCACATGAAAATAGATTTAATTCATTTATTAAATCTCTATTTTCCTTCACATGGCATAAAAAGGGAATATTCCCTTAAATTTGAATTCAAAAAGTCCAAGTGCATGGGTACTTCCAACAAAGCATTCACTCCTCTTACATGTCCTTGTGCATTGAGCCAAGTGGCATTTATTTCATTCCTTTTTCCCTCTCACATGTCATTTCATCAATTTCAAATTCTACCTAATTGCATTTATTGGCACTTTGGCCAAAATGTGCACAACCATCAACCATTCATATCTTGACAAGTGGCACTTGGCCATTGGATGTTGAATGATCCCACATTCATCCAAATCTCTCATTCTTCCAATTTGGAAATCTATAAATGAAAGGTTATTCCTCTCATTCAACATCCACAATCTCATGCAAAGTTACTCTCTTGACATTGAGAGCCAATTTTGTGCATTCCATTCCATATGTTCATCATTTTCACAATTCCATAACTAGGTTATGCCAAAATCTCATTAAGGAGATTTGGTCAATCCACACATCATCAACATTTGCAATTTAGGAGTTGGGAAAGGGCCAATTTTGACACATCAATTGGCACCAATTCCCCCATGGGATCAGAAGTTTTCTTACTTAATTAGGAATTACTTACTTTGTTCATTTTCCTAGTTTGAATTTTAGTAAATGGATTTTATGGGGAATCCTTCATTCTTTCTTGCATATGATTTAATCTTGTGATTATTTGTTGTTTTTGTGCAAATGCAAGATAGAGGTTCACATTTTGGCGCTAGAAGGAGGGCATGGACAAATTCTAATCACGTTTTTTTGAAAAATCCGCGTTTTTTCTGTTTCTTTTGCAGATCCCAGGAAACTACATCGCATATAGGCCCACGATGCTATATTGCACCACTTTTGCAGGTGCGACCCTATATCGCACTGTTCAGAATCCAAACCGTGCCGCACTTGCTTCCCGCACCAATTTTTTTAAATTTTCAAACTCCACCACGGATCTACGAGTCCAAAATTTTCCGCACCCAGTCATACAACGATATATTGCACTGCTTTGAGAGGTGTGATGCTATACTAGACCACACTTTTCCTAAATTGCACCGCACCCGCTTTCCTGCTCAATTTTTTTCAAAAATCTCCAACTCTGCTGTGGATTTTGAGTTGCAAATTGCGTTGCATGCAAACAACTGCCACACCTGTGCTCTTTGTTTCTGCAGAGTGCCACACTTAGTAAAATGCACGACACTTTAAAGCGCCGCATCTGTTCCAAACCATGTCGCACCTGCTAACTGCGCTGCTGGAAAATAGTTAGAAATTCATTTTTTTTCTTGACATGTGCCTTTTGGGTTTTTAGATTATTGAATTATTGACCTGTTTGTTGTTTTTGTACTTTGGTTTTTATCATCTTGAAAGTTAGGACAAGGAAGAAGGTGAAATGGAAGGTTACATAATGGCATCATCCCACTCTTGTACTAAGTGTTTTTGAACACTATAGTTTTGTTTAACACTTTAGATAATTCTTAATCTCTTTCAAATAATTTGTTGCCTTCCATGCCTTAGAAAACACTAATTTTTTTTTTGGGCCTTAAAAAGAACAACACAAATTTCTTTTTTCAAAAGTTTACAAAAAGGGCTTAAAAAGAACCTTAGAAACAATCTACTAGATTTGGTTTAAGGTTTAAAAATTGAACAAGACAACTTCCACACTTGAATTTGGTGCTCTAAAAATAATTCATTTTGCTTTGTGGGATTAAAATGAACAAGTGCTATTTTTTTTTGTAGTTATTTATTCAAGTTAATATCATCAAAGGGGCGTATGCACTTCTCTCGTGCCTCATGGCGACCTTGAGAATCAAAAGTTTTTTTGGTGATCTTAAGTTGAATAAAATAATTGCCTCCACATTTTATTTTTTGGAATTAAAATTGAACCAAACATGCAAGTGTGAGCATAGTATATTGCGAGTGTTCTCCCTTTGTTTTTCAACAAAGGTTGATTGAACTACGGGATATGCTAGCTTGCTAATGTTTATCTTAGAGGGTCTGCCTTGTGGGAAAAAGTACTCACCCAAAGGAACAACCCAACCGGGAACATACTAAAGCCAAGTGACTTCCAACTGGTATATAAGTGTGGATTCTTAAGGAAAGTTCAAGAATCACGAGGATTATTCCAACGAGAAGGGCAACAATGGCCTCTCACCGCATGGATAGGGCATCCCCTATGAACAAAATTCTCAAATTAAAACCCCTTGTTTAGAAAAAAGCCAAATCCTATCTATTTGTTGGTGCAAAGGTCATGTCCTTTGAAGCCACCCCACGTTATACATGCGATTCTGTTGTAGAGATGAAAAGTATTCCATGGGAGATTCATGGGTACTGATTCTTGGCTGACCTAAGAAGTGAGTGCACTATAAGGGGGAGCCTGTGTGGTCAAGCATCTAATCATCCGCACTGAATATGCGCAGCTATATTCGTTCAAGTGGGAACCCAAAAAATACTATCTTTTTAGCCTAGGGCTGTGCATGTTATTGAAACAATTTGCTTGGTTCTAAAACATTGAGAAACAATCATTCACAAAAGCTTTGAAATTTCAAACCCTTTGAGGAAACAAATATCCTTTAACGAATCTAAGTGCTCTTGCTTGCCCTAGGGATTATATCCTTAGAGGTTTCTAAGTGCTTGGGTTTTATCATCATTTGTTTCACCAAAGTCAACACTAGGAAAATTTTGCCCTAATTTCCTTGATTTCCACATAATTGACCTTGTGGAATGAAAAGAAAGTAGGACATTAGACATGCAGTTTGAACAATAATAAAAAAAGTGCTTTTGGTAAAAGGAACTCACTAAGAAAAGATAAAGACAAGTTGGACCACACATGTGCTGTCTTAAATGATTTTCCAAAAAGTCAAAATCCCAAAACCAAGATTCAAAAGGATTAGTCTAAAAACTCATGAACATCCTCTTGAAATGCTCCTTGAAGTCAAAGAAAGATTGGTGTATAATTTATATTAGAAGGATTCAAAGAATAACTCAAGTTTGTATGTATTTTATTATCAACAAAAATCCAGAGTTTTTTGAAAGGTTTTTTTTTCTTACATAGGAAATAAGGCATGTTCTTCAATATCGAGGTCTTGTAAAAAAGAGTCGTGTCTAGGTCAAAGTCTAGGATCAAAGTCTTCACTCTCATCCATATCCCCATCAACCTAATTTCATCCCACCAACAAAATTTTGAGAAACTTTGGAACATCATTTATGCTAAACTTAAAGGTGAAATCAACACCACTCTATTTGGCTTAATAAACCTAGCCAAATAGTCAAACCTCTTGAACAAATTTACCTTTAGGATAACGCAACATCCTAAGGTCTATCTACTAGTTCATGATCATCATGATTGGCTTAACACACTTAGCCAATTCATACTCTTGTGCTATTTTTCTCTAGGATAACACAACTTCCTAGGGTTTACAAAGTTCACCATCATTTTGTTTGACTTAATACACCTAGTCAAACTATCAAAATCAATCCAAGCCCTAAAATTTTAGCATTACCCCTAAAAATTCCTTCAAAAGTTTCACTCATTCACCTCATTCATTTATTTCATCACCATCACCACCCATTTTGATCCTTAGAATCTTCTAGTTCTTCTCCTCTTTTGGGCCTAAAGATTAAGATCAAAAGATCTCTATTTTATGGTCCAAACAAGATCACAACACAAGAGGAACATGGAAAATACCAAAGAAATATCAACTTCCAGTGACTTAGGTCAAGTAACCACTAAAGTAAACCTTGCGGGATCAAGAAATCCCCCAAACAACTCTTCTCTACCATCACAAAATCCTCAAGAGGAAGGCTATGAAGAGGAAATCATCAACGAGGACTTGGAAATGACACAATCATAAATTATAGAAATGGTTCAAAATCCACAGAACCATATAATTGTCAATGCCATGTTTAAATACATACACATGTTTACAGAAGGAGGGGCCCAGTTCCCTTCTGACCTTGACGTAGGCACCGGTATGGAAAGGCCTCTTACAAGCACACCCCCAATGTCAATTCCAAATATCACTCAAGAGGTGCCCCAAACCATATCGACAATCACATCAACCTCACCAATTGTAAATAAGGGAAGTGCAATGTTTCATGAATTACAAAAGCATCACCTTGTAAACAACAAAGAGGTAAATTTCAGCACCACACCGGATAACTCTGTCTTGGTGAATCCATCACACCCCTACGTCCCACTCACTTTCCATAATCACGTGGATTCATCCTCATTCCATGCAACACCAACCTATCCGTCAAGCATACAAACTTCTCTATCACAAGGAAAAGGTGGTTTGTTCAGAACAACAGGAGTCACTGACCCATCCTTCCTCTAGGGGAGCATACCATCTTTCCCTCCATTACTGCTCACACCCATATCACCTCTTGGATTGGGTCTTCCCCCCTACCAATTGCTAGTTTCTCAAATCAAGGCAATCCGAGCATCACATTGAATCCTCTCCTTTTGCCAGCAATATCACAACAACAAGTGGAAACCACTCAAGCCACCACAATCAATACATCAGTTAGTCTTCAAATATCTCAAAACATACCTTCTCAAGGACCGAGCATCTCAACCACACCACCAAAAACCCAAATCTTGGCCACCAACACAACCCTTCCGCCCATCACAACGGTTAGCTCCATTCCCAATCCACCACCAATCCCACCAAAAGCTAACATAATGAATTCATTCATCACCATGATCCAGGCCATCCAGAAGGCCAATCATCATAGGGCACTTCAATAAAACCAACAAGCTGCATAGCAGGCCACTCAGCAAGCACAAGCACAACTAGCTTCCCAACAACCTGCACAAGTTGCACAATCCCAACAAGCCCAACAAGCCGCACAAGCTGCGCAAGCTGCCCAACAAGCACAAGCTCAAACTCAAGCCCAACACCAGGCTCAATAGGCGTAAGAACAATACTAAGCATAATTGCAAGCAATTAATCAACAAACATACCAACAAGCCCTGTAAGATTTTCAGGCACAACAACAAGCTAAACAACAAGCATTTTTGGTGCAACAATAGCTAGACCAACAACAAGCTTTGTTGGTGCAACAATAGCTAGACCAACAACAAGATTTGTTGGCGCAATAGCAGATAGACCAACAACAAGCTTCATGGGAACAACAAAAGATGAACCAACAACAAGCTTTGTTGGAACAACATCAACAAGATCAACAACAAGCATTGTTGACTCAAATGCATGTATATCAGCAAGCCTTGAACGCACAACAGAGCTTGCAAAAAACTCCCACCAGTACCCCTCTCATCAATCAAACACCCCAAACACCTCAAAACACATTCATCCCACCTCTCAATCCACACAACGATGTCACAACACAAATCAAACTGCTCTTGCAGCTGGTGTTGGACCTCCAAGTAGGAAAAACAACCAGAACGCCGAGAAACTTGTGTCCCTATCCTTTCAAAAGAGATCTCACAATGATACCATTCCCAAAGGGATTTGAAATCCCCAAATTCAACAAATATAATGGAACGGGAAACCCTAAAAATAATGTCAAGGAATTTCAAGTTCATTGCATGGAGGTTGCATACGATGACATATATCTAATGCAACTCTTCCCCCGAAGTTTGAATAGTCCTGCCATGGAATGGTTTTCTCGCCTACCTACAGGCATTAAAACATTCCAGGAAACCATGGAAGCATTCCTTAAAAATTATGCTTTCAACATGGGTGTAGATGTTAGTTTGGAAGAACTATCAACGCTCAAAAAAAGAAAAGGAGAGCCATTCAAATCCTTCTTGCAAAGATGGCAATCCAAGGCCAATCAGAGCAAGTGGACCATGCCAGAAGAACCAAAAGTTTGCACAATCATATCCAATCTAGATGAAAAGTTGGTGTTCTACTTAAAAATGCAATGCATCACAATGTATGATTAGTTGATCCCAAAGGCGCTCAATATCGAAAGAACCCTTACTATGCAAGGAGGCACATCAACATTTCCTCCACCATAGGATAACCGCCCGTCCAACAGTTATAACGATAAACCTCAAATGTGGTTGAGGAACAAAAATATCACAAACGACGGTGTGGTCGATGCTAAGGTGGTCATAAATGCTCCTAAAAAAAACATACAAACTCATCACCAACCACAGAATGAAAATATCAATAATGTGCAAACTAATATAGTGGCACAACAACAACCACTTCCTAACAACCAAATCAATAACTTGGGAAATTAAGGAGGACCACCTCCCTGAAACAAATATCCTCCCAAGCGGAAGTTCATGGCTCTTGGAGAATCAATTGAATCCATAATGAAGATATTGGTAAAGGAAAACCTTATCAAAGTTTCCAACTCTGAGAAATACGTAGAACCCATGACCAAACCACCATGGTATAATAAAAACCTCCTCTGTGATTTTCACAAAATCAAGGGACATACAACCGCAAATTGCATGAGGCTGAAGAATATCATCCAACACCTCATCGAGGACAAGATCATAAACATTGAACAAATAGTTGGAAACCATGACCTCATACTCAAGGAAATAATCAGGGGAACAATAAAGGCAAGAAAAAATATGCTAGTGCTAACCTAGTCTATGAAGAGATAGTCGCATGTGTAGACGAAATGGTCACAGTCATTAACGTCAAAGGAGCCAATGCTGATTGTGGATTCACTACATGTGGCTATAAGGTCACCATTGTAGGGGCATCACAACCATCTAAGACCCCCAATTCAAATACAAAATCCATTCCCTATGACTATAGTGTCATCGACTAGCTGAAGAGAACCCCTGCCCAAATCTCCATCATGGAATTGTTAAAAGTTTCTGCTGCCCATAGGAAAATCCTTGATGAAGCATTAACGTAATCCACTATCTCTGCCACCCTTGACACATAATAGTTTCAGGCTATGGTTGGTAATATCGTTACACCAAATCTCCTTACATTCTTCGATCAAGACTTCCCTGCCCAACCATGTCATAATCGCGCACTTCACATTCAAGTGCTAATTCACAAAAAAAAAGTTAAAAGGGTCCTAGTGGATGGAGGTGCAGGCCTTAACATTTTCTCTCTCAAAATTATAAAGAACTTGGGACTCTCCAAGGATTCCATTAACAAGAACAAAATCATCACTATAAGAGCATATGATGATCAAGAAAGAGTGTCTCAAGGCACTATTAAAATCCCAATCCAAGTGGGACCAACAACCATGGAGACTACCTATTAGGTCCTTGACCTCAACCTACCATACACCATCCTCCTAGGATGCCCATTGATCCATGGAGTGAAGGCGGTTGCCTCAACATATCATCAATGCATCAAATTATTGAACCAGAATGAGGAGGTCACCATACACGGGGATCCCTAACCATTTGCCTACTGCAAAAAATTGGAAGCCAATTTTTATAAAATCCCCCAAGTGCCAAAAAATGATGAAGGCTCATCCACTGCATACATCGACCTATCTAACCTTGCCTCCACTTCTGCGACAGAGACACTTGCCATCCTTGATATATCTGACATCAAACTCATGATCCAGGACAATGGGTGCAAAGACTACAAAATGAAGAAGAGTGTGTTTGTTGTAGGAGAGTTACCACAACCTCCTAGGTCACATGGGCAACCTCGATCAACCAAAACACATGTCCACACCCTTAGGGAAGACCCTTCTGCATTCCACCATTGGGGAGACCTAAGTCGGGAAAATGTTGATGAGGAAGATATTTCAAACATGAGATACCGTGATGAAGGACCCATTCCCACATTACCTATGGATGAAGCCAATAGAGGGTTACAAATAATGATCGATATGGGATACAATAGAAATGAAAGCCTTGGAAGGAACAATGATGGACAGTTGGAGCCCATCATTGTAGAAAGAAGAATGAGAAACCTTTGCCTCAGATGGAATCCCTCAAGTATAACCATATGTGGTAGAGGTACTCCTAGTAGGGCAGTCAGGTCCCTTCTTCAAGTATCAACAACCACCATTCGACCACCCGTATACACAGGTATCCCCCTAGACAATTTCACTTTTGATGTAACTGATGTCTGTTCTAGTAATGATGATGATGATACCATAGCTAACCTTCCCTTGCTTTTTGAGGATTCCTCCTTACTAATTATTAGTTCCTCACCTGCTAAGTCAAACCAATAAACCCACAAAATCAACTTAGTGTAACCTCAACTCATTGACCATGACCAATGAGGACTGCCAATTCTAGACTATTTCGAAAACAATGAGGACCTCTCAAAATTCATGGGACTAAGGGATGTAGTTCCGTGTGGGGATCACAAGGCTGGTTTCGACATCACATTAAACACTCAAGCATATTACAGGGAGATTATTGAGTCCTTCAATCGCAAAAGAAAAAGAACAAGAATAAGCTCATAGTTATTGAGTGAAAACCACACTATGACACTCTATAACCACAAAATAGTAAAAATAAAGGACGCATCTCATGGTGAAAACCTCTCTGAGGTGCTGAAGGATGAAGGATTCAATCTCCCCCTACTGCACTGCATCAAGAGAAATCAACAGTCTTGGTAGAATAGTGTAATCCTGTCAACTTGGGTACAAAGACAACACCACAAATCACTTTCTATGCTGAGTCGCTTCTGACAAAAGAACAAGAACTTCTAGTAGCATTTCTAAAAGAAAGGAAGGTAAATTTTGCATGGACCTATGTCGACATGCTAGGTCTAGAACTGGAAGTTGTGGTCCATCATTTGGCTATTTACCTTGGAGTGAAGCTAGTAAGACAAAAATTAAGGAAAATGCATCCCCAGATAGCCTTACTAGTCAAGGTAGAATTACAGAAGCTCCTAGATGTCAGTTTTATATGCCCAATTGACTATCTAGAATGGGTATCCAATCTTGTACCAATTTCAAAACCAAACGAGGGCATCTTTATCTGCACATACTTCAAAGACCTCAACAAAGCATGTCCTAAGGATGATTTTCCACTACCTAACATTGATATGATAGTGGACATGACAATCGGAAATGAGATGCTATCACTGATGGATGGCTTCTTGGGGTATAACCAGATAATAATTGCAAAAGAAGACCATCATAAGACAACATTTACATGTCCATGGGGCACCTACTACTGGAATATGATGCCATTTGGGTTAAAAAATGTAGGGGCTACATATCAGAGGGCCATGAAACCAATCTTCCATGACGTGATACACAAAACCATCGAAGATTATGTAGATGATATACTGGCTAAATCAAAGAAGAGACAAAATCACATAGCAACCCTAAGTGCCATTTTTGACAAACTGGAGAAATACAAGGTTAGGCTCAACCCCAAGAAATGTGTCTTTGGGGTACAATCAGGTAAACTTATGGGATACATAGTATCGATGAGGGGAATAGAGGTGGACCCCGTAAAGGTTAAAGAAATCCTTGACATGGAAGCACCAAAGACACTAAAACAACACAAAGGATTGCAAGGCAGACTTCAGTCCATTCAGAGGTTCATAGCACAACTGGCAGAAAAAAAGATTGCATATTCACATCTACTCCACAAGGGAGTAGCATACAAGTGGGACGACAAAAGTAATCAAGAATTTGATAAAATCAAAGAGTATCTACTCACACCACCAGTATTAATGCCACCCATTGTAGGAAAACCATTGATCTTATACATCTCAACAACAACAGTTGCCCTGGGTGCTCTTTTAGCTCAACACAATGAAAATGGGACAGAAAGGGCCATCTATTATACCAGAAAAATAATGGTTGGCCATGAGTTAAACTAATCATTCATTGAAAAATCTTATCTAGCAATAGTGTTTGCTTCACAAAAATTTTGACATTACATGCTGGCACACAAAATCAAACTCATCGCCAAGATAGATCCCCTAAAGTATCTACTATCAAAAGCTATGCTTAGAGGAAGGATGGGTAAGTGGGTCATGATACAATAAAAATATGACATGGAATATGTGGAGTGAAAAGAAATCAAAGGAAAAGTCATTGCAGAACAATTAGAAAAAGCTCCCATCTATGCAGAGAATCCATTCATATCAGAATTTCCAGACAAGTCCATCTTTAATCTCAGCATAGCAGATCATTGGAAACTCTACTTCGACGGTTCCCACACACAACATGGATCAAGCACCGGTGTTTTCTTCATCACCCCATAGGGGGATTGTATACCTAGATTCTACAAATTGGCATTCCCCTATACCAACAACATTGAAGAGTACGAGACTTTAACCATAAGTCTCAAAATTGTAGCATAGTGGTGAATCATGGCACTAAAATTTTATAGAGATTCACAACTTATTATCAACCAAGTCAATGATGAGTACCAAAATAAGGATGATAAGCTCACACCATACAAGAAGTTGGTAGAAAGCCTCAAAGAATCATTTATTGATATCACCTTTGAGCAGATACCGAAGGCTAACAACAGAGCAGCTGATGCCATGGCAATAATTGGATCCTTACTAGATATCCCTCGCAATGTCTCAAAACATGAATTCTTGATAGAGTAGCTTCTCATACCCACTTTTGAGATACCAGAGTCAGAATACGCATGCGAATTCATTGGTACCGGTGATCTTTGGTATCACGACATCTACACCTACCTGAGAAAAGGAGTCCTCCCAGTTGACATTATGTCAAACCTCAAATGAACCTTTGTCAAAAGGTCCTTACGTTTTTTCATCCTAGGAGAAACCTTCTTCCATAGGAGCATTGATGGAACCCTATTACGTTGCTTAAAACCTGAAGAAGCCTTGACTACTCTGATTGAGATACATAATGGCACTTGCGGTTCACACTCGAGTGGTATGATCTTGGCCAAGAAGTTACTAAGAATCGGGTACTACTGGCCAACAATGAAACGAGAGGCACACGAATTTGTCAGAAAATGTGTACAATGTTAGCAGCATGGAGACCTTATTCATGCACTAGCTCAGGAACTCCATCCTATTGCTACACCATGACCCTTTTCACAATGGGGGCTCAAACTCATCAGCAAAATCACACCCACCTCATCCAATGGCCATAAATTCATCATTACCGCCATAAAGTATTTCACAAAGTGGGTCGAAGCAATTTCCATGACCTACATCACTGGAAAGAAGATATCCAAGTTTATCCTGAACTATCTCATTTGCCGATATGGTGTCCCCCAATCCATTATCTCTGATAACGGGACACCTTTCAAGAATCAGGATGTCCATGACTTATGCAAAAAATTCAAAATCCAACATCGTTGTTCCACTCCATACTACCCCCAAGGCAATGGTCAAGCATAAGCCACTAACAAAACCATTCTGAAGATCCTTAAGAAAAGACTCAATGCTCTGGTCATGACTAGAATCTACAGCTAAATCCCACCTTATGGGCCTATCACACCAGCATCCACATGCCAAAAGGTGCCACCCCATTCTTCCTGGTCTACGGATAAAAAGCCATCCTCCTAATCGAGATCGAGCTCCCATCACTAAGAATATCATTGCAAATCCTCATCATAGATGAATAATATAGGGTCTCACGACTAAATGAGCTGGAGTTATTAGATAAATGCCATGTGGATGCCCTCAACCATCTACACATCTATCAAAATTGCTTGAAATGTAGCTACAACAAGAAGGTTAGGCAACACACCTTCCAAGTCGGTGAACTTGTGCTGAAAGAGAACCAAAGGAATGTACCGAATCTAGGGAGGAAAGGTAAATTTGAACCTAATTGGCTAGGACCTTTTGTCATCATAGGAAGCTATAAATTAGGAGCCTATCAATTAGCAACACCAGAAGGAAAGCCTCTGAACAACTCCCATCTCAAAAATTTTTATGCCTAAGAACTTGCAAGGTATAGAATTGAAAAATACAAAAAAATCAGAAAATGTCCAGAAAAAATGGTCACCTTGATGAAAACTTGGAAAACAAGCGTCTTGGCGACAACAAAAAAATAAAAAAAATACAAAAATAAAAATAAAAAAAATCCAAAAAAATCAGAAAAAGGATTGAAAACAGTAAAGAAAAAAATTGTCCTCTAGTTAAAAAAACTTCGGTGGCGCTTTGGACAAGTACCTTGGTGAAAACTTGGCAAACAGGTGCCAAGTGTAAATAAAGAACTCTCTATCCACCAGAATCTACTCGAATCACTCATCCATTCGATCACATTTTATTAATCTTCCATCCACCCATCCGCACGCATCCATACCATAGCTTGAGCTGATGCCGATATCATATTCCACCATAGTACTACTTGGCATATTCCTAAGGCCAGTTTGTCCTGCCTTTATTGAAGTAGTCTATCGTTTAACACTGG
This sequence comes from Sequoiadendron giganteum, assembly GCA_007115665.2. Lineage (NCBI taxonomy): Eukaryota > Viridiplantae > Streptophyta > Pinopsida > Cupressales > Cupressaceae > Sequoiadendron > Sequoiadendron giganteum. The sequence goes on from CM021108.1 coordinate 316,019,814, forward strand.
GGGCATGTCCTTGAAACTGGCATTGGATCAGATTTGTGTATATTTTTTGTGCTCTTTCCAAGACATTAGAAAATCCAAAAACATGTCAAAATCTCAGAAAATATTCAATTTTTTTTTTCTTGTCAGTATTTCACCTTGTCCGAAACTACATCATCTCTGAGCTTGAACGTAGGCAAGGTTGATCTTTGATCATCCCTGAGACACCCTAGGTCAGTCCTTAGGCATTCGTCACAATAAAATGGCAACCCGTTTGCCCATCTATCTCATCATTGAGTCAAGTCTATCGCTAGTCAAACTACGTGGTCTCTACGTGTATAATGTAAGCAAGGCTAATCTATGGATCAGCTCTTGAGACCCCTAGGATAGGTCTCTAAGTTAGTCTCTTCATCATAAATCTTGAAAATACCAAAAAAACATTGTAAAACACTTCAAAAATACCCAAAACAACCTCAAATATCTGAAAAATCTAAAATAGTGCATCCGTCCCATCTTGCTTTCACCCGTGACTTTCATCATTTATAATAAAATCAATCATCACCATCACCCTTGGTGAGTCAGTCAAAAGCAAGTCTAGCAGGTTCAAAAGTGAACATCCAAGCATCAAGAGTCTCAAAAGTCTAAGTCAGTAAGCAAGCAAGTTAATCAAATCGGAATATCAATAGCTTATCATCCAATCAGTCCCACCAAAAACTTTGATCACAACATTTCCTAGGATGAATCCTTCCCATGATGGACATAAGCATCAGGTATCTCATAGTAGTTTAGTCTTGGCTTGTGGTATGAAGAACATTAGCTTGTTGGTTTGCTTTTTTTGATCTTTTTTTGGCTTATCTTATTTTTTGCCCATTCCAAGGACCTCTTGATGATGCCTAAACAAAACAGGTTTAGAGAGAAAGGAATGGGGAAAGGATCATTATCTCTTTTATCTACTACGCTTGTGGGATACACTTGTAAAATAACTTAGTCATATGTACTTTGCTTGGTTTGTGGAGAGGATGTTTTAGATATCTTGTTGACCACATAGGAAAGCTTGCTTTCCTATGTTTTGGCCTGAGATGTTTAGAATGTTTGAACTACATCCTGAATGAAGTATGCATGCTAAGTGTGAACAAGAATACTCCTATCTGATTGTCAAGTCAAAGTCCATCACACTGGGTACAACACCATCCTGGTTCTTTATACCTTGATGCATCATTGCTAGGTGTGTTATCAAACATAACTTAATTGACCCTTTGAAAATCCCGACTCCTGGTAAGCAAATCACCATCATCCTAACTAACCCATTAATTCTAAGATCTTCTATCTTCTTTCCATACTAACATAGTATCATGATAGTTAATCAGAGCATCACCAATGCATACACTCTACATCCACTAGATCATTAGCATAAAATGCATATTACATCATTTCATTATCTTAAGTTATGAGGAATATAAATTTGTTATTTTAAGCATCTTAAGAAATCATTACATCATACATAATCATTAGCATCCATTACCATTTTCACATCAATATGCCATTATTAGCATACATTAAATTCATAGGATCATCATTAAAAATGCATGAAAAAGATACAAAAGAAGTATATCCATTAGAAACATACATCACATCGCATGAGCATAAGAAATAGGAACATCTCATAGCATATAGGAAATTAAGAAATGCATATCATACACTGCAAAACATTTCATAAAGGAAAATCATCTCATATTTATCATCAAGGAGTATACTATCATGATAAAAAATTGGATCAAGTGTATGATCAACGTATATGGTAGAAAAAGGGGCAAGTAATCAAGGCCCATAAATCAAAAATGGTAATTGTCTATGATCAAAGGGCTAGCCTTGCTGGCTACTACCCTCTCCCACCTGCCTCTCACTATGATCCTTTGGGGGCCTCATCCCTATCTGTTGAGAGAAGTCTGGTATTCGGCCTGATGCTATCATTACCTATCTATAGTACTGCTGATGATACTCGACCTCCCTGACTACCTCTCTATACGCCTGTAAGGAAATACCTGTGCACACAAGATTGTGAATTAAAAAAATAAAAATTGTCTGGCAATTTAGCCTGAGATATTTCATTCTTCCCTTGGCATTTGTAACTTCTTCCTTGGTATGAGTTTTGGTTATTAGAGAAAAATTATGTAATACCCCTCCATTTTGATCTTTTGTGCGAACTATGTTGTTTCCTCTTTATGCATTAGTTTTGTGTTGTTCTTGGACTATGTACTTGGTTGCAATTGATCACTGTTTTATCGTGATGTACCTTGATGTGATGATACTATATTTTGATGTGATTATTATGGCATGTTTGGTATTAGCATAAGTGTATATTTAATTTATGATTTTTCATGCTTTCGATTATGTTGCTATGTTAGATGCGTCAGTTAGAACTATTGTATTGATGAAGAGGACGGTATCGCATCACTTGTTTGCGAGTGCCCTGTGATTCCGTGATTTCCTCTTCACGGTGTGCCTTATTTATGACATATTGTTGCATGTGGATATATTCTGTGTTCATAGGTTGACAGGTACAGGACATCGACTCCACTTGGTTTCACAGGTTTGAGCGTGTCCATTGCCCAACGACATTCGAGTGGGAGATAGTAGCTAGGATTTCCATGCCGAGTCGTCACCCTGGTCGTAGTGTGTCGTCGATCCTAGTGTGGTCTAGTTATTCCAATTTTTGTTCTAATTGCCTGATTTCAGTTTATTTAGGAAGTTAGAATAACGTTAGAAATGTGATTAAATTATTGAGTAATTTAATTTAATTAATAAATATTTTAATCTTATGGTAGATTTATTTTATTATTTGATTAAGTTATTTATGTGAAAATGATTTACATTATCTATTTTGGAAAAACATGCATATTTAAGTTGGAATTGGAAATTAGGAAAATGAATTAAAAGTCAATTTTGAAGTTTGAAAATTCAAAAATTCAAAAAATAGATATTTCCTATTTTCCGTTTTCTGGAATTTATGAGGGTGGTTGTAGGATTTTTGGAAGGAATTTTGCATATCTTTGAATTTCTTCACAAAAATCAAAAATGGAGTTTTTGGGGAAAAATTGAAAAGAGAAGAGGAAGGTTGCTCAATTTTGTGGGTTTGGACAAAAAGCTCAAGGAATATGTGGAGCTTAAGAGGGTTTCATCGCACCATCAAGATCTTCAACATACTCCAAAAGAATCAGGTTTCACCTTGTTTTAATTGAAATTATTTTGAATTCAATGGCTTTTGTATGGATGGCAAAACTTGTTGTGATCTTGTTTGCATGATTTGGGTGAAATTGTTCAATATTGAAAATGAATATTTTTGGATTGCAATAGAAATTCAATTTATTTTGCTTTCAATCTGTTCTTCAAATTATTTATAGTTTTATGCTTGGATGAATGACTTTTTATTTATATATTCATATATAAATAAATAGGCTTGTGTTTTATTTTTATAATTTTCCCTTGTAAGGTTATGTTGGCAAAATTTTATCTTTTTCCTAAGCCTGGTTGTGCCTTTTAAGGTTTTGGTTTTTTTTTGTTTTTAAAAACTAAAATAAAAAATGACAGTTTTATTGTTGAAGAAAAAAAAATTAAAAAAAATTAAAAAATAAAAAAGAAAGAGAGGGGCTGGGGCTCACCCCACCGCCGTCCCCATGGGAAGCAACATGGGGTAGTGCGCCCAGTGCAACCCCCCATCCGCGGCCTATGTGGACTCCGTAGCCTGCGCCACCACGGGTGGTGGCCGGCTCCGCCACTCGCGCCAACTCCCGCCTCCCCTCCGCCTGTGCACTCTGTGTGACCCTTCGCCCACGACAACACCCTCCGGTGGCGCCGCCTCCTGTTGCCGCCCACTGTCAAACCACCGCCATTGGCCATGAGAGCTGCGGCCGACCTCAACCCAACCACCCTAAGCACGCAACCCAAGGTTTGTGCAGCCCAACCCTAGGGTTGGCATGTGAACCGAGGCAAGGCCTTGGATTTTTAGCCTTTTAGAAAAGAAAAATAAATAAATTTTTATATTTTTTAAATATTATAATTTTTATAATATTTTGATATTATAATTATTATAATAATTTAATATTACAATTTATTATTACATAATATTATTATGACTCAATATAATATTAAAATGCTTTTAATAGTTTTAATTTTATTATTCCTTTATAATGATATGAGAAATTTTGAAAAAATAATATCATAATCTTAATGCTTTAATATTAATGTTTAAAACAAAAAATAGGATAATATCATTATATTATTACATTGTTAACAGGGAATGATATTTTTTTTTGGAAATGGGTTTTATTGGATATGGAATGAATGTTTTATTTAAAAATGGAATTTTGCTCTTATCTGCATTATTAAAATACAAGTTAATGTTCTATATCTTTAAGTGCTACGTAGAAATAAAATGATTGTTTAAATGGCGTATTGAATTCAGTTCAATTAATGCAATGATTATTGAATGCCAGTGAGGAAATGGGTTTAGTGAACCCAAAGTAGAATTTGATTCTTTCCTGGTTTTGAGATGTTCGTATGGCCATTCGGGAAGTGTGGGTTGTAGCATTTAATCAAGTCTTCCAGTTGGGATTTCAAGTTTGTGGTTTGTCATATTGTGTAGTCAACCGTTGGATTACCTTGGGTAGTGCGTTTAACTAGTTTGTTCCCCGGTTATCATGAACGGGAGTGTGTTGACTGTATGTCACGGTTAGAGTTGTGGTATCCTTATGTCGCACTTGTGTACCCTTGGGTTGTGGAGTTGTTCCACGTGTCATCTTAGAGGAGTGGCTTGTAACGAGGGCCAACACACAAAGTGGTGCCAGGATAACTCATTGCAAGTTAGTTAATCCAGTGATAATTAAATTAACTGATTAGAGCATCATGTAGTATCAAACATTTAATAAGATAATTATGCCTCGCTCATGAACACAAGGGCTCGTAAAGACTTGCGTTGAGATGGGAAGGCCTAGAATGGAAAGATTGTTATCTTGTTTCTATGAAAGATAATTGATTCCGCATTGGTTTACATGAGGGGCCGGAAGTCATTAGAGGTTACCAGGATAACTCGAGATAGGGGCCGAGGCCTAGGAAGACTCACCAGGATAACCTATGTAACATTGTGATGACACTTCTCCTAGGTCGACAGTATGTTCACATCAGTGGTGCAATTGATTATGTAATTTCTAGAAGCATTGTAACCTTGTGTTGTGATGTCACTGTATTTATTTCAATATGGTTATGTTAGCCTATGTCTAGAGGTGGACGTCCTTGGATAGAATTCTTGTTACTATCTCCTAGCATGGGGGGTGGACCTTTGGGTTCCACTTGGTTGGGTGGAATGTGCACCTTACTTTGTTGGGTTTTCTTTTTGTGCACATGAATGAGACTTCTAGTTGGAGAGCTCATGGTTTCAGTTGCAGTTCTTGCTTGCTATCATTTCAGTTATTCTTGTGATTATTACCCCTCTTATTATCGAGGTGGAATTTGTAATTGTAATTATGTTACTGGATTTTCCTCATTCGGGGAATGAGAATTGTAACCTTATTATTTAATGAATGGATTAATGCATTTGAAAGTCATCTATTATGCTTGTTGCAAAATCATCTTACTTGGAATGTATGTGTTATTTGATTAATTAAATAATTGACATGGTTTATATTCATGTTTTTTGTTGAGGTTCTAAATAACCTCTATCTCGTAACCTTAGAGGTTGTTGGCATTAGTTAGCGAACTTATTAATTATTCTTAAAAAAAAAAAAAAATTATTCGATTTAAGTAGTTAAATGCAACTTCCTCTAGGGTTGCGTGACGGGGCATTACAAATTACAGGGGGTTTAACTGCAACTCAACACTTGCTAATATTAACTATGGATTGAATCCAGAAGAAACAAATGACATGGTTTGTGAGATGACAGTTATTTTGTGTCAGTGATGCTAGTTGGAGATTATGAAGTCAATGCTTTGTGCTGCTAGTTGTGGCTTGTAGGGTGTCAATTATCTATAGATTAACCTATTCTTTACTGATCTGTAGTGTTTTTGTGGGAAATTCTAGTCTCATCGCACATGAGTTGCTTTAGAACTTAGAACGATCTAAAGTCCTGGCATATTGAACAATAATTCATAAATTTCTTGATATTTTAAGGGGCATACTGTTTAGAAAATTACTGTACCCTAGGCCCTTGGCTATTTTATGTCCTTGCAGTAAGGTCCTTGCTTCAACCAGGTTATCAAATACATGACCACTACATGATGCCATGGTAAGCATTACTTAATGATCTCTTATGAAGCCTCCTATAGCGTTTAGTCCTCTTGTTTGTTTGAATAGTCAAAATTAAGCTCATAATACATAATTTAAATGATGCAGCGGCATTTGTTTGGCCCTTGGAACCATAGTGAAGCATGGTGACCTGTACTAGGAAGGGAGTCTCCATAAATATTATAAAGCGAGGTTGAGAATGTTAGTTATAATCAATGGGCATCCCCCATTATAAATAGGTCACACCAGTCTGCATTTGTAGGAAACATTATCTTTGGTGTTGATCTAAGTTATCGGGTTTGCCTCCACTGACCGATCTCTTGATCCCTCTCAGATCAAGACTGGTCCCTCTCAGCAGTAACTATCACAACCTACCACCTAGCCTCATCCCTCTCTGTTGTCAACACCTAAATCTGACCCTGCAACTACTAGATCAACACATCTTTGTGGTCTGGCTGTGCTGCTGGCTGCTACTCTGGGATCGCTCTTGACTGACCGTCTTGTTCCCCTACTTGGGGAGGCGACCGTTGTGCTGGATCCCTAGGAGGTGTCTGATGAGAAGGTGGTCCACCTCATCCTCTGCCCTATCCTCTATCCCTGCCAGCTGTCCTACCTCTGGGCCTCCACCGTGGGAGCACTACACCAGGAACTGTCAATCTCAGGGGAGGCCTAAACCAAACTCTGTATGCCGAAGTTACCCCTGCATCTGCTGGCCCCTAGTCATATGACCACGGTCGAGCCACCAACTATCTAAAAGAAGATTCTGCATTAGCTATCAGGATGGAATGCCCCATGCTATCTCTCTCGTAGTATGGGAAAAGATCACCACGTACTGATCATCTGGTCTATCCTGCATCTCTCCAAACTGATGGGTCACCCTACCTGGGAGATACCACTCTATCATGGTACACTCCCAACCCTACATCCAATTGTCCTGTTGAGCAAAGAAAAATTGATTTGAATCATCATACCATGGGTCTATACCCATCCAGGGTCTCCAGATGAACTCTCTCATCTCATCAAGGACCCATCACCAACAAGCAAGACCACCTGTGTCAGTGTGGGAAAAATGAATCTGTGCCCTGCCATACCACCAAACAATATGATCATTAATATTGAGGACAAGTAGTGTGACATTTAGAAAGAGCACTAGGATCCAATCCCATGCCCAAATGTGTAGTAAAGTAACTCCAGCTCCAAGGGCCTGATTGTCCATATATGTGAACTCATGTAAATCTTTGTATAAGGAGGCCAACAAAACTGGTCCCTAGGCAAAGCACTCTCGACGAATGCACATCCGATGCCATGCCAGTCCCCAACCTAGACTAAAGTACTGGCCCCGTCGGTCGGGTGCCACAAGACATGAAATAATAGAAGCAACAATCAATCTATAGGTGGGATATCTACCCTAGTATCGCTCTAGGTCAATCTGCCCATCAGAAAGGATAAGCTCATCAACACCCATGATGTCAAAGTAGGTATCCCTACCCTCTGGATTGTAAATCAATTTTTCTTCATGAATAGGCAATCGAAAAATGCGCCAGACATCCTCAAGAGTGATGGTGGCCTCACCAGTAGGCAGATGGAAGGAAAAAGTCTCACTATGCCACCGCTCGACCAAAGCTGTCATCATACCCAAATATGTCCAAACAGGAGGGACGTATGCAATGTACGAAAGACCAAGAATACCAAGTTGCTCCTGAAGGTACATGTGCATACCCTACAATCTGTGGAGCACTAGCCATCTGTGCTCCCTCAAATGAAGTATATCAAGCTCCTCCTGCGCAAGGGAAAACCATCGCGTCAAGTCTCCTAGAAAAATCTATCACTCGCATTTTTTTTTCACATTTGAAACAACATATGTCATGCTGTTTGTAAATGTGGTGCAGTTTGTAAAATTCCAAACTACGTCGCGCGGCGGACTTTGACAACCCTAACTTCCAAACTGCGTCGCACGACGCTGTTTGTGCATGCAACCAAATTTGACCTCGGGAGCCCTAATCTCCAAACTGCGTCGTGCGGTGCTCTTTGCATATGCGACCTTGTTTAGGACTACACGAGGCTAACCAAGTAATTTCAGCGATGCTATATAGTGCCACGCCACTTAAAATTAAGTTTGACCCTATTTAATGCATGAAAAATGAGAAATCAAAAGTTGGGATGGGGGTACATACCATGGGTCTTGCAACGACTGGCCATTGATGTACTCGTACTCTCTCTGACACATGCCTAGGAAGCTATCATTGTGCCATCTCGACCAAGACTCAGAGCTCAAAGTATGAAATTTTCAAAGGGCTAGGTATGCAAATGTATTGAACGTGACATCTCAAGGTCTATTTAAGCTAGAAAATTAGGGTTTTTTGACCCAATTTGGCCATCTAACTAGAGTTTTTATCCCCCGATCCCATTTTTGTCCAACCGAGGGACATTTTGCATCTTTTTTGGCATTTTAACTCTTTTTTGGCATTTTGGGGCATTTTTAACTTGTCAAGCACCTTGTCATCTTTTGTTCATGAGATCATCCAAAAAATCAAAATTTTCGTCTGATCTCTCGAGGGAGCAGTATACTAGCAAAATCCTTCCACTAGGATAGCTGTGGGGCATCTGAAAAATTGAGAAATTTTGAACTTTGATCACAACAGTTTATTCTTTGAATCAATACAACAAGTACATTGCTTCAAAGAGGGGCAAAATGTAAACATGGAAAATGTACAATTCGATCCCGCACATTTGATCCTGATTAACTAACGATGTTTCTTCTTGAATCACACTCTCAGCTTATCATCACCTTCTATCTCTTAATTGGATAAATCATTATTTATTTGATTAAGTATTTCTCCCCCTGTTGATTAAATTAATCAATTTGATTTAATTAACCCTAAAATCCCTTTTAATTAAATAAATCATTTTATTTTGATTGAATCCCTAAAGTCTTGTTAAATTAAATAAATTAAAACCTTATTTGATTTAATCTAACATTTTCCCACTTAGTTAAATAAATCAAACCATTTATTTAATTAATCATTTCCTCTCAATTCCGATTTAAATCAACTCATCAATTTGAGTCAAAATTGTCAAATCATCTAATCCCTCATTAAATTAATCAAATCTTGATTAAGATAATCCCTATCACTAAAATCTTCTAGAGAATGCAACTTTCACATGAAAATAGATTTAATTCATTTATTAAATCTCTATTTTCCCTCACATGGCATAAAAAGGGAATATTCCCTCAAATTTGAATTCAAAAAGTCCAAGTGGATGGGTACTTCCAACAAAGCATTCACTCCTCTTACATGTCCTTGTGCATTGAGCCAAGTGGCATTTATTTCATTTCTTTTACCCTCTCACATGTTATTTCATGAATTTTAAATTCCACCTAATTGCATTTATTGGCACTTTGGCCAAAATATGCACAACCATCAACCATTCATATCTTGACAAGTGGCACTTGGCCATTGGATGTTGAATGATCCCACATTCATCCAAATCTCTCATTCTTCCAGTTTGGAAATCTATAAATGAAAGGTTATTCCTCTCATTCAACATCCACAATCTCATGCAAAGTTACTCTCTTGACATTGAGAGCCAATTTTGTGCATTCCATTCCATATGTTCATCATTTTCACAATTCCATAACTAGGTTATGCCAAAATCTCATTAAGGAGATTTGATCAATCCACACATCATCAACATTTTCAATTTAGGAGTTGGGAAAGGGCCAATTTCAACACATCAATTGGCACCAATTCCCCCATGGGATCAGAAGTTTTCTTACTTAATTAGGAATTACTTACTTTGTTCTTCATTTTCCTAGTTTGAGTTTTAGTAGATGGATTTCATGGGGAATCCTTCATTCCTGCTTGCATATGATTTAATCTTGTGATTATTTGTTATTTTTGTGCAAATGTAGGATAGGGGTTCACAAGGATCATCTAATAGATTACTTAATGAAAGTAGCTTATCTATTCATAAGTTAAACAAATTTATAATCTCTTCCCAAACTAAACACGAACCTTTCAATTCATTTGGATCTCCTGCTTGGCTCTTTTTTTACCAATCCTACCCTTTTCATTCATATTATGTCAAAGTAAGATCAATCTATCAAAGACCGAAATCTATGAAGGGCTCTATTGCTAAAAGGGATCTTTTATTATCAACAAATTTGTTCTTTTTTATCTTCTTTTTTCTTTTCATTCGTATTTCCTCTTTAATTTTTCTTGAATAAATTCGCTTCAATGTAGGTCGTCGGTTCCGCATTTAAACCAAAAAAAATTGGATGGGAGATTAGGACTATTTTCCAATAGATAGATAGAATAATTCTATTGATTTGAATGTTATATATTGGATGAACCTCCAACTATGCATTTGAACTCATCTCATATTAGCACAGTGGTGGAAAGAGTACCCAACTGTGCTTGGACTTCAAGAAGTTTAGCTTTAACCATTCTAAAGATTTTCTCTTGTTGGTTGGGATTGGTAAGAAAATTTCTCAATCAATTACAAAATTCTATAGTTCTTCCATATTTCTTTTTTCCCTTTTAGAAGTAATTCATTGAGATTATGCAATTTTCTATTTATAAAGTGTAGTTGGTTGGATCCAGCTAGACTATTCAAATATACAACTCGCACACACTCCCTTTTTGAAATAGATAAGTACACCAAGCACCACACTATGATTTATTATATTTATTTCTAAGATATTGGTATTTAACTCGAAACCCTTAATGAAGGGTAAATAAATTAGGGAAATGAAAGTATCAGTTACATTTTTCATACACTATTCCCTCATAGATAATGATAATTTTACAAAGTTTTTTCTTTGACTCAATTCTAATATTATTCGAAGTCTGGATAAGAAAATTTCAAGTAATTAGTATGTCCCAGATACCGCATAATGACAAATAAGGATACAATTATGAAAACAAAAAAAAATTGTTCGATTTATCTACTTCTCCGAGTGTCACAAATATTTCTGATCGAAAAAAGTGAAGTATAAGTCTATTATTTTGGATCAGCCCCTCCCTTATTGGCTAAACAAGAAAATTGATAGAGGGGGGTATTTAAAATCTTGAAGGGTAGGTATTTTGGTCTCCAAGATCAAACAAATGGATTATCAAATAAAAGTGCTAAAGATACAACTAATCGATGGATAGTTAAAGCTTCGATAAAACCTAAACTTAGCAATAAGGTACCTCATATTTTATCCTTTGAGCTTCTAGTTGTCTCACAATACCTTCAACAACTTGTCTTGTAGTAGTGCCTTGACCAATGCTAGGTCCAATAGAAGCAAGGCTTATGGATAATCCAACAACAATAACATAAGTAGCATAAATCAAAGGATTCATGGTAACCTCCTCTTGGTTTAATAAATGGTGGATAATATGATAGTTTTATCTATTGATTTGATTGTTCACGTTCAACTAGAGAAAATTTTATTTGAAACAACTAAACTCCAATGAAATGGTATTAAAAATGATGATATTACCAAATAGTTCAATTCTCTACCTTGATATTATATTCTTTTTTAGATTCTTGGAGGCAGAGAATTAGTTGGTAATATAGAAATATAGTCTTAATTTAATGAGAATTTTTTTTAAAAACTTTGAAGAAGAAAGGATCTTTTAGTTAGATGGATGAGATTTGCTAAATATTTGATTCAAGAAAATGTAGAACCATAGTTGATGGTTCTATGCCTATTACCAGTTCTTCCTCCCTACCTGAGGCCAATGTTTCAATTAAATGAAGATGGAGTTATTACCTCAGATCTCAATGAAATTTATCTAACAGTTATCCGTCAAAATGATAATATTTTACATTTCATAAAAAAAACTCATGCATTTCTAATTTCAGATTTATTGGGTGATCAAAAGAGATTAGTCCAATGAGCCATAGATGCAATTCTTGATAACCGTATAGGCACACAACCGGTGAAAGATAGTCACAACAAACCTTATAAATTGTTCTCAGATTTCATCCAAGGTAAAGAAGGAAGATTTCATGAAAATTTACCTGGAAAATGGGTGAATTATTCAAGTCATTATGTTATTGTCGTAGGTACCCTTCTCTCATTGTATCAATGTGGATTGCCCCAAGAAATCACAATAAAAATTTTCCAAACATTTTTTAATTCATGGGCTGGTTAACGAATAAATTGTTCCCAATTTAAGAGCTACTAAATTTGAGATTGGGGACCTATTAGATGGAATGTACTGAAACAAATTATGCAAAAACATCCCATATTGTTAAATCGAGCACCCACCTTACACAGATTAGGAATATAAGTGTTTATACCTGTAGACATTGAAAAATGTCCTGAATGATATCATACACTCAAAACATGTATACTAACATCATTTACTCTTGAAACCCATCCTCTTTTCACTTGATTAATTGAATTAGCCCAAATAATTAATTAATTGCATCATTTTCATCCATTAACCTAATTCATCAACTCGACTCAAGAATTTCCTTTATGGATTGTAGCAAATGAACCTCTATTTGCAGTTGTTTGATTTCCTGAATTAATGCAATTTCAGAGGTCAAGGATATTTCCAGAGTATCTTTCAAAGTTGTCAATTTCAGACTCTCTGAAATTGGTGCTTGAATTTTATCTTTTAGAGAGGTATCCTTTCTAAGTTTAGTCGGGGACTGACCTTCCTCCTCCTCCTGAGGTAATTCAACAACTCCTACTACTGAAGGAGATACAATATGGTTGGATGAAATATCCTTCTGAGGAGTTTTAGGAGTAGGCTCATCCACAATTTCTTCAATGGTTGGTGGTTGAATCGTTCAACCCGAGTGCAACTGAACATTTCTATAATGTATTGCATTAAGTTCGGTAACATTATCTTGTTTAGTAGAGTATACCAGAGTATTTTGTTGATTATTCTTTGGATTGGGAAGTAGCTGTGTTGGGAGCTGAGGCTGATTTATTTGCTCATTTTGAGGAGGATTCTGGGGTGGAGGTAACAAGTTTTTTTGTTGACTCCTACGAGGCCCAGTATAGAATTGATTCTACCCCTAATTCCATTGAGGAGTGGTATGTTGTGGATACCACTACTGTTGATTTTGGGTTGGCCATTTCTGAGTTCCCCATGATTGGTTCGCCCATTTAGGGGGTCCCAAATAGGGAGTTCCCCAATTAGGCTATTGAGGCCATGGTGGGGTCCATTTATTACCAGACCAATTTTTTTAGGTCTCCAAGCGGAATTGGAATTCTATCCATAAATAAAGTTCCCTCCTTGGCGTTGATTGACCACATTGATTTCTTCCTCAATATGTGCAATCCTTTTCTTGGAATTATTGAGATCAGTAAGGAGCTCACACTGGTTTGTAGGATGATTTTTTTCACAAAGTTGAAAAACGTTAACCTTTTCTAAGGGACATTCTCACAAAAGGTGTTTATTGCAGCATCTAGGATAGTAAATGGACAAGGTCTCAGGATTACGTGTCTTAGCTTGGATGCCATCTAGAGTAGTGTTCAATTGAACGAGTATGTCCATTTTAAGGTTTTCTATTTCCTCTCGGAGCTTACCTATGTCATTAGACCCTTTCAAAAGAGTAGTTTTACGAATTCCTCCATGGGTACATGATAAATTTTGACACAACTTACATATTTTTTCAAGAGCCATTTGAGACACGTCTCCTTTCCCCATCAAATCAAGGATTCACCTTGCATCCTTGTCAAGTCCCTTACAAAATATGGTTATAAGAATTTCGTCACTAATGGTCTCTTCTCCACATCATTTAGTCAAGAAAAGAAACTTGTTTAGGTAGTCCTCCAAACTCATCCTCATTTTGTCTAAGTTTAAACAAATCCTCTTTTCAATCACTAATCCTAAAATAACTCTGGTATTTATGTAGGAAAGCATTCTCCATGTCCTCCCAAGATGTAATAGACCTTGAAGATAACCCCATAAACCAATGCATGTCCGTATCCTTCAAAGTAGAAGCAAAAAACTTGAGTTTCTGGTTATCATTTTTATAGTCATAGGTTTGATAGAGGACCTTGAGTTCAAAAACAAACCAGTCCATTTCTTCCAAGGACAAACCACAAAAAAGCTGGTAGGAAAGTTGGAGAGATATTTTTCATTGTGGTATCATCATTTGTTTCCAAAGTTATAGGTTACATGAATGTTTGAGGTGGTTGAGGATCATTGTTATTACAATTGGAATTATTTCGGTTCGGGTCAGCCCTGTGATCACCCATGATGTTTAGAGGAATTATTTCCTCTGTGATAATTTCTTCGATGATAGGTTGTTCTACTGGATTTTATTCAAGAAGATAATGGAAAGCCTCAGGTGGGCTAGGCTCAAGTATTTCATTGACAGAGTGGTCCTCTGAGCTTTGGGCTTCCCTATGTATGATTGGAATGTATTTTGGGGGGGTCTTTGATATAAATCTTCTGTGAGGGCCTCTTTTCCTGACCATGCAGAAAAGGAAGCCAAGAGGGTGGTATTTTAGCCTAAAAAGAGGTATTCAAGGCATCTCCTATTAACACTCAAGAAAAATAGCTAGTTCCCTGGCAACGGTGCCAAAAAGTGATAGGATGTCGTTAGGTCCCATTACTTTAGAAGATAAAAGTTCAATATGTCGACCGGGCAGTGTCCAAGGCAGTTTGCAATAGAAGAAGATTCGACTATCTCCCTTAGAATTTTCTAAATTTTTAGAGCAACTAAGTTAATCTAACCTAGGGCCATATAACTATCTAACTAGAAAATAGTTTACTTTAAAGAAAGCAGAGAGTAGATTAAGCTAAAAAGCATAAAATGACTAACCTAGAAATCATGCTAACCAAATAAGAAATCATAGAAACAATTAAACTAAAAAGCGTATGAACTACAAAAGTAGCAAAACTCATAAACAAACTAGGAAACATCTAACTGAATGCAGTAAATAAGTAGTGCTCAACAACTGGCTTACTACAGAAATAACAAATAGTAAGTGTTCCAAAACTTCAGACTCGACAACAACAATGCTAAAAACTCCTATAAGATTTAACATATGTAGGTAACTATACTCGTAATTATCATACATGCAAATGAAAACAATAGAAAGGAAATAATCATCTATTTAATCTACTCTCCCTCGAGCGGCATGCTCGCAGGTTACTAAGCTCATCCTCAGGTCACATACACAATTGATTCAGACGTTCTTCCATTAAAAATAATTTCCATCCATATTTCAACAACTCATAAAATGATTCATAATAATCTCTTTATTCATAGAAATTCATAAAAAAAGTTGACAACATAACATTACTATATTTTTTTTGTTGTCTTTTGCTTATGAAGATTACATCTTTATAGAAAAACTTCTAACTAAGTCCTATATTTCAGATGGTATAGATGACCATTGAAAAAGTCTATAACAGATTAAAAACAAACTTTTATGTCTTTAAAACCCATTACACAGATATTAAAGAGGCTCAAGTCGAGCCATGAAGTATTTAAACTTTAAAACATAACTGAAATTAAAACTAACAGTAACTGAAATTCTGGCCCATTATCCTAAAGTTTTGGAGCAGGCTTCAAGTGCACATCTTTAAATTTTTTTGGAGAACGTGCTAATAGAACACTTTCCAACTGCTGCATAATGACTGATTATTATCCTACAAAATATTTAAAACAACCCATTAAATCTGCATTCGTAAAATACTTCAATAAATCACAAAGAAATAAAGTTTATACAATTTCTTTTAAAAGACAAGAAATTATTTCTCCTAAAGTTTAATTAATTGGCAGAGGCTCAGGGTTTTGCATATATGAAATAGGATTTTATTATGTTATTATGATGAGGTTATTTTTACCTCATCAAATTTTATTATTTGACCTTGATTTTTGCATAATTACGCTTAACCCATAATTTGATCAAAAAATTTGCATTCGAATATCTAGACATGTTGATAAATCAACACCACAAAAACACATTTTCTTTTTATTATTCTTCAATTTGCATAATTTCCAATGAGCTCTCACCTTGCTCTCCATTAACTTCATCCACATTCTGAGAGTTGAGAGCAATATTCATATCTGGAACAAATCTAGTGGCAACCCGACTATGATAATTGACTCTTTGATTTTGAACCATTGGCATGTTGCGAAGCAAATTCTGATCAACACCTTGTGAAGCCAGTTGTGCACTTCTTGGATGATGCTGAATAAGAGAAGCTGCATGATAACAATTATGGTGAAGCAAGAAAGAGGTATAATGATATTTTTCTCTAAAACACTCAAACATTTCCCTTCCCAAATGGTGACTGATGAGGTAAAAATAACCTCATCAAAATAAAATCTGAAAATCTTACTTTTACCAACTCAATCCTAAGCCTGTGCCAATTTATTAAACTTTAGGAGAAATAATTTCTTCTTTAAGGAAAATTATGCTTTCTTTCTTTCTTTTGATCAATTGAGGAAATTTTCCAATTCAGGTTTAATAGGTTGATTTGAGTGTTTTTGTAGGAAATAACTCGGTCATCTAGCAGCTGTTACAAAAATCCAAGCCAACAGGTGCCTTGATAATAATGAAGATAAATGCTACGAACCTCCTCCTGAATCTTAGGCCGATGAACTGAGGATTTAGTTTCCGTTCTTTAAAAATTCTGTTATCAAAACTTCATGGCTCTTCCCGAGCCTTCTATGTGCTTATGAGCTTTAAAGACATAAAAGTTAGTTTTAAGTTGTTGAAGAATTTTTCAATGGCTATCCACGCCATATTAAATTTAGGATTTAGTTATAAGTTATCTATAAGAATGTAATTTCAACAAGTGATGAATAAGACAGAGGAAGTATCGTTATGTTGCTCACATGGTTTTTCAAAATACTATTGAAATGAGTTACTTGATTTCTGTCTATTGGTAAACTGTTGAATTATGAATGATGATGACTTTTCGTAATGAAAAGACTTGAGAACCTATAGCTTATGTGATTTAAAGATGAAGTGTTAACCCACGAGCTGGTCACTCGAGGGAAGTTAGCTAAGATAAGTATTTTATTATTAAGTTATTTTCTTTGTGAAAGGTAAATTACTATTCAGTAGGAAGTAACTAAGTTTGTCAAAGAGTCGAGTGTGTAGTTTCGAAGCACCATTGTTTTTAATTTGTGTGAGTTATCTTTTGTAGTTGATAAAATCCTTTACTGTTTAAAAGATGTTTCATTGTCTATTTACTTACTTTTCTATTTCCGTAGTATATCAGTTGTTTAGTTTGTTTGTTTCCATGCTTTCTAGTTTAGTCAGAATGCTTTCTAAATTAGTTGTCTTATGCTTTTTAGTTTAGTATTTCCAATTTTTCTTAGAGTAAGATTATTTTCTAGTTAAATAGTAATGGCCTTAGACTAGAACCAATTTCCGTAGTTTAAAAGAAAAGCATAAAATATAAAATGAGTTATCCAAATAATCTCATTCTACAAACTGCCTTGGACACTGCTTGGTCAACTAATTGACATTTCAATATTCTAAAGTAGTAGGACCTAACAACAACCTATCACTTTTTGGAACCATTACCGGGGAACTTAAATAGCCTTTGTGCTTAAGTGTTACTAGGAGACAATTTGAATACCAAGTTTTACACCAAAAATTTCTCAGTTGGCTTCCTCTTCTGCATGGTCAGGAAAAGAGGCCCTCACAGACGTTTTATACCAAAGACCCCCCCAAAATACATACCAATCATATCTAGGGAAGCCCAAGGCTCAGACGACCACACTTTTGAAGAATTATTTGAGCCTACTCCACCAGAGGCTTTGCATTATTTACTTGTCGAGCAACTGGCAGAACAACCAGTTATAGAAGAAATTGTTTTTGAGGAACAAACTCCTCTGAACATCATGGGAGATCATAGAGATGAACCTAACCACAATGAACTTCAACCTCCTCAAACGTTTACTTATCCTATTATGTTAGATGCAGACGAAAAAATTGTAATGAAAAACATCTCCCCAACTTTCCTTCTAACCTTCCGTGGCTTGTCCTCAGAAGACCCAGACCAATTTCTCTTTGAATTTAATGTCCTGTGTCAAACTTATGATTACAAGAATGACAACCAAAAGTTGAAGCTCTTTCTGTCGACTTTGAAAGACTCAACAATGCGCTGGTTTATGGGATTAGGTTCTGGAAGTATAACATCCTGGGGGGAAATGGAGACTATTTTCTTGCAAATATACTAGAGTTATTGTAGGGTAAGTGATTGTAAGGAGGAGTTGTTCAAGCTGAGACGAAACGAGGATGAAAGCTTAGAAGATTATCTCGATAGACTCCTCTTCCTCTCCAAAAGATGTGGAGAAATGACCATTAGTGTTGAGATCCTAAAAACAATTTTTCTTAAAGGTCTTGATGATGACGCTACAAGAAATATTAATCTAATGGGAAAAGGTGATGTATCTCAACTAACCCTTGAGGAAATATGTGAGTTATGTCAGAATTTCTCCTGTACTCGGGGAGGAATCCGCAAAACTAATCTTTTTAAAGGGTCTAACGAGATAGGTAAGCTTCGTGAAGAAATAACAAATCTGAAAACATACATTCTTGTTCAGTTGAATACCACATTAGATGGTATACAAGCTAAAAATCGCAACCCAGAGACCTTGTTAATTTATTGTCCAAGGTGTTAGAATAAACACCTACTACGTGAGTGTCCTTTAGATAAAGTCAATGTTTGTCAACTTTGCAAGCAAAACCATCCTACAAATCAGTGTGAGCTACTATCTGATATCAAGAATACTAAGAAAAAAACCATTTAGGTTGAAGAAGAAATAAATGCCTTAAACCAACGTCAAGTAGGTAATTTCTCTTATGGAAAAAATCCTAATTTAGCATGGAGGCCACAAAATAATTGGGCTCATAATCAATGGACTCCATCTTAGAGTTAGTTGCCTCCACCACAATCTAACTGGGGAACTCCTTATTGGGGATCCCCTGAATGGACAAACCACACATGGGGAAATCAGCAGTGGACAAATCAACCACAACAACAATGGTCCCAACAACATGCTACCCCTCAATGGAATCAGGCACATAATAAGTTTTATACTGACCCTAGGAGGAATCAACAAAAAAATATGTTACCTCCAACTCAAAACCCTCCTCAGAATGAGTAGGTGAACCAACCTCAGCTTCCAATACAACTGCTTCCCAATCCTAAGAATAATCACCAAAATACAATAGTCTATTCTACCAAACATGAAAATATTACAGGACTTAATGTGATACATTTCAAAAATGTGCAGCTCCGCTCTGGTCAAACTCTTCAACCTCCCACTATTGAGGAAATAGTGGAGGAGCCTGAGCCTAAAAGTCCAATAAAAGACACGCCGTCTAATCAGGATACCACTTCCAAAGACAAAGAACCTTTTTTAGCGATAGGGGCTGCTGACATGTCTTAGGGGGAGGAAGGTTAGTCCTTAAGTCAACATAAGAAGGATCCTATTCCAAAGGAGAAAAGGATGGCACCATATCTGGAGTGTTTAAAGTCCCTAACCTTGGAAGATACTCCAGAAGTATCCTTGGCTTCAGAAACTGTGTTTATTTAGGAGATTAAGCAACTACAAATTGAAGTTCCTTTATTGCAAGCAATAAAGGAAATTCTTGAGTTAAACCAGTCAATCAAACAACTATGTATCAAAATGGCAGGTAGGAAGCCAAAAAAGATAAATACCGTTCATATTGATGGTTACTTAGCTGATTTTCTATTTGGAAAAACTTTCGCTCATAAATATGATGATCCTAGAAGTCCACTTATAACCGTTACAATCAACGAGGTAGCAATACCAAATGCACTAGTGGATCTAGGGGTAGCTATTAATGTCATGACTGTGGATGTAATGGAAAAATTAGGTTTAATTGATTTACATCCTACAACCACAGTCTTACAAATGGAAAATCAGTCTATAGCCATCCCAAAGGGCATCATTAAAAATATCCTTGTCAAATTTGATGGATGCGAATATCCAGTCGACTTCCAGGTAATTTAGTCGCTTACACCTAAAGATAGCTATCCTATAATTCTTGGAAGACCTTGGTTGGCCATGGTTGCTATTAAGATTGATTGTAGGGAAGGGGGAATGACCATTTCACATGTTCAAGACAGTAAACATTTGTTCTTATACCCCCTGCTAAACCTACTGAGCACAAAAAGGTCCGGGTTGATGAACTTGAGGAATCCAATGGTTCAAGCAGTTTAGCCTCCTTAGCCATGGTAGTAATTAGAAAAAATAGGAAAGAACTAGAGGAAGAGTTAGTAAATGAAGTAGCACGTCTTGCTATAACCCCGAATGAGGAAGAAGTGATGGATGCCCCAAGAATATTTGGGCAACCAATTGATATAAATGAGATGGAGAACAACTATGGTACAATGGGAATGCCTTTTCCCTTAGCAAATATGATTCCTAGAACAAGTCATTTTTATGAGGATATCACAAGGTTTCAAATGGTACCTCATAGTTTTCCTCTTAATACCTTGTTGCGACCAATTCATACTTTCACCTTGGTACATCCTGAAACAAAATCGATAATGCTATTACCAGGAAAAATATTGAATATCAATAGCTGGCTGACAGAAACTCAAGAGGATAAGTTGTTTAATGTGTTGGTACAGAGGTCTAAAGCATTTTCTTGGGATTATATAGACATGAGGGGAATTCACCTAAGTGTTTGTACTCATCACATTTACACTGACATCAGCATAAGGCCTATTCGCCAGCCGTAGAGGAGACTCAATCCCACATTAAAGGATCTAGTCAAAATTGAGATTGAGAAACTCCTTCGTGCTAGATTTATTTATCCAATCTTTGATAGTAAGTGGGTATCACCTATGGTGGTTGTCCCAAAGAAAAATGGGAAGTGGAGAATCTGTGTAGATTATCGAGAACTCAATAAAGCCACTTATAGAGATTATTTTCCCCTAACATTTGTTGATCAGGTTCTGGACAACTTGGTTGGGAGGAAATATTTCTCCTTTCTTGATGGATTTAGTGGTTATAATCAGATACAGGTTGCTCCAAAAGACCAAGACAAAACCACATTTACCTACCCATGGGGCACATTTGCATACATAGTGCTTCCTTTTGGATTGTGTAACGCTCCAACGACCTTTCAAAGAGCCGTTCTTGCCATAATTTCCGCTCTTGTTAATGATTGTGTCAAAGTCTACATGGATGATTTTATAGTCTATGGGTCAACATATGATGAAGCTCTTCAGAACCTAGATCGAGTTTTGCAAGTTTGTGAGGAAAATAGACTATCCCTTAGCCATGAAAATTGTTTAATAATGGTAGAGCAAGGAATAGTCTTGGGTCATCATATTTTCTTTGAAGGAATAAAGGTTGACCCTAAGAAAATTGAAGTCATCCAACAATTGACGGTCCCTAAAAAAAAAACTGATGTACAAAGTTTTCTTGGACATGCTGGTTACTACAAAAGGTTCATAGAAGGCTTTAGTAAAATTACAGCTCCTATGTTCTCTCTTTTACAAAAATAAGTAGAGTTCGTTTGGACATCTAAGTGTCAACAATCATTTGAGGAAATCAAGGAAAAGCTTGTCTCTACTCTCATACTGTGAGGGCCAAACTGGAGTCTTCCTTTCCATATCTATGTAGATTATTCTGATGATTCTATTGGTACAGTGCTGGGACAAGAAGATGAGAATGAGGGTAAGTATGCCATATATTTCATCAGTAAAAATCTTACTTCTACAGAAAGAAATTATACAACAACAGAAAAGGAATTCTTGGCTGTTGTTCATGCTATTAAGAAATTCCGTCATTACATTACGGGATATAAGGTTACAGTTTATACAGACCACTCAGTTGTGAAGTACCTAATGAATAAACCCATAGTCAATGGTTGAATTATGAGGTGGTTATTTCTCCTTCAGGAGTTTAATGCCATGGTTCTTGACAAACCAGGGAAATATAATGTAGTAGCCGATTTTCTCTTACGAATCAAGCATGAAGAAGTTGACAAAACTCATGTTCAGGATGAATTCCCAGATGAAAATTTGTTTGCAGTTTCTGTAAAATCACCCTGGTTTGCGGATATCGCCAACTATTTAGCTACTTCAGAGGTACCCACTGGATTCACGACTAAGCAAAAGAAGCATCTAATAAGGGAAAGTGCTCCATTCAAATGGATTAATGGAATGTTATTTCGTTGTGGTCTTGATATGATCTTGAGGAGATCTATAAGAGCGGAAGAAACCTACAGCATTCCAAGGGCCTGTCACAATGATCCTTCAGGAGGAAATTACACTGCGAAGAGAACCTCCCATAAAGTCTTAGGCGCCGGATACTATTGGCCCTCAATTCATAAAGACATTAAGAACTATGTTCATCATTGTGATGAATGTCAGAGAGTAGGAAGACCAACCGCTTCTTTAGAAATGTCATTGCTGCCACAGGTAGTGCTTGAACCATTCGAAAAATGGGGTTTAGATTTTATCGAACACATAGATCCTTCCTCTCAAGGGAAATAGTACATATTGTTTTGCACTGATTACCTGAAAAAATGGGCTGAAGTTCAAGCCTTAAGAATAGCTAGGGAAGAGTAGGTCGCAGACTTCCTTTATAATAAAGTCTTTCTTAGATTCAAAGTCCCTCGAACTATCTTAACTGATTAGGGACCCCAATTTATGTCCAGAGTGCTCTTGGAATTTACCAATCATTTTCAAATAAGCCATAGGAAGTCATCCCTTTACCACCCTCAAGTGAATGACCAGGTAGAAGTAACTAATAGAGAACTTGAAAAAATTCTAACGAAAATAGTTTCTTCTAGAAGAAAAGACTGGGCTAGGAAACTCCCTGAAGCCATATGGGCATACAACACAACCTAGAAATCTATGACTAGATTCAGCCCTTATGAGCTCGTTTTTGGGAAGAAGCCTCTTCTTCTCATTGATTTTGAACTACAGACTCTATGAACAACTATGGAGCTAGGTCTGGATTCAAAACAAGCCCAAGTTGAACGTGTTCTGTAACTAAGTGAATTGGATGAGCTTCATTTAGACGCTGTCCATCAAACTGAACTAATTCAATATCAACGAAAGGTGTGGCTTGACAAACATATTAAGGAGAGGGAGTTTTATAATAGAGACTAGGCCTTGCTATTTGATTCAAGATACAAAAATCATAAGGGAAAGCTTAGGACTCATTAGTTGGGACCTTATGAGGTTGATGAAGTCTTTTCGAACGAAACTATTTGGTTGAAACCAATCGATGGTGACACACACACCCTCTTAGTTAATGGTCATCGCTTACGTGTCTACCATAAGCCGGTCAACAGGGAAGACTTTTCAAAGATGGTGGAAATACAGGGTGAGGTTAAATGTGTTGACTCTGTGAAGGCAGGGTCTATTTGGTAATTATGCTGAAAAAAAATAAAAAATATAATCATTAAAATTCAAAAATGTGCAATAAACGGACATGTATGCCAAGATATTTTCTTATTTCTTCGATTTTGGACTTAGCTAAGTTTTGTTCCATTTTGCAAGACTTCTCAAAAAGTGGAAAATAACTTCCAGAACACCTCCCTGAAGATGCTCTGGAATGTTATGATGTTAGTGCCAGATGCTCCGAAACTTGACGATCCTCATGCCCGTTGCTTTGGAACTTGTACAAAGTTTATTATGTCGAAGAGGCATTCTGCACTAAGGTTCAAAGCTCATGAAGTTCAAAATCATTTTCCATGTCACTCCACTTTCATTATGTTGCTGCTCCACAACTTTCATTATGTTGTTGCTTTGGCTGCATCTTTCGGTGATGCTCCAGAACTTTCATTTCGTTGCTGCTCCGGCTGCATCATTTGGCGATGCTCTGGAATTTTCATTCCATTACTGCTCTAGCTGCATCTTTTGGTGATGCTCTAGAACTTTCATTCCGTTGTTGCTCCAGCTACATCTTTTGATGATGCTTCGGAACCTCCATTTAATTCCTTCTCTAGCTGCATCTTTCAGCAATGCTCCAGAACTCTCATTTCATCGCTGTCCGGATTGCGTCTTCCACGAATGCTCTAGAACTTGTCCACCTTCTCCATCACCGATGCAAACCTCTTGCATACTCCAGAACTTATGCACTCATTTTGAGTGCAATGTCAAATTGCATGCTCCAGTACTTGTTCATTCGCATTCCACCACCTTTTTCAAAAATTCAAAAATTTCGCGAATCCTTCCATCAGTATATCTTGTACACCTGTCTTTCTATTTTGTTTTTAACATAAGTAAGCCACCAAGTTCTGCTGTCCACATTGATGGCTCTATCACCCATAAAATTTTGCACCCATATCATAATAAATCTGCCGTCACCTCAGCCAATCACTTCACGTCATCCTATCAAATCTGTAAGGTATAAAATCTTCGAACGGTCACAAAACGCAAGTAAGTATTAATCTTTTCTTTATGTAGGTGGTTATTTTAGAATAAAGAATAATTAATTGGCATGAACTTCACTCGCAATTTAGCAACCTGTGCCACTCGGTGATCAGTTACTTGTACGAAAAAGCCCTTCGCATGCCTCCATGTAGACTTGAAATCATTGCATAGCAAGCTGCAAGCAAGAAAAATTAAGTTCAGAGGCAATATTTTCAAAAAGTGTTGTGTGAAAACTTTGGGCCGTAATTAAAATCTTTTGCAGAGTGGGAATAAAAAAAATGGGAGGTGGTAAAAGAAAGGCAGAGCCGAATTCAGCAAATAAACTATTGGGTTTGAGTAATATCTCAAAGTTGTTCGAAGAAGCAAGGTGGTTAAATTTCATCAGAGAATTTGAAGGCTACCATGAAAAGCTGGTGAGCTCTTTTGTTGAAAACTACACAAATGGTGAGGTGGTACTTCATGGGAAGCAATTTAAGGTAAGCCCCAAAATCATTTCTCGCTTATCAGGATTAGAGAATACAGACATAAATATAAAAGAAACCTCTCAAATTACATACCAAAAATTATCTGAATTATTGGTTAGAGAGGGAGATCCTCACCCAATGGTAGTAATAAGTACCAGGGGACATAATAAAGGGTTCGAGAGGTCCTCCATATTAGAACCCTGGCATACTGCCGTTGCATGGATTATAAAGTATTTCACTTGTGAGGGTCAGCTAACTGTAGTTATAGGACCTTCTTTCCGTATGTTGACCCATTTGCGTCATGGAAAGGAGAATCCTGTTCTTAGGGTTGATATGCCTGAATTCTTGTGTGATTCTCTAAAAACTTCCATAGAAAGGTATAAAACAGGGATTGGGCCTTTGAAACATCACAGTTTGATTCAGTTGATCTATAAGTACCACTTCCGCAAGAAACCTGAGGGAAAATGGGAGAAGTTTTTAAAGAAAATTGAGAAGCCTACAATCGCAAGGACAATAGAACCAAGGGAACCATCCCACCAAGTTACTCCACCATCCAAAGCAATTTCCCCTAAGGTCTCTCCAACTCCGGAAGCTCCTAATTCCACCACCCCTAGTGAGGATGTGTCAAACTTCTTGAGTGATGAATTTAAAACCCGTAATTTACCAGAATAGGTTGAGCTTATTTATTCTGGTAAGCCAAGAAGAAAAAGAAAAGGGAACAATATAACTCCTGTCACCTTCCAAAATCTGCCTCCATTAAGAAGAAGTAAGCGTTTAGCTCCTGAATTATTCGAAACCCCAATGTAGGGTAAGGAAGGAAGTTCAACGAAGAAAAATCCTAAGCGGCCACCTAAACCTATAGAGATTATAGAGCTTTCCAGTGAAGAGGAGGTACCTCTAGGTAAAGAATATTCAGGCAAAGGGATTCCTTCTCACTCTGCACATATGGAGGAGATCTTCACTGATGTAATTCAAGAAAGAGAACCTGAGGGGGATGCTGGTTTGCCGAAAAATTTGTCCCCTATTGTTAATAAAATTGTTAAGACAACTGAAACAAGTAATACTACTGCTGAATTAGAAAAGTGTAAAATAGAAATTGATGACCTATAGAAACAATTGTACAAAGGTAATGAATTGATAAAGTTGCAAAAAGAAGAATTGGCTGTGCATATAGCTATAATAAATAAAAGGGATCAAGAGATAGAGGGTTTGAAGTTTCAAATATAGGAAAAGGACTCAATAATCTATAAGTTGCAAGAGAAAATGCAAGAAATGAATCTGAAGCATAAAACTTATAGTGTTGACGTTGCAAACAAAGATACATAAATGGAAAGAATAAAACAAAATTGTGTGCTTATGCTCACAGCCTTTGAAGAAGACAAGAAAACAAAGTTGAAGAATTGAACGCTTCCATCAACAGGGTCGTAGAACTAGAACAAGACTAAAGAGAATGCATTGTAAAACCTCAAATGGAGTCCAAAGAAATTCAGACTAAACCAGTTGTAACTGATTCGTTCCAGGTCCGCATTCCACCTCTGCTAATGAAATGGATGGAAAGGTGTTACTTCCTCAGGAATGTCCAAATTGAAAATTACAGATTCAGGAAGGAACTGGTGCTCCTGAAGGAGTCATTTCATAGGGCCTACAAATGGAAGCAGGATGCATGTCAACTAGTGGACTGCTTAGTAAACTGTAGAATACCATCAAGAGTTTATTCCATGTTTTTGAATGAACAATGGCTAAGGTGGAAATTGTTTAGGATCTATAATGATCAACCCTACGAGCCCAATGATAAAGAGTTTGTTAAAATATTTGTAGAGTCAACTCCTGAAGACCAAGATCTAATTTGTGAATTCTTTATGCATGACTTGTTATTAGAAAATCACACAGATTTCTTTATCAAATTATTCGTTGGAGAGGTAGAACTGAGAGCATTTCTCTCCACCATGAGGAACCAAATTCATTGGAAGGAGCGTACAAAAGAGTTTGCACAGGCAGAAAGTACAGTGGGTCTCCAAATAAGGTCCCCAAATTCAAGGCCTGTGTTTAAAGATACATTTTTTTCTCTCCTTGTTAATGATAAAATGAAGGAAAGATATGAAAACAACCTCAAGATGTGTTATGATAACTTCATGAAAAATGGACAGAAGTTGATTGGAAAAGCATGGCATGCTTGCGAAGAAAGGTTCACCCCACTACCAACTTACCTAAAGAAAAGAAAGGTCATTTCCCCTCTAAATATTAGGTGGTCATTTAGAAGAGCATATGCCTTAGTCAAAATCTTGAAAACTCTTAGAAAAAAATGGATGGGAATGAAGTATAGACCTTCTTTGCTACTCAATCCACCTCTGGCCTTCAATATTTCCACAGATCAGAATGACAGACTTTTCAATGAATGGAGGGAGAGTGTGATGTTTCACAGAGGGTTCATCTATGACCTTGAATCTTTTGATGCAAAAAAAAGGGAGGCACATGATCTTAGTGCCCTATATCAGGAATGGAATAAGACTCAGGGGTTTAACTATGGAGCAGGAGGACCTGCTAGAAATTAGGTTGGGGAGGAAATGATGAGGTAAAAATAACCTCATCAAAATAAAATCTGAAAAGCTTACTTTTACCAACTCAATCCTAAGCCCGTGCCAATTTATTAAACTTTAGGAGAAATAATTGCTTATTTTAAGAAAAATTATGCTTTCTTTCTTTCTTTTGATCAATTGAGGAAATTTTCCAATGCAGGTTTAATAGGTTGATTTGAGTGTTTTTGTA
The DNA here is from genome assembly GCA_007115665.2 of Sequoiadendron giganteum. Classification (NCBI taxonomy): domain Eukaryota; kingdom Viridiplantae; phylum Streptophyta; class Pinopsida; order Cupressales; family Cupressaceae; genus Sequoiadendron; species Sequoiadendron giganteum. Next base: position 316,047,653 of record CM021108.1, read on the forward strand.
GGAAATAACTCGGTCATCTAGTAGCTATTAAAAAAAGCCAAGCCAACACGTGCCTTGAGAATAATGAAGATAAATGCTGCGAACCTCCTCCTGAATCTCAGGCTGATGAACCGAGGATTTATTTTTTGTTCTTTAAAAATTCTGTTATCAAAAAGTCATGGCTCTTCCTGAGCCTTCTATGTGTTTATGAGCTTTAAAGACATAAAAGTTAGTTTTAAGTTGAAGACTTTTTCAATGGCTATCCACGCGATCTTAAATTTAGGATTTATTTATAAGTTATATATAAGAATGTAATTTTAACAAGTGATGAATAAGACAGAGGAAGTATCGTTATGTTGTTCATATGGTTTTTCAAAATACTGTTGAAATGAGCTACCTAATTTCTATCTATTGGTAAACTATTGAATTATGAATGATGATGACTGTTCATAATGAAAAGACTTAAGAACCTGTAGCTTATGTGATTTAAAGACGAAGTTTTAACCCACAAGCTGGCCACTCAAGGGAAGTTAGCTTAGATAGATGAGTATTTCATTGTTAAGTTATTTTCTTTGTGAAAGGTAGATTACTGTTCAGTAGGAAGTAACTAAGTTTGTCGAAGAGTTGAGTCTATAGTTTCGGAGCACCATTGTTTTTAATTTGTGTGAGTTATCTTTTGTAGTTGATAAAATCCTTTACTTTTTAAAAGATGTTTCATTGTCTATTTACTTACTTTTCTGTTTCCGTAGTATATCAGTTGTTTAGTTTGTTTGTTTCCATGCTTTCTAGTTTAGTTGTAATACTTTCCAAATTAGTTGTCTTATGCTTTTTAATTTAATATTTCCATTTTTTCTTAGAGTAAGATTATTTTCTAGTTAAATAGTAATGGCCTTAGACTAGAACTGATTTCCGTAGTTTAAAAGAAAAGCAGAAAATATAAAATGAGTTATCCAAATAATCTCCTTCTGCAAAATGCCTTGGACACTGCTCGGTCGACTAATTGACATTTCAATATTCTAAATTAGTAGGACCTAGCGACAACCTATAAATGACTATATCTTGACAAAGCTCTGTTCAGATGACTTGGGTTAGAGAACTCTAGAGGCTGCTTGAAAACACCAATATTAAATCGATTAAACTAAAACCCCAATCAACCATCAAGGATGATGAAAACATAAAAGCATAAAAAAAATGAAATAATATCACTCAATCTCTCATGCATTCATTGAATTATCTCCATAGCTCTTCTCCATTTTGCTTTCAAATGATTGATGCCCTCAGATTATGACTTGTAATAAAAGCCTATGACTAAGACAAAGGAAAATGTCAAAACTTATTCTCAATAGAACGATAGCATATAAATTTTAGATGATCAAAATGATAGATGACAATGCTATTTATAGAGTGTTGGATGGAAAATGGATGATCAAGATGAGATAAGACAAGATTGAGAGTGAAGAAGAAAGAGGAAATTGAACGATTTTTTGACAAAATCAATTAGTTCGAAGAGGAAAGAAAGCATAATTAAATAATAGAAACATTATTTAATTAGATGAGGAAAGAAAACGAGTTATCTCTTTTTTTATTTAATTCAAAAAGTGAGGAAAAAGATAAGTCATTTAATTAAATAAAAATTTAATTAATCTGTGATAGAAAAGCTAACAGTGAATAATTAAATAATTAACATAATTATTTAATTAATAGCAAAAAATGACAAATAATTAAATAAATATAAACTTATTTAATTATATTGAAAAGACATTAGTGACGTAATTAAATAAATATAATTTATTTAATTAATCAAGAGTAATGTAGAATTGAATTAAATGAATTAATTTAGTTATTACAAACTATGTAATTAATATTAGAAGTATGACCCTAGATAATGGAAAAATGGTGTTAGCAAGCCTAGGACATTTTTCAGTGTCTATGGGATGATGACTTTGAAGCATGCTCAAGTGTCTCCATGTCGATGCTGAAAGTTGACACACCCCAAATAAGCATTCTAGGCAACACTATTGAAGAGGACAATCTAGAATCTAGTAGAGATGAATGCAGAACACAATCCAAAGACAAAGATATCCCCTCTGAAGACAAAGAAGCATCCTCCAAATGTTGTCCAAAAGGATTTACAGTCACATCAAACTGCAAGGAATGATCATGTATATATTGAGCAAGAGGGTCAAGGTGTTCCCTCTCAACAACTGAAGAAATATCTTCTCCATCAAAGAGAAGATGAATGCCATCAATGATTTATTCCAAATTTTCAATATGAGACTCCACAAAAAAGTCTGAAATACTTGTTAAGAAGCCATCCAAAGTAACCAAATATGAAAGACTATGAGGATCTTGCTGCACTGAATTAGAAGAAGCCATATTTGTATCAACACATGCATTATCAACTGCAATAGTAGATGGAGATAGAATGCATGACTCAAGAACTGGATCTGATGTGAGAATTGCCAAGTTCAAGAAGCCAAATGTCCCATCTGAATCATGGTTCATGCTAGAAGTGTGAGCAATAGTGGAAGGAACAATATCACCATCAGAAGAAAATTTTACAAAGGTATAAAACCGAGATGAATGATCAACCATCCCAGTAGCAATGATCTCTCTACTCTCCAAGTCTCGAATGATGATTGAATTAGAAGTGAAATCCACAGTCCTCCCAGCTCCACCATGTGTAATCTGATATATGGAAAGAATGTTGTTCATCAAATGAGGAACACACAAAATATCCTGAAAAGTGTTATCCCCAAAACTAATAGACCCCTTCCCAATTACACTCATTTATGTATTATTTCCCATCAAAATAGGAGACATAGTACAAGGCTCAAAAGAAGAGAATATAAACTGTGAAGATGTCATATGATGAGATTCTCTTGAATCTAGAAGCCATCTCCTTGATCTATGAGCTAGAAAAGCACAAAGAGAATATCCTTTATATCCTGATGTAGAAGCTTGACCTTTGTCCTTTTTAGACTATTTTGAAGAAGAAGGAGAAGGAGGTTCAGACATTCTAGAAGGAAAATCAATGTGATTCTTTTTTAGAAGTTTTTTCAACTCATCAATATACTTCTTATAACAATAGTGTCCATCATGTCCATCCTTCTTGCAATATTCACAGTAGGCATATCCTTCTTAGATGCTACCCCTTTTGAAGATGAATCTTTATGTTCTTTTGTGGAATTAGATGTGGATTATGTTATCTTCTTAGGCTTGTTCTTTTTCTTTTCCTTTCCACTTGAAGACTTCTCATCCTTTGCATTCAAGGCATGCAATTTTGAAGACTTCAAAGTATCCATTTGAATAAGCTTATATCGCTCCCTAGTGAGTTGCATAGAAAAATATTCAAAGGAAAGCATCTTAAACTCACTCCCAAAGGCATTCTTTGTAGCATAGAAAGTAGACAAAAACACTAAATATTCAGGTCTTAGCTTTGAAAGAAAACTTAACACCAATTATGTATCTAATTTATCACTTTTATAGTCCTTCAATTGTTCTCTTAGTGACTTGAATTTGGTGATGATGTCTTGTATGTTGTCAAAATTACATGGATTGAGACTGATTAATTCACTCTCCAACAAATGTCCTTGAATTTCATCTATTTTCCCAAATAAGTTTGACAATGTAGTCCACATAGCCATAGGTGTATCCAAGTGCTCAATGTGAAAAAATAACTTAGGAGAGACATACAAGCATAAATATCCAATGGATTATTCACAATGAATCAACCACTTATTATTTTTAGCTTCAACATTTGTTGGTTCACCATCAAGCCCATGAATTATCCTATACAATATTTTCACTCTAAGAAATTTGTTCATTTCTGATTTCCATTTAGGATAGTTATAAGGTGTTAGAAGTGGAATTTTAGATGGGTCCATGATGAAATAAGAAGAAAAGAACACAAATCATGAGGAATGCAACCACAACCACAAGAAGAATCCCCCCAAATTCACTCAATCAAAGAACCCACAAAGCAATATCTGATTTTTGGCACTTTATAATTAGTGTGAGTATAAATACCACTTGACAAAAATAACAAAGTGGTCTTGATCTTGTGTATAAGGATGAATTTTCATCCCTAATGAAAATTTTATTTTACCCCCTTACACTTTAGAAAACCAAATCTGAAGGAAAAATTCCACACAAGCCCACTGCTCGCATCACACTTGGCACCTATTTTGAGTGTTGGTAGAGGCATTTCTATCTATGAGGCCAATACGACACACAGACGTCTGTGCGACACACTTATGTCCCTGAAAAATTCTTGCATATATGGATCCTAAAGAGGTGTTACCATTCCCATTAGGAGTTGTTTTGTAATGCCCTCTTCGGCCGACCGACCCGAATATGGTCGTTTCTTCATCTTCCTTCTTCATATTCACTATTCCAAATTCCATTTTTGGATCTCTTGGATCTTTGGACCTCTCCATCCTTTCTAGTTCTCTCTTCACTCTCTAGCACTCCACAAGCTTCAAGCAACTTCTTCATCATCTCTCCACTCTTTGTTGGGAACAGGTGCCTCAACTTCTGGCTTAAACCTTTGAAAAGACTTGGCAAAATTATCATCCATTCTCAACCTTTACTGCTCTTCCGCTGAGAGTATTTCATAGAGGCGTAGTTTGGAATTTTATCGCTTTACCACAGGTCTCTGTCCGTGGTTGGGTGGTGTTATCACCATACCATGGGGTCTCCTTCCTAGGCTAGTGGTAGCGTGGTTGACAGGCAACGGTTAAGCAAAGGTTGACTGCCATACCGCGGGTATAGTTTGGCAATGGCATGGCTACATAGTGAAGGATGAAGGTCAGGATGATGGTTACTGCCTTACCATGGGTGTCACTTAGTGAAGCCGTGATGGCTGCGGTAAATGGCTAGTGGTCTGCGAAGAACACTTGCCACCCTACCACGATGAAATTTTGGCCATGTTGCAATAAATCATGGTGGTCATTCAGGATGGTCACCTCATCACGGAGGTCTTGTGGTTGGGACCCAGTAGCATGGTGGAGCTCGATGGATAGCACAGGCGGTTACCACCATACCATGGGAGGCTTTTCTTAGCCTTGCGGTTGGGTGGTGGCACCGCCATACCATGGAAGAAATTTATGAGCTCGATGGTGATGCAGTGTTAAGCGATGGGCTGGCAAACAAGCCACTACCTCAGTACCGTGACAGTGTTAGAAGGGACCTGCGGGTGGGCGGTGGGACCGCCATACCATGTTGGGTGCTTTGAATTAGAGAGGTGGCACGGTAAGAGAAGCTCAGAACTTGGGTGGTAGTTTTGACTCATGGTCGAAGCGATGAGTGAATGGGAAGGAAAAACATGGCAATAAATCAATACTTGATTGGTCGATGTTTGGAGCAGTGAAGGCAATAAATGCTAGACATGTTTCGACTGGTGACATGATCCGATTAAGGCAAGGGGAATTAATGCTTGGGCGGCCCGATGTAGAGAAGATTGGTCAGAAGATCAGATTACTTGATTAGGTGATCGATGCATCATTAAGACCTGTGATTGGTTGGAATGTTTAATGTGATGTAAGACTGGTATAGTCGATTACATTGATATAAGTCAACATAGGTGACGGTGAAGTAAGAAAGCGAGACATACAAGTGAGTTGCATTCATTGTATACTTGTAGAGGTATTGTAACAGTGAGTGAATGAATACTCAAGTCTACTACTGTGAGCTAACTATTAGAGAGTGAGGACTGTGAGCTTTGTATGTAATTTATTTTACTGTAATACAAAGTGTCCTCTCTTGGTGTGGTGGGTTTTTCCGAAAAGGTTTTCCCACGTAAATCTAGTGTTATCTGTGATTGCTTTTTTTTTGTTATCTTTTCTATTCTGTATGTGTTCATCTCAGTTGTTTTAAGAAGATTTAAAACTAGTCTTTTGCACTTCTCCTTTGTTGTATTAGCATTAGGACAGTGATTCCACACTTCTGTTTTCCTTTCAAGTGGTATCAGAGCTTGGCCAGTTGTGTTATCCTTGTTAGTAAGGTTAGTTTTTTGTGCTAATACTATTCTAGTGGGAGTATTGTAAAGTTAGAAATTAGTTCTGTTTGAGATGGCGAATACATTAGGTAGAGTAGAGATTGAAAAATTCAATGGTGGAAAATTTGAGTTATGGAAACTCAAAATGGAAGACTTACTTGTGGATAGAGACCTTTGGGTTGTTGTGTCTGGAACTATGCCACAAAGTATGAAGCAAGAAGATTGGGACCTTGTAGATAGAAAAGTGAGAGGTCTGATAAGACTGATCCTGGCTGATTTTGTACTCCTGAACGCCCATGAGGAGAAGTCTGCAACCTCATTATGGAAGAATCTTGGTGATATTTATTAGGGAAAGTCTTTGGTAAATAAGTTATTCTTGAGGAAGAAGTTGTACTCCTTGAATATGGAAGAAGGTGCATCTGTTGTAGACCATCTAAAATAATTTAATATGAGTGTTGCTTAGTTGGCATCTATGGGTGTGAATATTGAGGAGGAGGATCATTGCATGGTCCTGTTATGTTCGTTACCTAACACTTGGGATCATCTTGTAATGGATATTGGAAGTATATCACTAATTTCAAGATGGAAGATATTGTTGCCACATTTCTATCTAAAGAGATGCCGAGGAAGTCTTCAGAGATGGTCAAAGAGGCCCTTCTTGTTGAAGGTAGATCGAAGGAGAAAGGAAAGAAGAAGGACAAGGAGTCCAAATATAAATCTGTAGGATCAAAGTCTCCTAGTAAAAATTCCAAGGTGAAATGTTGGAACTATGGGCAACCTGGTCATATCCGAAAGGATTGTAAGGAGAAGAAGAAGAAGAGTAATGCTTTAGAAAATGAATCTTCTCAAAGTGATGCATATGCCTTCATTGCAGCCCTGGCGATTTAGGCATTAGATGATGTCTGGCTAGTTGACTTGGGTGCATCCTTTCACATGATGTCTCATAGAGAATGGTTCACTAAGTATGAGAAGTATGATGATGGAAAGGTGTACCTAGAGAGTCATTGAACATTGGAGATAGTTGGCCATGGAAGAGTCAAAATATAGTTCCCTGACGGTAGAATCAAAGGGATTGGTGGTGTACTACACATACTAGGTTTGGCTCATAACTTAGTTTCTATCAGGAAACTGAATGATGTTGGTGTAGAAGTTTCTTTCTCAAGTAAAGGATGTAAGATGGGTAGAGGTGCAATGGTGCTAGCTAAGGGTGTACATGCTGGCACTCTGTACAAGCTAGATGCATGTCTTATTCAATGCAAAAATGCCGCTGTAAAGTCAAGCAAAGCTGCTCCTATAGAGGAAGATGAAGATGCTTCTCTGGCTGCAAATTCTTTGGAGGTGAAACTCCCAAAAGTGAAGACCATGCTATGGCATCATAGACTTGGTCACATAGGTGAGAAAGGTTTATAAACCTTGAAAAATAAAAAGCTTGTTGAAGGGCTTGATTTTTGTAACCTTGAGTTCAATTTTTGCGAACACTGTATTTATGGAAAGCAACACCGTGTTTCATTTTATTCGAGTGCTCATAAATCTTCTGGTGTACTGGATTATGTTCATTCTGATGTGTTTGGTCTAGTTAATGTTCCTTTATTATTGAAGTCTAGATATTATGTTTTTTTATTGATGAATATTCAAGAAGGGAATTTATATAATTTCTTAAGAGTAAATAAGAAGTGTTCAGTTGGTTTAAAGAATTTAAAACTTTGGTAGAGAATCAGACTGGAAAGAAAATTAAATGATTGAGAATGGATAATGGCGGTGAGTTTTGTTTTGAAAAATTTGAAAGGTACTACATAGACCATGGAATTAGAAGGCATAAAACTACACCTTATACTCCACATCAGAATGGAGTTGCTAAAAGGTTGAACATAACATTAATGGAGAGAGTGAGAAGTATGTTGAGTAGTGCTGGTCTGGAGCAAAAGTTCTGGGTTGAGGCTGTGGCTACAACATGTTACTTGGTAAATCATTCACCTTGTTCTGCTCTAGTTGACAAGACATCTTTGGAAGCATGGTCTGGTAAGAAGCCCTCTCTTAGACATATTCATGTCTTTGATTGTGAGGCATATGTATATGTGCCCAATGAGAAAATATCAAAGTTGGAGAACAAGACTGTTAAATGTATCTTCATCGGCTATGGCGTTGGTGTGAAGGGATACAAGCTTTGGAATCCTGATACTGAGAAGGTTCTGTAGAACAAAAGTGTAATATTTTGTGAGCTCTCTCTTCACTCTCTAGCTCTCCACAAGCTCCAAGAAGCTTCTTCACCATCTCTCCACTCTTAAGCAACACTTTAAACTTCACAACAACAATATCAACACTCCATCACTCCGATAGTGTGAGCACAGGACAAATACCATTGCAGTAGAGGCTTGAGTTCCTCTCATTTTCTCCTCCACAAGCCTTGAGTGCTTTGGACAGAGGTGGTAAGATCCTCTTATCTCTTCTATCACCTTTGGTTGAGTAGCATAACACTGTTTTGTAGTGCTTTAGTACTCTTTACTTCATTTCATACTTTTCTCTCTACCAATCTGGCTATCCGTGGAGGTGGGAACACCAAAATGGGGGTTAGACTGAGGAAAACCCCTATACATCCCCCAAAATTTCTCTCTCCCTCTCTCTCTCTTGTGTGAAGGTATTGAAGACGTTCATGAGCTAGAGGCTTCATCACTCGCATGATTGTAAGAATTTCCTTTCCCTTCTTATCCTTGTCTTTATCATTTCTATTACATTCTGTTTCTTTATCACATTCTAGAAGTTCTCAGTAATTAGAGTAGAAGCATTCACTTTTTTGTTTTATGAGATAAACCAGATTTTTGGTTTGTATGAGATGCCAGCGCACCTTTGGGATTCTAGTGTATGGCGTTGTCACCTATATTCTGTGTTGATGTCCTTTGATCGAGAGCTTGTTAGTTTTTCGAGAGAATCCCTGTGACCTACTCTTTCGGATTCTAGAACTCTCGCCGCTATCCTTTGAGGTAGTTTAGGGTAGTTTGCCCTTTCACGCTCTTTGATTGAAGAGAACTCATGAGTTGCAAATCCCCCTTCTCTACATTTTGGTGAACCTGATGTGAAGAACATCATTCTCCAAAAAACTAGGAATTTATTTACCCCTACTGTGTGGGGTCATAAGTTTTGACTCAGTGCTCGGAATTCAAAACTGTTTGCATCGTTGGAAAGGTCTTCTAGAGAACTAGTTCAATCCCTAAAATACTAGTGCCTTCGTGAGTTGAATTTTATGGATTGACGCAAGTTCCGACCTCAAATTCTGCTCTGAAGACCTCCGAAAATTTAGATTACTAGAACATAGAAAATATCAAAAAAATCATAATGAATTTAATATCTTCTTTTATTAGTTTTGCATCTAATTTTATTGAAAATGTTAATGATATTCCATTCCATGCATGTGATGGTGACTTGGCTTCACCCATGTCACTTTGTATCTTTGATCCTTCTCATGAGAGTCCTCCTCCTTGAGAGGATATCTTGTTGCAAGAAGATGAAATTGTTGATACCTTTCTAAATGTTACTCTGCCTTCTATTCATTCCAATGCACTCTCTTCTAGAGATGATGCAGTTGTGAATGACGAATATCCTACTAATTCCAATGCACTCTTTTCTAGGGACATTACATTTTTGGATGATGAATTTCTATTCTATTCTAATGCACTTTCCTCTAGAGATGATGCATTAGTGCATGTTGAATATCCATCCATATTTGATCTTGTTCGGATCGATGTTGAGAACATGTCTTTAAATAATAATCCTACTAGTTGTGATTATTTTGTAAATGTAATCTATCTCTCTTCTGCCCCTCAAGGGCCTAAGAGACCGGTCATTTATGTGACTCCAACTAGTCCTTCTCCTAAAAGGATTTGTTCTATTGATGGTGTTCCATTTGATGGTGACTCTCCTAACCTTTCTAAGGCTCCCTCTTATAGAGCGGTAGCCTGTACTTATGAAACTAGAATGAATAAACAACTAAGCCTTCTTCAAGTACCTGAACCTATGACTAAAGCACCTAGTGATTACAATCTTATCGAGCAACCTCAAGTTACTCCAACTAAGATCTCACTGTGAGACTTGCTTTAGTTTGCTCTGATTTATCAAGGTATGCTTAAGGAAGCCTTGAAAAATATTCTCTTTCCTTCTTCCGCTAGGCCAATAGATGTTGATACATTGATGGTGTATAATCATGCATATTCATCAAATATTACATTCTATCCTCAGGAACTTCCACCTCCAGAAGTATAAAAGCAAGAAGATCCTCTAATAATTATAGTTAATATTTATAAGATTGGTGTTAGACATACTCTCATTGATGTTGGTTCGACACTCAATGTATGTAGTACTGATCTATTACCTAAGGTTAATATTGACCCTTCTTCTATTAATGCTTCTTCTTTTGACATTCATGGGTTCGATAATGTCGGTCGACAAGCCCTAGGAATGATAGTCTTTCCTTTGAGGTTGGGACTTGCTACCATACCTACCCTTGTATATGTTATATCAGAGAAGCTACCTTATAACCTTCTTCTTGGTAGACCATGGATTCATGCTATGGGTGCAATCTTGTCTACCTTACATAAATCTATTAATTTCATTAGTAGCAATAAAGTAGTCACAGTTAAGGCTGACCTTGATGCTAAGCACTTACGTGAGATGGCAACTGCTGGTCAAGCTTTAGTTGTACCTACTCTTATTCCTTTAGTGTCTTCTAATGTGTCGATTTTTACTCCAGCATTATCTATTACAAAGGATACTCTCGAGATAGATGTCCCTAAGGAAGAACCTTTTGAAGTGAGAAATCTTAAGTCTTATCCTTCTACCTCTTCTCACAGGAATGCATGTCTAGGTGATGATTGGGGCCCTCTAGACTTTACAAATTCCTTCATTCAGGAATATAAATTTGACTCAATCCGCTTAGACCTTTTTATGGAATCGTTCACACCCGCTATCAAAGATGATTGTCCTTCTATATTGTGGGGTAATGTGAATGTGAACTGTAATGTTCTTAGTGTTGATCCTCCTTCTTAGGAAGATGATTATGCTTCTACTAAGATGGATAATGTTGAAAGTCCTATCAAGATGGATGATGACGATCCCATAAAAGAGTATGTTCCCCCTTGCTAGAATAGTGCTCTCTATGAAGATCCTTCTTCTTCTCATGATTTACAAACACGTTATGGCCCTGGCTTTAAGCTTGTCTCTAAACATGGTTATGAGCGTAAAGGTTGTGGGTGTAACGAACAAGGCATACAGGTCCCTATAGAATTTTCACCTCGTAAGCATAATTTGGGGCTTGGTTGCTCGAATGAACAATCTGAGCAGAAACCATGGTTGAATGTTGACATGATGTCCTCTCAACCTCATTCTCATAGATTGGTCTATCCTCCTTCGTATTCTGTCTTCATATCCTCTTCTTGTGAGAAGTCAAGATTTTCTCCACAAGAGAAAGGGTTGCTTTTTGCTCCTAATCCTTTATCTGAGCAAGAGCATATTTTATTGTGGCTTCTAAAAGCTCACTTAATTAATCTTCCTCCTCCTACCCGTAAGAAATCTAATAAAGGAAAAAATTCTTTCTATGCATACCATCAAGTGCCTATCCATTCCACTAGTGAATGTAAGGCCTTGAAGGATAAAATACAACAACTTTGTGACTCAGGTGCCTACTGATGCATCTACCTTTCCTTCACATGACAAGTGATATTGAGGTTTACCTCTATCCTGCATGCTCTAAAGTATCTTGAGTGGTCCTCCTCCCCTATACGCTAGGGGTAGTGATAACTTGATATGAAGGTGTGTGTACTTCTAAGGACCTCCTCTTTTCTTCTCTATAAATTTTGATTGAAGCATCCCTTGAGTGGACCCTCTTCTTTTGAAGGGTTCTCGAGGGATCCCCTTTTAAATTTTCTATCTAAAAATGAATCTCATGACGTCTAGCTCGAAGGTAGCCTGACTAGACCTCTTTCACATCATTGTGTCTAGCTCATGGGCAGCTCGACTAGATGTGCTTCACATCTTGGTATCTAGCTTGGGGAAAACCTGACTGGACCTTTTTCACATCCTTGCATCTAGCCTGGGGGCAACCTAACTAGACTCCACTTTTCAAACAACACATCCCTTAAGCGAACCCTCCTTCCTTTTGAAGGGTTCCTGAGGGACCCCTTTGAAAGTATTAATTAGTGATGGTCTACGTGACTATCCATTCACTGGCCTACACATCCGCTTCTTGACATGTTCTATTTGTGGGTAAACATGTCGCCATCTCTGACTCTATGGTGTCCCCTTTGCTCGGTCTCCTTCATGTGAGAGTTCTTGGATGATACCTTCCTTGCAGGTCTACAGGTCTGTAAGGTGCTTTCTTTGTCTCCTTCATGTGAGATTTCTTGGAATATACCTTCCTTGCAGGTTTGCAGGTCTATGAGGCACTTTCTTGGTTTGCTTCATGTGAGAGTTCTTGGAGGATACCTTCCTTGTAGGCTTGCGGGTTTGTAAGGAACTTTCTTGGTTTCCTTCATGTGAGAGTTCTTCGAGGATACCTTCCTTATAGGTCTGTGGGTCTGTAAGGTGCTTTCTTGGTTTACTTCATGTGAGAGTTCTTGAAGGATACCCACCTTGCAAGACCGTGAGCCTATGAGGTGCTTTCATACTTCAGCTTCATAGTTCCACAGAGCTATGGAGTCCTCTCCTACTCTTCTGAGTTTTCCAAACCGTGCTCTACTTCCTCATCGATTCAGGTATACATTTCTAACCCTATGTCTTCTCTAATCTACTTTACCGAAGCACTCATCAATACTTGTGCTTGCTAAAGTGGGGGAAAAATGTATAACCGTGAATTTTCACCCCTAACACAAATTCCCTTTTACCCCCTTGCACTTTAGAAAACCAAATCCAAAGGTGAAATTCTATACAAGACCACTGCTCAAATCACACTTGGCACCTATTTTGAGCATCTGTAGAGGCATTTCTATCTAGGATGCCTTCACGACATGCAAACGTTTGTGTGGCACGCTTATGTCCCTGATAGATTCTTGAATCTGGAGCCTGTAGATGCATTACCATTCCCATTGGGAGTCGATTTGTAACGCCCTCTTCGGCCGACCGACCCGAATATGGTCGTTTCTTCATCTTCCTTCTTCATATTCACTATTCCAAATTCTATTTTTGGATCTCTTGGATCTTTGGACCTCTCCATCCTTTCTAGCTCTCTCTTCACTCTCTAGCTCTCCACAAGCTCCAAGAAACTTCTTCACCATCTCTCCACTCTTAAGCAACACTCCATCACTCCGATAGTGTGAGTGCAAGACAAACACCATTGCAACAAAGGCTTGAGTTCCTCTCATTTTCTCCTCCACAAGCCTTGAGCACTTTGGATGGAGGTGGTAAGCTCCTCTTATCTCCTCTATCACCTTTGGTTGGGTAGCATAACATTTTTTTGTAGTGCTTTATTACTCTTTACTTCATTTCATACTTTTCTCTACCTATTTGGCTATCCATGGAGGTGGGAACACCAAAATGGGGGTTTGACTGAGGCAAACCCCTATACAACCTCAATACACACACACACACACACTCTCTCTCTCTCTCTCTCTCTCTCTTGTGTGCAAGTATTGAAGACGTTCACGAGCTGGAGGCTTCATCACTCGCACGATTGTAAGAATTTCCTTTCCCTTCTTGTCCTTATCTTTATCATTTCTATTACATTCTGTTTCTTTATCACATTCTAGAAGTTATCAATAATTAGAGTAGAAGCATTCACTTTGCCATTTTTTGAGATAAACCAATTTTTTGGTCCATACGAGACACCAAGACGCCTTTGGGATGCTAGCATGCCGCACTGTCATCCGTATTCCACGTTGATGTCCTTTGGCCGAGAACTTGTTAGTTTGCCCAAAGAATCTCTATGACCTGCTCTTTCAAATTCTAGAACTCTCACCATTGTCCTTTGAGGTAGTTTAGGGCAATTTACCCCATGAAGCTCTCTGGTTGAAGAGAACTCATGAGTAGCAAATCCCCCTTCTCTACACTTGGTACATGCACCACAAAATCAAGTACAATGTTTGGTACAAAATGAGATCAATTTGATCATATCACTAGAATTTTTACATGAAACACTATGCACTTTAAAAGAAACTACACCCAAAAATGTTATCGTAGGAGCAAGATATGATCCCTTGAAGTTCACAAAATGAGGAAAAAGCACCAACACCTGTGAGAATATGCAATTTTTGGAAAATCTAGACACTAAAACCAAAATCTGATTATACCACTACAAGAGTGCGAAAAATTACCCCAAATAAAAAAAAATGCATTGATAAAGGAGCTCGTATGGATGAGATATGAGCCTTAGAAAATCAACTTCCAAAACCAAAATGCAAACCATGATGGGGGGCAATTTTTTTTGAAAAATATTGACGTCATTTGGTCACATGCTTAAATTTGACGGTTGGGTGACCATCAAAATAGAATATTCTCTCCTCCTGCCAGTATATTATATTCACCGATATATGTTGTCAAAGTGCCAAAATATTCAGTTGAATGTCAGAATATTCCAGAGAATCTAGAATCTGTAGCATGGATAGAATATTCTTTAGAATATTCTTTGGGCACTTTAAATCACTGCGAGATTTTTGAATAAAGTTTATGCGAGAAATATTTTGATCACCGATTTTAAAAAAGTGAACCGTCGGGTATGGGTAGCAATCGGTAGTGGGGCCACAGTGGGCCAGTGGCCTCTTGCCACGTGGCACCGAATGGGCTTTGCTATGTGGTGGAGTACTGGTACGGTCTATGGACTGTACAGTCCGTAGATTGTACAAGAATTTGATTTTTTTTTTAAAAAATTAAATAATTAAAACTTTTACAACTACAATAAATAAATTGATCACACATACCTTCAGAGAAGGAAATAAGTTAGCAAATTGTCTAGCAAATTTGGGAAGCTTAAAGAAGGAAATTTATATGTTGTCTAATGTGATTCCACTTTCAAATTATCCTCACATAAAAGATATAGTCAATTTGGATATCCAGTACAATAACACCAAGGCTTCTTTTACTCCAAAAAAATGATTTATTCTATCAAAATTGGCTGGGCCTCCAATTTCTTGTTGATTTGGTGTAGGAATTCTAACTTGCTAAATTTGGCTTTGCCATGTAGTATCTCTGCCTAGGTCATCATTTTAGTATGCCTGTCCTCCTGTCAGCGCTTGTGCAGTCCTAATTGGTACATTTTGATAGCGTCATCCTTTGGGAGATGTGAAACTCTTATACCTTATGATGGGGCAGGCTGGGTATTATATGGCAATTTTCCATTTTGAGTTATTTCACCACCCTTTTAGCAAATGATGGGGTTTTCATGTTGCTATATTTTATGGTACCCATATATGTGTGGCAGTACATCACATTTATCTCCTGATGAACTATGGGAGATCTCGCATGACTCACCATAGGGCAAAGGATATGCATTCATTAATATATCCTTTCAAGCTTTAAATTTCCATCATGCTCTCTAAGAAATGTGCACTTTCATCATTGAATATTGCTTGGCTTTATAATTGCATTTTTCTTTCATTTCCACATATCTATTTTAAGTGTTCTCTGGAAAGTATTGTCTACAAGTTTTTTCCGAATTGGGTATTTGTTGTTTTGCTGGTGTGGATATGGACATCCGCCCTTGGAATTTCAAAATTAAATGCTTTGTACAACCTTCTCAGCTTGTTATTCAAGATTGACTACTTGACTACAGAGGATTCAGTTCATTTTGTGCTTGGCGTGGAGGTCACTCACCCAAGAGCTCGATGAGTTTTATTCCCATCCTAGGTTATGTCTATCTTCTTATCTAATGATATGGATTTGCTTCAATCCTTGCAATAATTTGAGATCATCGTTGAAAAATTTGTGAAACCCCAGTTTATAGATAAGAATTCTCTATTCCTTGTGGTGCAAGATTATAATTTATTTGATGGGGAAGGTTATATTGGAGGTCTATTTACCCGTGAATACCTTAAGTTGCGTTCAGGGTTTCAAGAATTTTTTGAAGCCATAAGACTGGCTCTTCAGTATAGAAATGACTATTTGCTCTTAAGAGCCTTAAAAAAGCATTGCAAAAAGGTGTGCGTGTCTATGGAAATTGACATTAAAGAAAAATTATAAGCTATCTCTCACCTTTGTGACCATGTGCAACATATATCAATTAGCTCTTTTGCAAGTTCAAAGGAAAAATACCTCTATATTCCTAGGGCTCATGCTATAGATGAAGCAGAATGCTACAAAGCAGCGTCTCAAAGCCTAATTGCAAGGGCTCGCATGGCTACTATGGACCAATATGAGAAGGAGTTGGTTCCCTTTCAGGGGATTGATTTCTTTGCTAGAGAAGAAACTCATGGTGCCCGAATTACAACACAAGAAGGGCAATGTAAAGCACAAGATGAAAACTCTCCATGTGTAGAGCGTATGGAGGAGTAATCGGGGTAGTGTGCATGAAATTTTCTTTTTTGGCAATCTATAATGATGTTATTCGATCAATCAAATTGGGACATGGTTCGTATGGCATAGGCTAGGATGAAACATTTGCCTCCCTTCTTGTTATTTGTTTCAAATCATCATGCAAAAAAAGGATAGGTGGTGGCACTGTAGCCAATTATTTTGTAATATTTGTCATGGGTCTTCATCATGGGGTGAAAATGTAAAAATTTGTGGGACAATTTTTGTAATAGGGTGATGGGCCTTGGGCCAAATTTTGTAACAATATGGGCTATAACCGAAGGTTTTCTTCTCTTGGTTCTTTCCTGCCAGTATGCCCCTTGAACCAGGATGTACAAATCTATATTTATATATCTATTAATATATTATAGTGGCTTCGCCACTTTTGCTTAAAAAATAAATAAATAAATTGATTGAAATAATTTATTTTAAATTTTTTTTCAGATCTTTTTCAATTGATAGAAATATTTATTTATTTATTTTAAATATTCATACCAACCAGCATTAATGACGTGACTTGGGGGGTCGTACGACTCCCTAGGCAATTTTTTTTGCCTCTACGGAAAACTGCTCCAAATTCGATGAATTGACAATCGATCTTAGGGTTTTTGGCCCTTCTGGACATGATGGAAAGGTTGGATTTGACCCAAAATGCTCCAAAAATGTAGCTACATATTGGATCTGGCAACCATCCTTCAGCTTCAAACCCTCATAGATTTGGCCTCGTATATCCGATTTGGACAAAAAAAAAAGGCAAAACCGACTTTTGTTAGAGTAAAGGTTTTAACTTAATTATGTTGATTAAGTTACCTTTATTCCCTTCTTAAGATTTCACGTTAGTTTGCATATAGTGACATTTAATAATTATATTAATTATTAAATGTTATCCTATTAGGGCTTCTATTAGGGTTTTTCCTATTAGGGTTTTATTAGGGTTTGCATGATCTCCTTTTTATAAGGATTGATCCCATTGTATTTGATATCAATTCATTCTCTCATTCTCTCTGATATATACATTTTCAGTTTTCAGAGAACCCTTGCTTGTTTGTCTCCATCTCTTCTTTTGTGACAGGTTATTTGCATGCAGGTGATCTTCGGGGTTTGTGGTGTTGTATTTTCTCAACTCCTACATGGTATCAGAGCTCCACACCTGCTGCTTCCTGTTCTTGTTGTGAAGATTCTTGGAGCTTCAAGGGTTTGGGGCTTGTTTTCTTGATCTAGGGCACACCTGCAATTTTGAAGCATTTTCAGCTCAAATGGACATCGCCATTGCGTCCGCAGCAGTCAAAAACCCCTGAATCGACTGTCCATTCATTCATTTTGGACAAAATCGAAATCTGAAGCAAATTTTTTTTTGTTGGTACGGCCGTACGGCCGTCCGTTTGCTGGTAAAATTTTTTTTCCGTTTTTCGTCATTTTTTCGGAAAAAAAAATACTGTATTTTTTAAGATTTTTTTAAAAAATCGAAAAAAAAAATTTCAAAAAGCAATTTTGCAGTTTAAAGGCTTGCAGGCCTGTATGAGGGTACCCGCAGGTACCTACGTACCTGCGGGCCCTTAGTACGCCACCGGCGTACTGCCAGCCGCCGACGGGTTTATTGCAGACTGACAGTACAACCGACGACTGTACTCTACCAGCCGCAGGCCGCGGCGGTACTCTGCAGCCGCAGGCGGCGGCCCCGACCTACCAAAAAAAACATTTTTTTTGTTGTTTTTTATTTTTTTAAAAACAATTTTTCCAAAATAAGCCCAATCGCAGTTTTACGGTGACGGCCGTTTGGCCGTGAAATTTAACATAGTGTTTTTGCTGCGACGGCCGTATGACCGTCAAATTTAACCCAGCATTGGTTTTTTCCCCCTCTTTGGAGCTGATTTATTCCGGAGGCCGTAACTTGGGCATACGATATCTTTTTTTGGCAAACGAGATATCGTCGGAAAGCTGGTTTTCTCATCTTTTGAATGGTGTGGGTCTCATCACATCTTTTTTCCGTTGGTACATTCTACATCCAGTTGAAGACAAAGGGTCTATTTTCAGTCTCAAGCTCATCACTTTTGATCAGTTTCTCTGTTTTTCGCAATCTCAGCGGCGTTGGAACTGTATTTCAGAGCTCTTCTATTTCATCCATGCTATTTTTCCAGATTTCACTCCAGGTATCTTTTATTCAATTATTTGTGTTTTCACACTCTGGTGGATTACCTGGACATATTTGCTCTTGGAAACTTTTTGTTCGCATGGGATGCTTTGTTCTTGGCTGTTCTTCATGTATTTCCAGCATTTTGTCCTTTTAGGACATTTTGAGCATCATTTGTAAGCTATCTTTTATGTAAACGCACTGAGATAAAGTGCCACACTATTGTACATGCATCTTTTGGAGATTTTGCACATAAGGTTGTGCCATATTTTGTACTCGCACTGATATTATAAAGTGCCATGAGGGGTTGTGTAGTTTGCCTTTGTTTTGCCATCACATCTTTGTCCGGTGAGTATCCCTCCATGACAACAGTGAATCCATACCATGGGGGGGTTGTGTAGTTTGCCTTTGTTTGCCATCACACCTTTGTCCAGTGAGTGTCCCTCCACGATGACCATGGATCCATATGATTCCAGCCTCATGCATGTGTGCTTCGTTTTGCACACCACTTTTTCAGTTGCAGGTGCTTTCTTGTGCACTTTCAGATGTTCTTTTTCTTCAGGCACTACAGAGTGTTGCACACCATTTCAGTTGATCTGTCAGGCTCCCAGTTCACCATTATGGGGGGGTATTATACTGTTCATGCTAATGCTTCCTTGGTTTCGCCTTGGAAGGAATCTTCCATTGATCAGTGTTTCAAACTATTGGTTCTTGTACCATCTGTATCTTCGTTCCAGGTGTTTGCCTTTGTTTTCCATCTGATTCGAGTAGTGTCGTATGGGCACTTATACAGATTATTGTCTTCTTGTTCCTGATTATCCTATCTTCAGCGGAGGTTCTTCAGCATCATAGCAGTCATCTTTCGACAGTTGTTTGCAGCTTCTTCTGCTTCAGTGATGTCTCTTCTTGGCTTTCTTCTTCTCTTTTTGGAGTAGAGCTTTTTCCCATGAGGTTTTCTCTATTTCTCCATTTTACAGAGATTTGGTTGTATTTGGGTACCTGATCTGGCCTAGTTGTCGGGACCCATGTTGCCTTCTTGCATTGTAGTTACCTTTGTTTTTCTGCATTTGTTTGTAGCTGCACTGTTGCTCATCTTAAGGGGGGGTGTTAGAGTAAAGGTCTTAACTTAATTATGTTGATTAAGTTACCTTTATTCCCTTCTTAAGATTTCACGTTAGTTTGCATAAAGTGACATTTAATAATTATATTAATTATTAAATGTTATCCTATTAGGGCTTCTATTAGGGTTTTTCCTATTAGGGTTTTATTAGGGTTTGCATGATCTCCTTTTTATAAGGATTGATCCCATTGTATTTCATATCAATTCATTCTCTCATTCTCTTTGATATATACATTTTCAGTTTTCAGAGAACCCTTGCTTGTTTGTCTCCATCTCTTCTTTTGTGACAGGTTATTTGCATGCAGGTGATCTTCGGGGTTTGTGGTGTTGTATTTTCTCAACTCCTACAACTTTCTCGAACACTCTAGACATAATGGCGAGCTTAGATTTGCACCAACAAGCTCCGATTTGAACTTGCAATAAAAATACACAAATAGGAACCCCCCAAAATTTGGTATTTTTATCAATTTTTTCTCATTCTCTAGTTCATTATACGAGAAAAAGAAGAGGATACTCAACTATTCAAATTTACCAATATCTCTCAAAAAATGGCTAACCAAAGACACCCAATCCACTCTGATACCATGTTAGAATTGGCTATGGAGATAGCTTGCCAAGATCTAGAGGCCAAATGGAAAGCATAAAGAGAGAATATGAATATGACAAGAATAAACTATATTCCTATCAATTATGATTCAATGTTCTATGTACAATGTAGTAGAGACCCCTTGGTTATATAGCTAAGATGAGATACAAGATGTCATAAGATTATGAAAAGTTTCTTAATCATATGACATGAGACAACTTATCACAACTACCTAGGTTCATATGTGTTACAAGTCAAAAGATAAGATAACAACTAATGACAACTAACACCTTCTAGAAAGATTCCTAGGACCTAAGTAAAATTAACATGTAAATAAGTCCCCTAGTAATGAATTAACTAGGTACAAGGCTTTATTTACACCAACAAATATGAGGCCTATGTGTCCAACTAACGAAGGGCCTCACAACCTATCCTTGTTATAAAATAAACATTTCTTCTTTTGTTAAAATTTATTATTATATTAGTTTCTATTTGAATTAGATAAATTCATTTTTCATAGGCAAATAAATAAAGTTAGCATTTACTTCAAGGTAAAGAAATTTGATTGATTTTGTCAATTATAATTTGTAAAGGAATTTAACATTTATTTTCAAAAGAAAATAAGAAGTATTAGTGATTATTTTAAGAAATGAAATAGATAAATTTTATTTACAATTATTTAGTCCTTATTTTATCTAAAATTATTTAGCATTAATTATTAAGTAGATAAGTTTATATTGCAAGAGAATCTAGTAATTAGTATTAGTTTATTTTACTTGTTTACTTCCAAGGTAGCTTGATACTAGAAATTAGTATTGGTTGAGTTTTATCTTATGAAAGTAATTAGTTTCATTTTCAAGCAATTAGTATTATTGTATTATCATTTCCTAGTTAGAAAACCTTAAACAAGAAATTGAAACCAAAACTAGTAGTGTTTGGTATCAACGGTGCTTCTAGCTCACGTTTACGGGTAATATTGCCACACTTGAGCTATTGAATATATAGACTAAAAAGTTTGCAATAATGATGTTTGTGGTATCGTCCCTTTAAATCATTGGGGAGAAATAAATGATATTTGATGATATTAAAATCCAAGGGACAGGTAATCTCTCTTGATTGATAATCTAGAAAGATTAATCAAATGAGCCAAAATTTTCTAGTTTAAAATTAGTAAACCTCCTTGTAAGGTTCAATAGAATTTTATTTATGTTATTTGTAATTTATATGATATTTAGTTATGAGAATGAAAATTTAGTTTCAACGGTTTCAAGGTTGATGTGATTTTAGGACTAGGCATTTGTTGATTTTAGGAAACAAGTAATAGTTATGGTGGCTATTTACTTATAATTATTTCTTACCTTTGTCTGTATCAGTCGTAGAGGAATTTTCTAAGGAAATGGGGCCCTAGAAGAGCTACATACCTAAACAATAGTTCACATCAACCTTAGATTAGAAACAAAACTACATGTTTTATGCCCTGATCCCATTTGGAAGCAGGGTATGTAGGCAGTCTGGTAAACGAAGGATGTTTCCAATACTCATACATTAGAGGATGGGGCTTAGGGAGTATCTAAGGAGTATGTTAAATCAATTAATAATATAATATTAATTCAATCAATAAATATGCCCGTTTAAGCCAAAATGGTATAATTTTAAATATTAATATCAAGATAAAATAAATTCCTTGTGTATTTAGAAGGATCCGAGAAGGATCGCTTGATTCCCCAAGGGCCTTAGGCCAAATTTTTGAGGTGGGTTTCAAGTATATTATTATTATTTAATCCTAAAGATGGGCCTTGATGCACTTCCTTTAGGGATGTAGTATTTAGAGAGTGACTCAGATGAGTCTAAAGGCTCTGGCTAGAGCATTTTACCCATCTTGTTTTGATGGATGGATGCCCATCTTGTTTTGATAGATGGATGCCTATCTTGTTTTGATGGGTAGATGTTGGATTCCCATATTTTTTTATGGATGGATGCCTATATTTTTTTGATGGATAGATGATGGATTTCTATCATGTTTTGATGGATGGGGCCTATCTTGTTTTGATGGATAGACGATTCCCTAAGTATACAAGAGAATGAACAATTAATAGCTTAAAACAAAATAAACACAAGAAAAAAACTATGATAATTTTGAGTGTAATAGTTTGGATTGTTACATTTATGTTCAACAACAATCATCTAATAGGTTCTAAAATTTTGGCATGACAGTGAATAAACTTCTAACATATATACAATGATATCCTCATTGAAATTATAAATAAGTAGTCTCGCATTTAATTTAATTAAATTTATTGTTTATGATAGATTTATATCAATTATTTGATATTAATCCCATTTCATTATAGGTTAATTGTTTAATTTTTTAATTGGACTATATTGCTTATTGTGTATTTTTTCCCTTATACAAAATGTTGAACCTCACTTTCTTACATCCCCAAAGGTTTATTTCTCCTCCATTTGAATTTCAAATCTATTTTTTTAATTATCATGCATTTATTTCAAATATTATTAAGGTTTGGATCTACCCTTGAGTATTCATTATTTCCTAAGGTTTGGACTTTAGAGTGAGAACTATTTGATCTACGCTCTCTCACCCTTTAGATTTAGAGTTTAATATTTGATTTTTAGATATGATATTCACTAATTTTTTGATCCTATGTCATATCTATTCATCATGGAATCCTCTTTGTCCTTAAATGATGATTATTATTTTCTCATCTACCATGATACCAACAATGATTGTATCTCTATGTCAGCTCCTCATTTATCATTTTTTCTAGAATTCCTTATTAGGTGTATGATTTTCATAATGAATATATGCTTTAAAACCATAACCAATACATGTGCCATAATTTTTATATGTGTGTGTGTACTTTGCTGAGAAAGAAGCATGACTCAAGGGAGAAGATTTGGAAAGAGTGAGTGCTCCTTTATTCAAGAATGACAGAGCCACATTGGCCATAGTATTTAGCAAGGATCTAAGGACCAAACCAAGGGTGAAAAAACTTATGGGAAAATATAAAGATGATCTTGAAAGAATCTAGAAGGAAAGTAATGACAAAGTAGGGGATATTGCATAAAAATTGGGAATGATACCAACAAATGAAGAAGAAATGAATGTGGAAACTAATGCTCCAGAACCAAATGCAGAAGAGGAGATGTAGATAGATGATTCTTAACATGAGCATGATGTGAATGAAGAAGTTGTATTGGACAACACTCCTCAGGAAGTGGAGGATATGACAAAAAAGGTTGTTGAAGAAGGAATGATCGGAGAATACATTTCAAAGGAAAGTATCATCACTCCTCCTCCTTTGATACAAGAAGAAGTTACCCCTCTAGTTATCAAAGAAAAACCTATTGAGGGAGATGATACAAATAAAGATGATAATGAAGAGAAGGCTAATGAGGAGAAAGAAGAGCATGAGAAGGAAAGTGAAGACAATACTGAGGATGCATTCAGAGATGCTCAAGTAGAAAAATAAAAACCAACAGACTCCTAAAGTGCTAAAGAAAAAGGAAAGGCTATGGAAACAACGAATTTTTCAGGTGAATCTTTTGGCTCCTCCAGAGATTCCTTAAAAAATCTACTTATGTATCCAAAATTTTAACCTATTGTATCTTCATAACTTTTGCAATTACTGATGTAACAAGGAAATGTTTATTTGGATAAGATCTCTCCCATCCACAAGATACAACTGGGAGACATGTTTCATGCATCTACGAGAAAATAGATCATTGAAACACACCAAAAGAGTGGTGAACTTATGGAAAAATCGGTAAAAGCTTTACAAGAGACCAAACCTAGTGCAAGTATAGAAACATCTCTCTCCGGTATGGAAAATATCAAACTTTTGATTGATTCTTTTAAGGTATATGCATCCGAATTGAAGGAAGAAGAAGAGAAGGAAGTGGAGAAGAGAATCAATGATAAAAGAATGCTAGAAATTATAGAGAAATGTGCCATTACACATAAATTTTTTTTAGAGCTATTAAAATATGTTGATGGATGTGTTGTTGAGGCTAAGGCTCTATATTAGTATGGGATGAAGTGGCCCAGAGCCACACAAAGCATAAGGAAGGAAATAAACTCTATTGAGTCTTGAATCAATACCATCAATTGCCTATGATCTGGTGGCTGATCTAAATGGAGATACAAGGAGTATCATAGAATATATGTGTAAAAAATTCTTCTAATTGCAAGCACAAAAAGAACACATTATTCCATAGTTTGGAGAATTAAGGGATCTTATCAATCCTAAATTCTTGCTTCAAAAGCTTTTTTGAGTGTGGATAAGGCCAAGAAGATGAATCTGATACTTGGTACTTTGGAAGAGGGAGAAGAGCTACTTATGGAGTTTGAAACACAAAATAGATTGCTGGTGGAAGTCAATAGAGAATGGGAAGATGGAAGGCAAGCATGGCAAGCACATTTACAAAATTTTTAGGTGTCAACCACCTCCGGTTGAATTATCTCTTATTCTTTTATGCATTTCTAGTATTTCAATTCAAATTCTTTGTACCTATGAAAAATTTATAGTAATGTTTCTAGTACAATTTTTAGGTTTTTTGCTTTGGTATATGACTCAAGGGGAGAGTCAATCTATTATTTTAAGTTTATATATATGCCTATATTTATTAGGGAGAGCTTTAGTGAAAGTCATAACTATTTTACAAGCACCCTTTGCCCTTGATGTCAAAGGGGGAGAATATTTTGGAAGGAATTTTTTAGATCTTTGCATATTGCCATCAATGACAAAGGGGGAGATTATTGTAAGTTTGGAGAGATTGTCATTGATGATATTTTTTGGAAACATAAGCATGGAAGGTACATAACGATGTGTTGTAGTGTTGTCATTGATGTCAATATTGTAACTTATGTGAAGATTTTAGTTACAAACCATATTGATTAGTTTTAATAGGTTTTGGAGTTGTTGAGGAAGATATTATTGCATAGTCATTTGGTCAGGTAAAGATAGTTCTAATGGGAAATTGATTGAATTTCAATTATGTGTATACAATGTTATAGTGTGCCAATTTTTGGGTTTACAGGAAACTTTGCAAATGAAGATTCCACTCTCTACTTCTAACATAATTTTGGTGGATGTTAGATGTATCTGATTCTAATAATTAATCATGTTTTAATAGTTGTTTTGAAAGTCATGAGTAACAAAGATTAGCCTAGAAAATTATAATGATTTTTTGTACAGTGCAGTTGTGTAGGAGATTTTGCACGTCTCCGCGGATGAGTTTTTGACTTCGCGCTCTTAAAGATAAGTTTTCAAATGGTAGTAGAGTATGAATTCAAGCTGGCATCAAGTTTCGAGGTCCATGTGTTGAGATGAGGATACACATTTGAAGGTTTTTGCTATTAGGTCTTATGTCGTGCCAACCTAACACATTTGATGTTGTGTGAAGGTTAAGTAAGTATTGCGGTCTTATGTGGGATCAATTATAGGTCCATGCCATTCTATTACAAGTTGTTTTGAGATTTGAATTGTGGCACATTGTATGTATGATTTTTTTGGACCTGACAATTTATATTTTAGGTGTTGCATCTAATTAGGTTGACCTAATTGATGCTATGTTTGATGCAAAAATATATGTTATATCTTTTTGATGTTTTTGATGGATGAAATAAAAAATATGATGTGTGTTGTGAATGTTCTACATGCAAATTTGATTAGAGTAGTGCAATTTAAGTTGTAAATTTTGAGTTGAAGATTAGAGTTGTGCAAATGAGGAAGGTAGGGTGTTGAATCAGAATCATATAAAGTTTGTTTATTGTGCTTCAATGGGACTGTATTTATGTATATGCTTGATGCAATTGTAATAGTTCAAAATAGGTTGTGAGCCACCATCTCTATTCTATAATTTTCTCTGTGGATAGTGAGTCCACTTGGACAGTGAGTCCACCTCTAGTGAGAACTTCTGTAAATATAGTATAACTGAGAACTTCTGTAAATATAGTATAACTAGTTATAATATATTATGAGCTAACCCTCACCGCGTTTTTTACCATTTTGGGTTTTCCACGTAAAAATCCTAGTGTTCATGTGTTATCTAATTTTGTGAATGTTTCATTATTTATTTATTTATTTTAGTTGAATTTCCTTTGGTAATTAGATGTTTAATGTTTGAATGGTTCAAGAGAATACTAATTAATCCCCCTCTTAGTATTATGGGTGTTCAATAGGAAAGATCTCTCCAAAATAACACATTGATTCTTTCTCTTCCACTTGTGGTATGCTTGGTGTGTAACATGAGGATGTGGCAGTCAAGTTGTTTGTATAATCTCTTGTGGATGCTACTGTAGAATGGTTTTACCACCTACCAAATGCTTCTATTAATAATTGGGCTCCTATGAAAATAAATTTTGAAAGTAGGTTTAAAAGTGTTCATGATGATCTTACCCTAATAGCACAAGTAACACAATTAAAAAAAAGAGGCAAATGCACCCATGAGAGAATTTGTGTCATGGATAGGATTGATGCTACAAAAATACCTTCAGAAGAGATGCAAAAATGTTTCTTTATTAATGCACAACATCCAAGCATTAGTCTTCTCAAAGAGAGTGTGGGTAGCCAACTTGGATGCTGCACAAACAATGGCCATTGAGTTGGAAGATGAATTTATTACGGTGGGAAAATGGAAGAGAGAAATGCATTCTATAAATCATCAGTTTTTACATCCTTTGATCCTATGATCCAAAGATTAGCAAATGATATCATTTCTCTTAAAAGAAAAATACCAAAGAATGTTTAGCTTTATTAGGACATCACAAGAAAGGGGAAATTTCAACTTAGTAATAAAAATATTTTTCTTACTCCAACTTAGAAAAGATTAGAAATAGAAGCCCCTACTAGAGACAATAAGAAAAACAAGTGTTTTCCACCTCACTTTAGACCATGATGGTTCAGAATGCCCCAATATGAATAGATTTAGACCATGATGGTTCAAAATGCCCCAATATGAAATAGAAGCCCCTACTAGAGACAATAAGAAAAACAACTGTTTTCCACCTCACTTTAGACCATGATGGTTCAGAATGCCCCAATATGAATAGATTTATGCATATGACTGCTATGAAAGAAGTTATTGAGCAATTAAATTATTTTAATCAATAGGCAACTCTGTAATTGGGTATCTTGAGTTTGAAATTGAGGATGATAAAGGAGGATACATCTTCATCACTTTGGATGAGCCTACCTATGTCGTCATGACTCAAGGTCAACAAAATAGCAACCAGGAAGGTACTCAAAATTCTCCAAAATTTTTTCTTAGTAAAGATAGTGCTAGTTATAAATGTGAAAGTACATCCCACACACACCGGATATCCATGGAGGACCCTCATAAATCTCCAAATATTTCACCCACAGAAAAAAATTGGGGTCATTTGATATAATTGAGTTTTGTAAGAATTCAAAGATGCAGATCTCATAGGTGGAGTATTTGAGAATGAACCCTAAGGAGCTGGATAGATTAGTTGAGTATGTGAAATCAGGGTACTCTGAATCTCATGCAGGCCTATATGAACAAATGGTTAATCTGGGAGACCCCATGACCAACTTACCTTCACGCAATAAGAAATCACCATCAAATCCTATAGAAGACAAACCTAACCCTTGTTATGTTTCACTGTTTGTAAATGGGTTTAGACTAAGCAACTATATCATTGACTCTAATGCCTCGAATAATGTTATTCCAACATGAATTTCTCAAGCCTTGGGTTTGAATTTAACCAAAAAATTTGGAAAATGATATTCAGTAGAATCTAAAAAAGTTCCCTTGATTGGAAAAATCAAGGATGCTCAAGTTTCTCTTGTGGGTCACCCAAATAAGAGACTCAAAATCACAATTTTGGTGGCAGATATTCTTGCTAGCTATGACATGCTCCTAAGAAGAAGTTTTTGTAAGGATCTGGGAGGAGATATCTAGTTAGATTGGTCTTATGCTACTATTCTTATAGGAAAGAAAAAGGTGCGCTTGGACCCCAAACCTAAGGCCAAGATTATAGTACTAAAATTAGAAGATCCCAGATTACAAATCTTGTATGAGGAGTCTAAATTTGGGAACTTTATGCTCTTCTTTGATCATGATAAAGATTTTGACACTGTTAGTTTGGACATATATTCTAAACTGTGGATGATGGAATATGATGGAAGTTGTTCGAACTCTGGGTCAGGAGTAGGCATAGTTATCATTGCTCCTTCAGGTGAGAAATTCTCTTTTTCCTATAAGTTGGAGTTTGCAAATACTAATAACATGAGAGATTATGAAGCCTTGTTACTAGGATTTTCTAAAGCAAGGAATATGGGTATTAAGATGCTCAGGGGCCTTGGGAGATATTGAACTGATAGTCAAACAGGTATGTAAGGTTTTCACTATAAAAAATGAAAGACTAAGACACT
Organism: Sequoiadendron giganteum; assembly: GCA_007115665.2. NCBI lineage: Eukaryota > Viridiplantae > Streptophyta > Pinopsida > Cupressales > Cupressaceae > Sequoiadendron > Sequoiadendron giganteum. Next base: position 316,076,369 of record CM021108.1, read on the forward strand.
ATTGGAATAAAGTATGGGACTCCATTGAATGTTTTGATACGTTTTCCATAGAGCCAATACCTAGGGCGTTAAATTCTAGTGCTGACTCATTAGCAGTATTGAATTCTTTGTTGCTTCCCCATCCTAACTTCAAGAAAAAGTATTATAGGATTGATATGATTTACAAACCTAGTGTTCTCGATAATGTTAATCATTGACAAGCATTAGAAAATGATAAGCAAATTCAGGCCTTTTTGGAGAATGTTGAGATTTTTAACCAGACCTTCTTTGAGGGTAGTACTAGTGAATGTAAAGAGTTTTACCTGGATGATACACAAGATTTAGAGGATGGAGTTATCTAATTGAAGGGCAATAATATTCCTAAGGGTTTGGTTTCTTTGGAAGATTTTTTTGATCGACATGATTTGGCTATCAAGAAGAAAATGAGTGAATCTATAAACAATTTAGGGGAGTATGAAGCGGTGAATGTTGGTGATGCTGAATCCCCAAAGTTAATTTATATTGGTAAGTGTTGCAATCCAAAGTAAAAGGAGAAGTTGGTAGCATTTTTTATCAAATATAGGGAAGTCTTCGCCTCATGTTATGATGACCTAAAAAATTTAATGGGAGGGAGATTCCAACATGATATACCTTTGAAAGAGGGTAGTCACTTTCAAAAAAAGAGTAGAGAAACTACAATCCTAAGGTTGCTAATGTAATTTTCAGAGAGATTGATAAAATGTTGAAGGCCAAAATCATATACCCAATCCATCACTCAACCTAGGTAGCTAACATTGTCCCAGTTTGGAAGAAAAATGGGGAGATAAGGATCTATGTCAACTTTAGGAATCTCAATCAAGCATCTTTAAAGGATAATTATCCACTTCCCATGATGGATCATATTCTTAAAATAGTGGTTGGGTTATAAATGATGTTCATGCTTGATGGATTTTTTGGGATATTATCAGATTACTGTTACAAGGGAGGATCAACATAAAACAACATTTACTACCTCATAGGGAACTTTCACCTATAACATAATGCCTTTTGGACTCATTAATGCTGGAGCCACCTTCTAGAGAGCTATGGATCTATCTTTTGGGGGCCTTAGGAATAAAATTATCTTTTGGGGGCCTGAGGAATAAAATTATTGTTATGTATCTAGATGATCTAACCATGATATCCAAAAAAAGGAAGGATCATTTGAAAGATTTGGAACAAGTGCTTCAGAGGTGTAAGGAACATGACATCTCTCTAAATCCTAAGAAGTTAGTTTTTGGGGTCACTAAAGGTAAGTTGCTTGGGAATATAATATCAAATGAGGGGATTAAAATAGATCTAGAGAGAGTTAAAGCTATTTTTCAGCTGAGTTTACCTTCTAACAAGACTAGGGTTAAATATTTTTTTGGTCAAGTTAATTTTATAAGGAAAATTGTGCCAGTCTTCTCAAAGATTACTAAACATATAGTGTATATGATGAAAGAGAAATAGGTTTTCAAATGGAATGAAGCTGGAAAAAAATATTTTAGAGAAATAAAAGAAGCTATCACCCATGCCCCTATTTTATTCCATCTAGATTTCAATAAGAATTTCATTATCTTGTGTTATGCCTCTAAACATACAATGTCCGCTATCCTTCTCCAAGATGATGATCAAAATGTTCAAACACCTCTTGATTTTATGAGTGTACCCTTGAAGAAACATGATATCAACTATTCTTAGATCGAGAAACATGCATTTGTAGTTGTCAAAGAAAAAAAGTTATGTTTTAACATATTGCACTCTCATTTGGTTATCTACATACCAAACACTACTGTTAAAAGTATACTCACTCAACAAGATATTGGTTGCAATAGAAGAGGGGGATGGGTAGATAAAGTGTAGGAGTGTGATAGATATTAAGCCACTAAACTGGTTAGAGGTAGAGGATTGCGTAAATTAATGGTTGAGGATCAACCCAAAGAATAAGAAATGATATTCTCCCTATGGTGTTAATGGTTAGCCTCCAGGATGAATGGTTTTAAAATATTTCATGCTACCTGACTTATGGGGAATTCCAAAAGTACTTGTCTCCCAAGAAAAGGAGGAACCTCAAACTAAAAGCTGTTAACTATGTTGTTTGGGAATATACCTTTTATAAGAAGGGATTAGATGACATGTTTCTAAAATGTGTTGATAAAAGTCAACAAGAGAGATTATTGGATACCTTTCATAATGAGGCGTGTGGGGGGCACTTTTCTTCTACTATTACTACCTTCAAACTTTGAAGGCATTTTTACTACTAGCTTAGGATGTTTAAGTGAACATATTATTGGGTGGTCAAATGTGAAAAGTGTAAAAAAGTTGTAGGCAGACCTCAATTGATGAAACTCCCATTAAGGTCTGTGATGATTGAGGGACCTTTTCAACAATGGGATTTAGATTTCATAGGACCTATCAATCATCAATAAAGTGGTGAGCATACTCACATCCTTACTAATATAGACTACTTTACCAAGTGGGTGGAGATGATTCTTGTTAAGAGGACAACTTCAAAAGTGATGTGATTTTATCAAGGAAAATATTCTAATTAGGTTTGGAATGCCTTACAATTTAGCTATGGATAATTCTCCCAATTTTTTCTCTAGCGAAATTTCTCTTTTCTGTTATGAGTACAAAATCTCTCTATCTCATTCTACTAATTATTATCTTCAAGGAAATGGGCAGGTTGAATACAGTCACAAAAATCTTGTCAATATTATTAAGAAGGTGGTGGATGAAAACCAAAAATATTGGCACTAGAAACTTTTTGAAGTATTGTGGGCAGACATGACAACCCCAAAGAAAGCTATAGGCATGAATCCTTTTGAGTTGGTATATGGAATAGGTAGTGCATTGCCTCTTCCACTAGAAATATCAACCAATAAGTTACAGATTGTGATAGAAGATCACGAGTTCCGTGATGCTTTGGAGAAAATGATCTTGTATTTCTCTAAAATTGAAGAGCAAAGGAGTGAAATGGTGAACAATATTACAATACACTGTTAAGATAATTTTTGATAAGAAGGCTAGGCCAAGAAGATTCATGATCAAGGATTTGGTACTATTATGGGATAAACAAAGATAACCGAAAGCAACACACAAGAAGTTTGATGCTCTCTAGAAAGGTCCATTTAAAGTTACTCATGAATACTGTCTAAATAAATTTTGGTTGCAATATCTTGATAACACCCCTTTTACCATTCCTTATAATGGGAAATATATTAAGCTATATAAGATGTAAGTATCTATGAAGGGCCTTTCTTGTACATATTTAGTTTAGGGGTTTTTGTTTCCTTTGGTGTGCTTTCCTTCCTTAGTCATTTGAGTGTTTTTGGTCCAAGCAGTGATATTGACTCATTTTCCCAATGGATAAAGCATTGGTAATGTGTCATTAGCTTTTGGGTTCGTTGCTTCATCCCGAGTAGTCTTCATCCCCAGTTACAGCCAATTGTTACCATAGTTTTTGTCTTGTCTTAAAAACCTATTTATTCACTCAAAATTTTCATGTCTTGAAGTCGTCGGTATTTTGATCAATACTCAAAACTTTTTCGATCGCCGCCTAGGTTTTCATAACCTTTCCTACTCCTGACGCAATACACCAAGATTATCTTTGTGAACTTCTAAAGTGTGTTATTGTCTAGAATTATTGTATTAGCTTTTGTAAGCCTTGTTTAAGAAAAGTTGAAGTCATTTAAGAGTTTTTCTGAAGTTAAGAAACTTGCGCCAGTCTCCAACAAATTTTTCTAAACTTTCTCTTTCTCCACTCAATGATGATTAAAGCGATAAAGATAAAAGGTCTTTGATATTTCAACTGGTTTTGAAACCCTTGTCAGCTATCGACAAGGTTATTAAAACTTCTCTTTTTGCTGATCAAGTAGCCGTTCCTCATTCAAATTTTCAAAAGTGGCTACAATGATGTGAAAGACTACACACACCACCATAGCAAGAGAATAATTAATTTCTCACCTACTCAAGCATTAATTACGAAAGGTTTAAAAAAGAATGCGAGCTATTGAGAAGAATATTTTTAGTTGAGGTGCTAAAAATAGAGGAGAAAAGAAGTGAATTGGTGCAGTCATCGATCCTTGGAGCTCAGAACTACAAAGGTACTTATTTCCTTGGTTATTTCAGTAGGCCATTAATAATTACACCTTAAGTAGGAGGGTTTTCACAAGCACAAATTTCCTCGTGCTAGTTGTACATAAACCCTAGGGTTTTTCAATCACCATGAAGTAAATATTAGGATTATTAATACGTTTCAGGTTTAACTAGTATAATTCCAAAAATAGGGGATACTAAGCTAGGGCATGTAAGCTTAGACAAATTATAGGAAATAATTAACTAGTTGAATCCCCCACCTATTACACAAAGGGTAATTCAAAGTGGATTAATTGAAGAATCTGCCTTTCGTATTGTAATTCAATGCCAAAACCTAATTATTGAATGCTTTAGGCATTATGACTCTCAAACCCATGAAGTTAGAACTGGTGACAATAGGCTGATAGTTAAAATTCAAAGAGCCATTTTTTGCATCCTATCTAAAGATTCCAAAAAGAGAACAATTTTCAGGCCTCAACTTTTCTTCCTCACAACTTGAGTTCTCAACAAAAAAGGGGTATTATTGAAATATAATTGCTAAGAACTGGTTGGTTGCACCTAGAAAGGGTAAATCTCAATTGCCCAAAGGTTTGCAGAGAAATCATTTGTTAATGAAATTTTAGATATAATTATGCTACTGCATAGGTTGAGAGGAAATGAAAGAGCACATGAGTTTGAAGAGTGGATGTATTTCCTTATCCAAGTCATGCTCACAAGGAAAAAATCCTTGGATTATGCTCAACTTATTAGTGATCAGATGCATGAAATTCTTATCTTCTTTGCAATTAATCGATCCTTCTTTATGTCCTCATAGCTCATCTATGCCATTGTCAGTACTAGGCCTTGGCTAGGTTTGAGACCAAACTCACTTCCCTAAAATGAAGTACCAATTTTCAAATATTATGATAAGTTACAATTGGGTAAGAGTTACCTTCATCTCAAGAGGATTACTAATACTTTTACCATGAACCATGAGGGTGACTTGAGAAATATAAGGGAAAATTGACCTGAGGGTTAATCTTGAGTCCATGTAGTTAGTTGGCATGTATGGAAGTCACTTCATTCAATTCCAAATGATTTCATACATTCAGGTTGGTGGTTTCAGTGGCCCTCCATTAAAGCTTCCAAGATATACATAGGATAAATTTGTGTTGATAGAATTCTGTGGGTAGCTTGTTGATGTAAATAAGAGATGTCAAGAGTGAAAGAAAGTGGGTGTACAATTTCCTATGGGTTTTGGTTATTTCACTTGCAACTCAATGCCATATGCTCTTAACATTGAAAGAGATTTGGTTAATTATACTTTATAGTGTAATGATGAATGATTTCCTTTTGACAAAAAAAATTATGTGAAGAATAATTTACATCTTGGCCTAGGTTTCCATCATATACCTAATCTATAAGATTACTGGGCATATTTCCTTGATGAGCATGAAGTTAGGAGAAGAATTTGGATGAGATTATCCTTGAGATAGCTAAGAATATTTGATTTGGGATGGGATGTTCAATGTATAAAATATGATGAATCATATCTGGTTGACCCTATTTTTACTAATCATATCTCTACTCAACCCATAGTTATCATGGACTAGAGCATCAAGGAGGTTAAAACCATTGAGGTGAGAACTATAGTTGTTTTAAGGAGAACAGAGGAGTGGGTTGCTAAGAATAAGACATAATAACAACACCCTCAAACTAGGTCATAGATTAATCAAACTACATGCGAGAGTATTCAACCTCCCATAATCTCAAGGACTTCATTTTCAACTTCACATCATTTTCAACTTCACATCAGATATCATTAGGAGCTCAAGGTGATGGTGATGATGAGCCCCCCAAAAGGAGGTTACTAGAAAGAACATGTGAAGAAGATGCTCTCGATATAACTCAACAAAGAAAGGATAAAGATATAGTTGAGGGTGAAGAAGATACAAGTAACATCTCCATCAATACCTCTTCCTCATCTTATAGGCCATCTCCTGTTAGAGAAGTAAATGAGCCTCCTAGGATGGGACCTACTCCACCTTCTTCACCAAACGATGTGTAGTCTGTCACCCCTTCATTAAGGATAACTTTTTTGATTCTTCTAGTTCTAAAGCAGTTGTTATTCCTTCCACATCATCTTGGTTGGAACATACATTTTCAAAGAAAAGGAATATAATACAAGTAGATCTCACCGAGCAAGACATCACAAGTTAGTTGTTTTAGAGGACTCCTAAGCCTAAGAAGTTGAAGACTACATCTAGATTAGTACAAGATGACAATACATGAAATTTCTATGTGTAAGTTGCTCTCCATACTACATAAAAAGAAGTCAATCAAACAACTATAAGTGACTTTGATATTGCCAAGATAAACTTAGGACCATCCACAAGAGACAAAGATTTACATAACTTCTAGAGAACAACAACCGAGTTAGTTAAATGAACTAACAAGGATAAGAAAAGTAAAGATGAATTGAAAAGCTAGGCTAGGGTTCTAACTGAATGCCTAAAGTTAGTTTTTGACTTTACTCCCAAGCCAATCTCTCAAGCTAAAGCCTCTTTTGATCCAACATCAATAATGAGAAAATAGATAGTAAGTATGATGCAAAGTTCAAAGGTGTTTAGAAAAGATATAGGCGATTGGGTTAGCAACATAATGGATAAAGGAAACTAATTCATTTAAGAGATGCTAAGAATTCACTAGAGGGCATATTCTTTGAAAATGGATATAGAAAAAGATATTACTTCAGCCAAAAATGAAGAAGCAATATGGATGGCATACTTGAATGGGATCAACTGGATATTGAGTATGGGGATAGAGAAATTAGCTAGTGAATAGATCATTCCTAATGTTGTTGATGGTCATTGTGTAATTTGGAATAAGAACATTGAATGGAAACCGTAAGTAGTGAAGCAAAGTTTACAAATTTTTAGCAAAGTGTTAACAAAAAGTAATGCAATTATGGAAGTTCACAAGAACCTCTCTATGCTCATTTTAGAGCCTATGTGGGAAGGAAGTGGCAGTGATGATGAAATTGGCATCTTGAAGGAGAAATTAAAGAAAGAGATTGATGAGATTACTAACTCGCAACCTTTCAATACTGAAAGCTTGAGGAAATTCAACGGAATAGACTCTGTTTTATAACAAAAAGTTGGATTGGTAGGTACATATGACAAAAGGATTGAAGCGGGATACGATGACCAAATGGCCTAGAATTTGCAAGTAGGGAATATTACTATTCCTCAAAATAAAGAGATTCCACATGTTTTCAAGGCTTTCCAAGCTTTGTGAAAGAGGCTTGCCACATCACCAAATCAGTTAACTACAAAACCAGTCAATGAAGTGCCATTGCCACGAAGCTTCAGTTTCTTTCTTAATTTTTCATTATTATCTAAAAATAATTTATTTTTGGGGAGTTACTTTGAAAAAGAAGTGGTTATTCATCCGCTTATATATATTTGTAAATGGAACCAAATAAACTCTCTTTAGATAGCTTTTGAAAAGACTTGATATTTACAATTTCAATATAGTATACTGCAATTGAAACCTCTATTTGTCTGTGTGTGTTTGGAGATAATTTAAGAATCTTAAACTTGTGTGTTTAAGATTTCTCCTATGCTTATGATTATTCTTGTGTGAATGTGTGGCCTTTATCTCTATATTTGGTTTCATTTTCAGATGGTATTGGGTTGGTAATTTTTATTTACAAGATTTTTGGTACATAATAGTCTTTGTGCTAGTATTTGTGGTATTTCATTCTTATTGCATCTAATATCAGAAAGTTTTCTAGTATTAGGTTTATTCACCTTTACTTTGTTTAGGTCAGAATCATACATTTATTAATTTATTTTTCTTTTGAATTCATTGAAAATCTATGAGGGAGTTGCACCTTTAAAATTCAAAGGGTAATTGTTTCTTCTAGAGAACAATTATCCAAAGTTATTGGGTCAAGATTCAAGAAGTAAAATCTCAAGGTGCCCAATCTGTTAGCCAACAATAAGTAAAATACTAACCAAATAGTCATTATCTATATCACTCATTCAATTTTCATTAGTAAAACAATTTATTCAATAGAATAAGTAGAAGAGACTTCAACTTACCTATCATTTTCTACTTCCTAAAATTGAAACCTAAATTATTAATTTGAAACTAGTGCTCTTAAAATAGTTTGAGGCGGAGTCACTAAAACAACCATACTTTTCTCATTTCTTAGCAAAATTTCAAAATATAATTCTTTTTGGAAAACTTATAAAAAGTGAAATAAAACTTAGAAATGGTTTTAAGAAATTAATTGACATGAATGAAGTTATATGCAAAACAAAGATGTTTTAAATATAAATATAAAGTATTTAAATAATTTTATTTTTATTTTTTATAATTTGTAATGAATTAAAAATGTTTTGTAAAATAATCTTATCTTAATATTCATTCATACAAGTTTATAGAACCATAGAATTAATATAAATCCATCTATAAAGATATTTAAGACCATTAAATTTGAAGTAAAATTACTTCCTTTTCCCGATTTAATATTAAAATTTTAGTTTATCTTATAGGCCAATACATTATTTTTAAAACTATAATTTCATTACAAAATTACCCAACCAAGCATGTGAATCACTACCATTACCTAAAATATTATAAATTATATTGAAAAAACATTTGAATGAACATGTGAATAGTGCTAATTTCTATGTTTGTCCAAAAAATAAAAAATAACTCACAAATACTCAAAGAGAGAGGATCTAAATCTTCACCCAAAATGAAACACTACTATATTTATACTTAATTATAAATATTTGAGACATAATAGTTGGAAAACAAGGATTCTAAACTCTAAAATTATCAAATTGTAAACAAGTCAAGATGTTCCAAGTTTTAAAATCTTCATGGGAAAAAATACAAATGAGGAGTGCTCATCTCCCTACCATATGGCATCATCAATCCATTTTAAGATTCTATCCAATCCTCAAGCTAAAATAACCTATAAGGATTTGGGTTTTATATGCAACCATATGCTATGCAACGACTACAACAAGGACATATTTAAACATAAAACCAATTCTTTGATTCACAAAAATAAAAAATAAGAGGAATAGATCCCAAGGGAGTACAATTAAGTGGTTTTAAAACCCCAAAAATAGAAATCACAAGTATTTATTCTTCAATAATCCAAATGCACCTAAATTTCAAAATATCATATATTACTCACAATACATCACCAAACACCCTAAACATCACATGGCTCAAAAAACACGTGACAATAAAATTACTCATTATTCCCATAGTAAAAGAATACAAATATACAGGGAGGATTCCAAAATAAAGGGTGTAAACATGAATACAACACACAAAAACTATTAAAGAATTGAATTTATTTCAACTCTCTTCCACATAATAAAAGAGATAAACACTTTCTCTTGCTATTCACAAATCAATACAATGGAAACCATTTCACAAAACATAAATGCAAGCTCATTAAAAACTGAAACAAGAAATACAATTCATTTTCTCTTTTCCAAACACCAATATTCACTTGAATAAGAAAATAAATTTAAGGGAAAAATCCTACCTCCCAAGGTAAGTTTGAATGAATTTGAATCCTTTTCCCCTTGAGTCTCATTTTCCACACTCATTCTAAGTTACAAAATACACAAATAACTCACCAAAATATTTAAGAATTCATGATAATATGCAATATAATTCCAAAAACCTCTAAATCGAGCTCCAAAAATATCTAGTGGATTTTTTTAAAATGAGGAATTGGCCTTTCAAAACCAAAAAGAGATGGCTTATATGGGAGTAGCATGTCACACATCCTCATATAATATGATTGTGGTACATGGAATATCATTTTATTATGCATTCATTATCCTCCAATAATATAGTGCATGGCCATACCTTACATGTGTGCCCACATGGGCACAACATGTTAAGGCATGGTGAAGTGGAGTGTACTCCACTTGAACATCCTTGCAAGAAATAAGGGATTGACCAAGCAAATCCTCTATGCCTATTTTATGCATGGTATTTTTTAATGGTAGAGTGAGTACCAAAAATTATCATCACTCAATCATAACCAAAAAAGATAATCCACCCCAAGGTACCAACCCTTGCAAGTCAAAAAGACCATAAAATACTAAAAAAATGAATTTTTACACACATTTATATTTAGTAGATGACATAAATAGAAGTTTAAATACTTGAGAGAAATAAAATAAATTTCATTCATGATATTCAAAATCAAAAAACACAATAAGGTTAGGGAAAGAACACTTAGAAAGCAACCCAACTCATACACTGGGTTTTAATTGTTCACAATTAAGATAATTGACAACATTGGAAGTTCTATTACTTTATTGTGTGTTCAGTGGGATGGATTAGGATTCTTGACTATTCTTGCATCTCTCATTGGAAATTTTTTATATATCTACACACTTGATACATACATCAACGTCATCGAGAAATATATATTGCTAGAATAAATTTACCATTAATCTACTATTCATTTATAAATCTAAAATTAACTAAATACATCAAGATATCAATTCAACATCATAGATAAAATGAAATCATGAATCTTTGTGATTAATAAACATCATTACACATATTTCACACAATCAATTTCAAGAAATTTATGTAAAGATTCATTATTTAAGCTGTATCATGATTTCTAAATTTATAAATAAACCTATCAAAATTTTAAATTAGCATTAACATTGATAATTCCTTAACATCTATATTGTATCTTAAATCATAGTGTAATCAAAATATGATTTGAATTCTCAATAAGCAATAATATGAAATTTAGGGTATTGAGGAATGAAGATGGTAGACTCTTAGGCACAGTGGCACTCCCATTGGGAAATTAGACTAATCACTGTGTTGAGGCAGAGGTTGCATTTATAAGCATAAAATATGTTGTGGACAGGGGTTATACCAAAATATGGGTTGAGGGTGATTCTTTAAATATAATCAATTATCTACATGGAACTCATAAGCCTAGTTGGAATGTGGATCAATTAATCAAAGATACTATAATTATGCTAAATTCTTGTGAAGAGACCCGTGTATCTCACATTTTCTGAGAAGGAAAATCATTGGAAGATATTTTTCTAATGAGGCTGTCAGATTGAATGAGTTTTGTGCATGGGAGGAGGGATCTATCCTTCCCAAGAAATCTAGGAGCTTAATGTGAAATGATAGCATGGGCTGAGTTGATGTGGTGGCAACATTTAATCCTTAGTACCATCTCCTCACACATGCTTTGTGGGTTTTGTTTGGATAGTTGGAATTTAGTTGAGTCGCACTCTTGTGCGGGACTGAGAAAGAAAAAGAAGCTATGGAAGATTCTCCACCATGGGAATTTCATGCCTTTTTTAGAAATATTGTATGGGCATGACCCAAATGCCTTGGTGGAATTTGTTTCTTGCTAGAATAACCTAAAGCTTCAGATAAAGGGTCTAGAAGTGGATGTAAATGAGGAGTTGATTGCTACTATGACTGGGATGTTGATGGTTGGTCGTAAGTTTTACAAGGACAGGAAGTACAATGAGGAAGCGATGGCCTCATTCTTTAAAGATGACAAGCAGAAGAATTTGATTAAGATGGAAAGTTGGGGCTATGAGCGCAAATACCTTAAGAAGATTTGGGCAGAGGTTGTGGAGGTGATTATACGCTATGTGATGTTAGAAGGCAATTTTAATGCTATACTAGGTCACCATTTCACTCTTTTAAAAAACTTCAGGCATGGGTTGTTTATTTCCTTCCCATTTTTTTTGTTGTCTTCCATGGAAATTTTTGTTTATGCACATTTAAAAAATAAGAGGGCTCCAGTCCTCCATGAGGTTCTCATTATTTTAATCATGGATCATGTTAGATCTCTTCTCCCTGCCCTTGCTATTAAGGGAAAGGAGAATATTTCGAGTGAAGTTTTTGGTTTGTCTAGGTCAGATACCGGCATTGTCAAAGAAGAGGAGTGGGAAGAAGAGGATGATGAGGATCTCCATCCCCTAAGGCTACCTCCTTAAAAAAGAGGAAGAAGGATAGCCTTAAAAGCAATCGAGCTGCTAAGCACCTTGTTATTTTTGATAGTGAGGATTTAGAGGTGGGCTCAGATGAGTCCTCTCCTAGGAAGGTAGATTTGGTTGTTGGCTAGGTAGAAGTTGAAGGCAGAGGTAAGGTGGAGGTAATGGGGAGGGTTTGTAGGAGAATGTGTTGGCTATGGAGAGCAATGATAAACTGAGGATGGCATCTAAGCACATTGCCAAACTGAAGAACCAGGCCTCCAAAGCAAAGGATGCCAAGGTGATTTTTGAGGAAAAGGGTTCTGGTGAAAAGGTGGTGGAAATTAATGACTCGTCGGCTCATAACACGATGAATGAGGACCTGCAAGAAGAAATTAAGGGTCAAGATGAGGAAGATGCTGAGAAAAAGGGTGCTAAATCAGTGCCTCTAAATGTAAATCCCCTTTCTAAGGACTTTTCTTATCTATATGATGAGTCTACCTCAATGTTTGAGCTGCTAGACATGGCTAGGGCTGGGGCCATTGAAACTTTTAAATTGGCTAAGTGGACTCTTCAAGAGTTTAATAAAGTCAACATTAAAATAAGGGGTTTGAAGGAGAACTTGAAGAATGTTCTGAAAAGCTCAGTGTCAGACATTCTGATTGACAAAATTGTGGACCTTGAGGGTTCTTTCCATGATTTCAAATCTCTATGTGATGAATGTTTGGTTGGGTTAGAAGCCAAGGTTGTGGGCACTAATGCGGACATTGAGAAGCTTCTACATGCATGCCATATTTTTGTTAAGAATAGTGCAGAATCCTTGGAAGTCCTGTTCTGAAAGATTAGTGAGCTTAGGGAGGACCAATTGTACTTTTCTAAATTAATGGAGAAAGAACATTCGACCAAGGGAAAAGGAAAAAAAGGTGTAAAAGATGATAGTAAAGGCCCTATTGTTAAAGGGTCTGCTGATTGGAAAAAGTCCTTTGAAGCTGAGAAGAAGGAGCTACTGGACATGATTGATTTGTACAGGAGCCAAGAGCTTGAGGTGGCCAACACCTTAAGCAGTATGAAATAGTACCTAGTCCTCTTTGTTTATTGTTTACTTTCTATTGCATCTTGGTTTTCTTTCTGTTGTTTTTCTATTTTGATGTTGTTGGGTGTTGCTGATGGTTTACTGTTTTATTTCTCATGCAACACTTTGTCTATTTTTTTTTTTTTTTTGGGTTTGGTCTACTGTTGGTATCTTATTTTTCTATCTTCCAAGAAACATTTTGTATCTTAAGTTGTAAAGGGTTTCAGGTCCCTTCAAAACCTATTTTTCTCGTATAATCAAAACACCATATAGATATAATTATTCAAATCAAATCAAAATAATTTAATGAGAGTAAATAATTACTATATATACCATGCATCCATATTATAGTATAGTCAAATTATTTTTCCAATAACCCATGCCTAATTATTAGAAGTCATATGCAAATAATCATGACCCTAAATGCCATAATAAAATTGATTTCTAATTGAAGCAATCCTCACACCAAAACCTATAGTATTAACTTATTAAATTAATTGATAGAATGGACACACGTATCATCTTAAATACACTCATACTAATACATTTCACTTATCAAATTATAATTATAAAACTATAAACTTAAATAAAAATACCATCATGTAAATTAGGATATCATCATGCATACACATAATATGATTTGCAAGAAAATTATCAAGGTTAATAGGCATATGACACATCAATTGTTAGAATATTAATGTGCCATGATTAAAACTCATTAATAATATTAGTCACTTAAGAAAGAAAATTACAACTAAAGCCACATTGTACATTTGGTCCTTACATCTAGAATAATTTGGGTTTGTTTTGATTCCCTTAAGTGTAAAAGTGTAAATTTGGAAATGAGAGGTAATTTAAGAGTGTTGAAAAATATAGTTCTTCTAAGAAGTTGAAAAATATATGGTAGTGTTAAGAAAGTGTGAAGGATTATACAAAGGAAATCAACAAAGAGTATTAAATTTGGGCATCATGATTTGAGTCTATGAGGAAAAGGTAGCAAGGTATGTTAATAGATTTAGGATTGGTATATGGAAGGAAATGAAGATGCTAAGACTCCAAAACATTAAGGAGAATAGCAATTTACGCTAAAGGCCAAGGAGAAGTTGAATAGAAGACTATAACGCCCCACCACGCAACCCTAAAGGATGTTGCAAACAACTACTTAAATAGGCTATTTTTTTTTTTTTAAGTACAATTATTATACAAGTTCACTTCCCAAATGCAAACATCCCCTAGGGTTACAAGACTGAGAATACTTAATAACCCACAACAACAACATAAATGAAACCATAACATTTATCTACTCAAGATAATAAGTACGCATACATTCCATACAAGATAAATTACATCCAAACATAATAGATAACTTTCAAACTCACTTATCCATAAATAAATATTACAATTACAACTCTCATTCCCTGAATGAGGCAAGTCCAATAAATAAGGTTACAGTTACAACTTCCACCTTGATAACAGATGAGGGGTCAAATAATACAAAATCAACTGAAATGAAATAAAACAAGAACTGATACTGAAACCCATGAGCTCTCCAACTGGAAGTCTCGTCCACAAGAACATGAAGATAGAATGTAATACCCCTCTGTTTTGCATTTTGGTTGAACAATGCTCTGCCCTGTTGTGTTGTACTTTTTGTTTGTACCTTGACTTTGGTACTCGGCTGTTATTTGATCGCTATCTATAAAGCGATGTTATTGTAATCTTTTGATGTGATGATATTTTAATATGATGTTATCTTATGGCATGTTTTGGATTAACAAAATAGATATTCAAATTAATGATGATTATGTCTTGGATTATACTAGCATGTTAGAATTGTCAGTTATTTGTAGTTTATTGGTGAAGGGGACGGTATTGTATCACTCACTTGCGAGTGCCCTACGATCCTGTGATTACCTCTTCACGGTGTGTATTTTATGCTGTTCATATTATATGTTGTTATTACTTAATTTGCAGGTTGATAGGTACAGGACATTGACTCCACCTGGTTTCACATGTGAGAGCGTGTTCAATATCCAACGGTATTCGATTGGGAGATAGTAGCTAGGTTTCTGTGTCAGGTCGTCACCCTAGTCTTTGTATGCTGTCAGTTGTTTGTCAGGTTGTGTTGTTTTGTTTATCATTTCCCCTCTTCGTTATTTAATTGCAAATTGAATTGGGTGATTTAAATAGCTTAATGTATTTATGTTGTGGATTATTGTGTTATGGAATTATGTTGAAATATAATTTATTTTAGTATTAATTTAATTTAATTAATAAATAATTTAATCTTTGATTAAATCTATTTATTAATTGATTAAATTTATTTGGTTGAAAGAAGTTAATTTATCTTTGTTAAAGTTATTGATTTAATTGTTGAAATTGAAAATAAGAAAATGCATGGAAATCATTTGAGAAAATTGAAATTGGAAAAGAAATGAAAATTGAATTTAAAAGTCAATTGTGGAATTTGGAATCGAAAAAATTAGAAAAATGATTTAAATTTCAATTTTAGAAAGTTTGAATTCAAAGAGTTGAAAAATGAGATATTTTGGAATTTGAAAATTAAAATTATTTAAAAATTAGATATTTTCCATTTTCTGTTTTAGAGAATTTATGATGGTGGTTGAAGGATTTTAGGGCAAAATCCTTATGTTTTGAAATTTTGCTTCAATTTTTGGGATCTTAGAGTTTTTGTGAAAGTTTGAATTAGTGAGTGGAAGAATTCTTCGACTTTGTGGGTTTTTGGATTGGGTTTGTGAAAATTTGTCGGGCTGGATTTGGAAGCAAGGTGGGAAGCTTGGCATCATTTGGACCTACTCAAACTCAGAGAAAAACCAGGTTCAAGTCTTTTAAATGCTTGTTTTGAAATTTTGTTTTAAAATTTTGAAAATTAAATATTAGTGGTTAATATCTTATGGAAAGAATTTTAAATTTTGTTGTTGAATTCAATTAAATCAAGGTTGAAATTTTGTTCTTCAAAATTGTATAAAGACCCTTTTAGATTTAAATTGTTTTCAAGAAAATGATGTTTTTGGAATTTAAATGTTTGTTCTTGAATTTTTATCATTTTGGTTTTCTCAAATAGTTCTATTTTTTAAACCAAAAATGCATTTTAAAGTATATAGATATGCATATAATAATGCTTTTAAAAAGATTATTATCAAATGTTATTTGAAAAACCGAAATTGTTTTGGGGTGGATTTCATCTTTTATGAAATCACGCTTTTGAAAAAAAAACGCAGGTCAGAATTTATTTGGGGTTTTTTTTTTAAAAAAATATTTTAAAACTTTTCATGGGAGGTGGCTGGGGGCTCAACCCCCGCCGCGCCCCATGGGAGGCGGGCAGAGGGAGCTGCACCCAGCGTGCCCCTCCCCACTCCCCACACCCTTGCCACCATTCTACTGTTGCTGCACCCGCCCGTAAGGGACAACTAGGCTTACACACAATCGCGCCCATTAAAGGGGGTCAGCTGTGTGTAAACACAGCTGCCCAGGGTTTGTAGGGCATGTGGCCAGGGGAAGGGGTATGTGGGCTCCCCCTTTGTTTTTTGTCTTTTTTTTAATTGCTTTTTTAATTTCCTTTTTTTTAAATTTATTATTATTTAATATTATTAAAAATATTTATTAATATATATATATTTATAATATTAAATATTAATATGTAAATATTAATATTTATTATTATAATATATACTATAATATTAATATAATATAATATATGTTTTTTTTAAATTTTATTTATAATATTAGAATATTAATATAGTGTTGCATATATATTAATATTTATAATATTATAATAGTAATAAAACATATATTATAGTAATATTAGATATGTTGTTTAATATATGAGTATTAAATAATTAAAATGCATATTATTTGATATACTTATATGGAGGAATTATTTTCTTGGGTAAATTGACTATATAATTTTAAATATTTTCTTCCATGGCATATTGCAAAAATATCGATTTAAAGCCATGATTATGTTTAAAATGTGCATGTGAAAATTAGATTATGTAACTGCTAATCAAATTATCTATTGAAATTTTAAATGCATTTTGGAATGGTTAAACTTAGAATTGACAAGAAATGTGTTAGTGTCGTGATTATTTAATAAATTATTTTTCATTGAACCTATCGTAACTTCTAAACGTTATATCTTACGTAGAAAGATACATATTTATTTGTTACCATTGAAACAATTAGTGTAATTAAACATTTGATTTGAATATTATCATTCATCTGAAAGAGACGTATTTAATTCAGTTTTATATAATGCAATAAAATCCTGAATGTTAGCATGAGGACATGGATTTAGAATATCAAAAGCAGATTTAATTCTTGTTTGACTTTTATCTGATTCTTGTCATCATTTGGAAATTGAGTCTTTACATTGGACAAGGCTTCCAGTTGAGTTTTCCATTTAGTGGTTGTCGTTTGTTATGTCAACCTGTTTTGTATTCCTTGGGTGGTGCATGTGAAGTTATCTGTTACTACTCGGTTTCTACGAACGAGTATGTCTTGTATCTCCTTGGTTTAGGAGCAGATTATGGGATCTGTGTCTCCTTGTATGGAGTGATCTTGTATGTAGTTAGTGCCTCCTATGTTGGAGTGGTTTTATCTTTGTTGCCTCCTGAGAAAGGAGTGGATTTTGTTATGTGTGTCTCCTTGTCAGGAGCGGTCAAGAGCTGTTAGGAGTAGTTTTATTACCTTGTTACCTCCAGTGTTTGGAGAGGGTTTGAACTTAGGTTGCCTCCTGAGAAAGGAGTGGTTGTAATACCTTGTTTGTTGCTCCGTGTACCCTTGATGTTTGGATGTTATTTGTATGTTGTCAAGTAGAAGAGTGGCTTCTGTAGGGCCCAGAGCCTGGAAGAGGTAAGATTGGGTAACCTTCAGAAGTGATATAATTAAGTGATAACTAAATTAATATACTTAGAGTTTGGGTAGTACTTCACACTAAAAAGAGAAGTATCCCTCACTTAGAGACGCAAGGGCTTGTTTAGACTTGGGATGAGTGAGAAGGCCATGGGATGGCAAGGTCATCTATCTTGTCTGTACGAAAGGTATTTGGCTCCGCATTAGTAAGTGTGAGGGCCGAGGGTCGGTTTGGGTTACCTTCCTTATGATCCGCTGGGTAACTCAGGACGAGCTATGCGATGACACTCTATCTAGGACAACAGTTAACCTTTGATTTTGCTTTAGTAGGTATGAGGTCCAATGATCGGTTAGGGCCACCATCTTGACGATCAATGTGGGTAAATCATGAAGTGCTGTGAGATGGCACTTTGTGTGACCATAGTTGGTACTTGTTTATTGTGGGTATGGTTTCCGTAACATACCTGATGTGACCATGGTTGGTGTTTGATTTTATGTGGTATGGTTCTTGTAACATACTTGTTCTGCTTTATTCGTGGAAGCAATGTGATCATGTAGTGTTGTACTTATGTTGTACTTGCATGGTATTAGAGTTGTACTTATGTGGTTTTCAAGCTGTACTTTGGGATGTTCTTGTGAGGTTCATGTGTTTGGTTGTTTCAGTTTGATTCAGTTATGTCAGCCTATGTCTAGAGGTAGATGTCTTGACTAGGATTCCTAGTTACTATCTCCTAGCATGGGGGGTGGGCCTTTGGGTTCCACTTGATTGGGTGGCATGCATCTAAATCCGTTGGGTTCATCTTCATGTTCGTATGGATGAGACTTCCAGTTGGAGATCTCATTGGTTTCAGTATCAGTTCTTGCCTTATTGCATTTTAGTTGCTTTCGTATTATTTTACCCCTCAGTTGTATCGAGGTGGAAGTTGTAATTGTAATTATGTCTATTGGACTTACCTCATTTGGGGAATGAGAGATGTAATTGTAATATTTAATTGTGATTAATGAAATGGAAAGTTATCTTTATGCTTTGATGTAATTCATCTTCTTTGGATGTATGTGCTTTATTTATTGGTTAATTATTTGTCATGGAGTAAATTCATGTTTTTTGTTGAGGTTCTATATAACCTCTGTCTCGTAACCTTAGAGGTTGTTGGCATTAGTTAGCGAACTTGCTTATTAATTATACTTTTTTCAAAAAAAATTATTCTGTTGAAGCAGTTTAATGCAACTTCCTCTAGGGTTGCATGGCGGGGCGTTACATAGAACCCAACGGATTTAGGTGCACGCCACCCAACCAAGTGGAACCTAAAGGCCCACCCCCTGTGCTAGGAGATAGTAACCAGGAATCCTAGTGAAGACCATCTACCTCTAGACACAGGCTAACATAAACTGAACCAAACTGAATCAACCAATCACATGCCACACAAGCACATAGCAAGTACAACTCAAGCACAACATACATACAACATAAGTACAGAAAAAGTACAACTCAAGAGCATCATGAGAAACACACAAGGACAACTCTACATGGTCACATTGCTTCCAGAAATAAAGCAGAACAAGTATGTTAAGAGAACCATACACATAATAATCGAATACCAACTATGGTCACACTAGGTATGTTAAGGAAACCATACCCACAAAATCGAATACCAACTATGGTCACACTAGGTATGTTAAGGAAACCATACCCACAAAATCAAAGACCGACTATGGTCACATCAGGTATGTTAAGGAAACCATATCCACAAAATCAAAGACCAACTATGGTCACATCTGGTATGTTAATAAAACCATACCCACAAAATCAAAGACCGACTATTGTCCTAGATAGAGTGTCATCATATAGCTCGTCATGGGTTATCCTTGGGAATCTTCATAGGCTCTGACCCCCACAAGAAAAGGTTATCCTGGTGACCTTTACCGAATCCCGGCCCCCATACTCACTCATGCGAAGCCAAATACCTTTCGTAAAAA
This sequence comes from Sequoiadendron giganteum, assembly GCA_007115665.2. NCBI lineage: Eukaryota > Viridiplantae > Streptophyta > Pinopsida > Cupressales > Cupressaceae > Sequoiadendron > Sequoiadendron giganteum. The sequence continues at coordinate 316,096,382 of CM021108.1, forward strand.
CAAGATAGATGACCTTTCCATTACAAGCCTTCCCATCTCATCCCAAGTCTAAACGAGCACTTGAGTCCATGAGTGAGGCATTAAAATCTTGATTAGTGAGAAGTTAGTTCTAATCTTCTAAGTATTGTTTTAGTTATCACTTGATTAAATAACTTACAATGAGTTATCCTTGACACCACTTCGGGTGCTAGCCCCCGTTATAAGCCACTCTTCGACTGGACAACACACACACACACCATCCAAACATCAATGGTACCATGGTGCAACAAACAAGACAACACGACCTCTCCTTTCTCAGGAGGCGACACAAACTGAAACGCACTCCAACACTGGAGGTAACCACAATAATAGAACCGCTCCCGACCAGGAGTCACCCCTTACAAAATCCACTCCTTTCTTAGGAGCAACAAAGATAAACCATCTCCAAACACTGGAGGTAACAACAATAACAAAACTGCTCTTGACCGCTCCTGACAAGGAGGCACACATTACAAAATCCACTCCTTTCTCAGGAGGTAACAAAACATTCTTGTTCATGGAAACCAGGTAAACACTGACCATACTCCATGCACTACCCAAGGGAATTAACAAACAGTCGACATCACAAGATGACCACCCCCAACCTCTAGGGTCCTATGGAAGGCTTACAGATTTAACACACTTGACCCATTTCCCAAATAAGAACACAAGGGAAAAATTCACAATAAAGGCGAGCAAGGAGACGAGAATTTAAATTCTACTTTGGGTTCACTAAACCCATTTCCTCATTACATTCAGTACTTTATTGAGTTGAATAAACTGAATTAAAACACGTCTTTCTCAGACAAGGGAGCAAATTAAGTCTCAATATTTAATTTCCTAATTGCTCTTAATTAGCAATTAAAATAACATTTACACCTTCAATTCAAATATGTCATTTTAAGACAACAATATCTCCTTGCAAAATGAAACATCAATTAACTACAATATTAATCACGATTAATTCTACTTCGGATTTCCTAAATCCTCATCATTTAATAGAATTCGATGGATTATTGCCTCAATAAAACTAATTCAATAATGTCCCTTTTCAACATGAAGAGAAATTTAAATCCAATATTTAATTCCCTAATTGTCTTGAATAATAAATAAGCATGTACTTCTATAATTTCAGAATATATTGCTAAAACAAATAACTGTTTCCCCTTGCAAATTAAATCATTTAAACAAAATCAATTAATTTTTGCCGTTAAACACATCTCTTTTAAATTCAACGTTTGACCTTGCTAATGATATTATTTTTAAAATAATTCCACTATTGCAAAATGACTTGAAATCCTCCCAATTATATTTAAATCATTTATCTTTTAAATCAATTATTTAATTTCCTTAATTGCAACAAAATATTGCTATTATTTAAATTCCCCCTTTATTATATATATATATTAAAGAATTAACCACCTCCACTATATATAAATATTATCATTTAATAATATATTAATATAATATAAAATATATTCATATTTTGATATTAAATTAATATATTATAAAAATAATAATTATATAAATATTATTTATTTTATATTTTTTTGATAAAGAGCCACCCATGTGCCTCGGGCTACGTGCCAACCCTAAAGGTTGGGTCACGCAGACCTTGGGTCACGTGCTGCGGATTAGGGTTGGGCGACCATGGTTTCCGGCCACGGTTTAACTTTCTTTATGGCCGTAGTTTATGACAATGGGCGGCACATTTTCTTTGACGGGCGACAGTTTTGTTTTACGCGCAAGGCGTAGGTGGTATGGGAGGGGTGGTGGCTATATGTAACACAACCGATGCCTGCCAAGAGTGGCGACTGTGTCACCACAGTCGCCACACTTGGTGGGCGGTGGCTGTGTTAGCACAACCGTCCCTAGTCTGGTCGCGACCGTGCAGGGAGAAGAGGAGGCGGACGGTGGAGGTAGGGAGTGCGTTGGGTGTAGCTCCCTCCACCCACCTCCAGGGGAGGTGCGGTGGGGGTTGAGCCCCTGGCCCTCCCCACAATTTTTTTTAAATTTTTTTCTTGCGGATTTTTAGAAATCCACATCCACATCTAGGGCATTCCAAGATTATTTTAAACAACAACTTCCCTTTTTCCAAAAAATTTAACCACAAATATATGCATATATATATTTAACTATATATGTATATTTATCTATATATATTTAAATTTATCCAAAACCCCATTCAGATTGAGAAATAGATAGAACAAAACATTTTAATTTCAGTCAAGAACACCATTTTAGAATAAATTTTCATTTCTAAAAACAAGTGCCAAGTTTTGAGAGCAGATATAACATGAGTTTTCTTGCAACTAATTTAAAGGATTTAAATGTTTTCAAACAACAAATTTTATAAACACCAATTTCAAAACAAAGCATGAACCTTTTCAAATCCAACAAACAATTTAAAATAACATGAACCTAATTTTCACAAGTTGAGAAGATCCAGATGATGCACGGATCCTGGCTTTGATTTCCTCTCTAGATTAACCATTTTCACAACTTCAATCAAAAACCCACAAAATCCAACCATACCTCCTCCCTCCATTTTCCATTTTTTCCAAAACTTCATGATCCAAAATTGAGATCCAAAAACCAAGCATAAGGAAAAAAAACCCTAAAAAATTCAACAAACCCCTCATAAATTCTTCAAAACAAAAAAATAGAAAAATATCTAATTTCTTTAATTTTGGAATTCAAACTTCAATTTGACTTTTAACTCATTTTCTTTTATTTTTCAATTTCAACCAATATGCATAATTTTCCAAAATGAATAATCCAATGCATTTCAACACAATAATTTAATTTAACACAATCTAATTTAATTAATTAATAAAATAATCTTAATCCAAGATTAAATCATTTTATTAATTAAATTAAATTAATTAATAAATCAAACAACATCTCTAATGTTATAACTTGATTAATATAATCAATAACTTAAATACCAAACACCATTTAATTGCCTCTTTCTAACTTGAATTTAAATAACGAAGAAAGAGAATAATAATCAAAGCAACACAACTCGACAACACTTGACAACATACAAGGACTAGGGTGATGACCTGACACGAAAACCTAGCTACTATCTCCCAATCGAATACCGTTGGCATTGAACACGCTCCAACCCGAGAAACTAGGTGGAGTCGATGTCCTGTACCTGTCAACCTGTAAATCAAGTAACAACAACACATAATATGAACAACATAAAATACACACCGTGAAGAGGAAATCTCAGAATTGCAGGGCGCTTGCAAGTGAGTGATGCGATCCATCCTCTTCACCAATACAATATCACTAACTGACGAATCTAGCATCATTAATGTGATCAAAAGCATAAACATCATTAATTCAATTAACCACTATGCTAATCCAAAGCATGACATAATGATACATCAGGATCAAATACCATCACAATAAAATACAACATTTGCATCACTTATAGATAATGATCAAATAGAAACTGAGTTCAATTCAAAGCACTTAACAGAAAATAAGGCCTAACCAAACAGAACACTGTTCACTCAAAATAGCAAAATGAAGGGGTCTTACAAAGACAAAAAAAAAATGATCAAGGGGATTTTGGAATAGATAGTGGAAGAGGTAGATCAAGTTTTGTGAAGACTTATCATGGTTGAGAATGAAAGGGAGGAAGCCCTCCCAAGTTACACATTATTAATTATGGTAGTGTAATTATAGGGAAGATTTGAGGTAAAATTGAGATTTGAGGAATAGGGTTCTATATTAACTATTTTTAGTGTAAGGGGAAAATTTTCTAAGCTATTGAATGCCATTATACTAACACTTTTTTGGCTACATGATGAAGGATACAATAACACATGTCACAAAAATTGACGAGGAGTAGAAGAACCTAAGCAATGCAAGCTACTCATGATGTGGCATGTGTTGTTGAACCTACCATAGAAGGATAGGGAGCTAATGCATTGGAAGAGTTTCATCAATACAATAAATAAATTAGGAGAAAAATGTTTCAATATAATAATAGTTAACAAAATAGTAGCAATAAAAATATTATATTGGTGAAGAAATTAGAGATGAAGATAATGGTTAATAAGAATCTCTATAGAGTGTCTTGGTTACAAAAGGAATATCACATTATAGTGAAGGAGAAATTCTTGGTGATTTTTAATATTGATGCATACAAGTGTAAGTTTGTGTGTGACATAATAACTATGGATCTCTACCATGTTCTCTTAGGTAGGTCATGACAATTTGATAGGGGGGTGATGCATAATGATTAATCAAACACCTACATTCTTATGAAAGATGGAAAGTAGTATGTACTAAATCCTTTGAAGAATCCAAAGGAAGAGTATGAGGCAAATCCCTAAGTGACCGTGAACATGAATTATGACAAAGATAAACATGATTGAAATACATAATTAAACAAAGAAATTAGCCTACTTAACTCATATTCCCAATGAAATATTTGAAAATCCTAATTAGAAGCCATAAAAATATGAAAATAAACTATAATTGATAAAGGAAACTAATTAAACACTTGAAAACCTGATCCCATTAGGGGATTGGTGCTGAATTGATGTGGAATGATTAGCCCTTTCCCAATCCCTATTGACGAAATAAGCTTTTAAGTGACGCTCTAATAGAGGAATGGCTAAAATTGATGCAAAATGACTAAAGGCTCTCAAAGGTTTTTCTAAAAATGGCTATAGTGCAAGTAATCTCAATGCTTGTGGATGAATTGTTCATGAAATGGAGGATATTTATAGGAATTTTAGGTGAATCAATGGCCAAGATCAGTTTGGTTAATCAAGTGGTAGAAATGAATGAGAAGAATTGGTATGGATCAAGGATTCCAATCCATAGATTAAATTGAAATATCACATGGATTAATGAAATTAATCAAAGGTTGAAATTTATTTAAACAAACACAAATCCTTAATTTTAGGAGGAATGTGCAAGACATTTCCATATTGGAGGGAAATGGTTTAAATTTGAAATGGATATAGAATATTCCTTTGCAAGTGGGAGAAACTAGAGGGATTAAAGAAATTATCCAATTAAATAATTAGAATATTATTTAATTGTGCAAGGTGGAGGAATTTAAAGATTTAATTAAATAATTAGCCTATTTAATTAAAAAGAGGGAATTAATGACATTAAATTAAATAATTCAGATTATTTAATCGAATGAGAGGACTTGGGAATTTAATTAAATAATTCACATTATTTAATCAAATAGAATGATAATTAGTATGAAAAATATGAATTAACCTAATAATGTCAATTATTCAATTAATAGAAGAAAATCATGAATTTAATTAAATAATTAGGTATGGAGTGGAAAGGCGTTGGTAGGGAGTTTATTCTCTCATTCTCAATTGTTGCATAGACATGAGTGTTTGGTGGTATTTGAAGCATTGAAAAAATCATATGAGCATTGAAGCCCTACCCACATGAAGATGGCACTAAATAGTACAGCTCGGGTGCTTGGCTTTCACCTGGAAGAATGGGTAAAGAAAATGGGCTTTGCTCTGTTGGATTTGCAGAGATTTTCAAATAGGTTTCCCACTCAGATCCTTGAAATCGAGCAAACTCAGCCGTCTAGAGTTGCAGAGTGGAATGTCTGGGACCAGGGGCTAAATTCAGAATTGCAACCATCTTCCTCGCAGGCTCGAAGAGGTTCTGGATGGTCTCCAGAAAAGTATGAATTTGAACATGTTGGCTGGGGGTGTGATGCTACGATCAGTGTTTGAGAAGGTCCGATTGCTTCGGGTGGCAATGATTTCGAAGGTTTTGAAAACAGGGGTTTGCAAGGTTGCGATGCCATGGAGGAATAATCAGTGAAAGTGAATGTTTTGATTTTTGTGATATTTTGTTATTTTGAAATGTTGCTAAAATTATTATATGCTTACCAAAATCAAATTCATTTTTGGGATATTTTCTCAAAAAGAGACAGTAAATTCCCCACTTTGTAAAAACTTCTGCTCCTATTTTGGAGACCAAATTGTAAATTCGAAAACTATGATCGATGTAAATATAAGGGACGATGCTAGGTTTTCTTACTGGTTCTTTCCTAGTTGACTTTTTTTTATTTGAACCAGATTTATTAATTTAATATAGTGGCTTGCCACTTTTGCCTAAAAAAAATAAAATTAAATAATTAGGATTATTACACTGAACAGTGAAAGCAACGAGTGAGCCTGTGTCAATAAAAACTCAACAAATTTAATTTGACGTTTTAGTGAAGGCTAACTTTATGTTTAAATAAGAATGTGATAAAGACCAATTTATTCACCTTGATAAAAAAATAAATTATTTGAAGAACTTTTTCTATTTACTTTATTACCACATCAATAAAATAATAAATTATACATAAATATATAATATTTATTATACTTTTATAAAAAACAAAACAAAATAAAACATAGAATAGCTAAAAAAAAATAAAAAAAATTAGAACATAGCTTTCAACATTTTTTTATATATATTATTAATTAATATATGTATGCTAGTTTAATTAAATAGTTGAAAGGGGTTGAATCAAGATGAAAATGGTGTTAATAATCAAGTTTATATCAATCAGGACAATTTTAAGTGTCTACAGTGACAATGATATCAAGAGAGAATGGAGTATATATGTTGTACTTATTAAATGTGTTATATAGGAATATGTAATATTATAGAGAATTTTGTGTTCATAATTTGTATTCAAAATGGAAAAATTTAATGTGAGTCGGACTTCCATAAAATTTAGGAAAGTACGATTATAAGGCTTCAAGAGTGAAAGAGGGAAGTTGGCGTGGTATGCTTAGGATAGGGAAATTATTCAATAAGAATAATAATGGATTAAAAAGTTGGGTACTAGAAACTTCTCCAATAGGGTACCTAGGGAAGGGAATAGAAAAATATTTTATGCATTTAACAAGGGGAAGGAGTGGACCACTTGGTAAAAAAAATATTAAGTGCTAAGCAAGATATAATTTAGTTAAGTTATAATGGTAAAATGGATAGGAATAATAGGATTAGTAGGAGTATTTGTGAGATGGAGAGTATGCTCGCAATGGTTAGTTGGTAGAAGCAATGAATTAGGACTTGGAAGAAAGGGTGTTCTAAAAATATCATTGCACAAAGGATTTGTAGGATGTCTAAATTAGGTAGATGTCATGTCCAAAAAATTTCGCTAGAAAACCCAGCCAATTTTTTTTAATTTTTTTTGACAACATAAGTTTGACACCTAACACATACCCATCACACCAATTTACATAACACAACTTCAACACTCTACACAATAGTTGCTAATATAGAATACAATATTGGATGAGGAACAACTCAAGTGTAGCACCCCTCCATTTTGCTCTTTTGATCGGACAATGTTCTTCTTCGTGATGTTTTATTTTCTGTTAGTACTTTGACTATGGTACTTGGTTACTATTTGATCGCTAATTGGAAAGCGATGTGATGTTATATTTTGATGTGATGGTATATTTATGTTGATATTATGATTATGGCATGCTTTAGATTAGCATAGATAATATTTGAATTAATGTTGTTTTAATGTTTTCGATTAGATTATTGATGTTAGATTCGTCAATTTTGTAACACTGTATTGGTGAAGGGGATGAAATCACACCACTCGCTTGCAACCGCCCTGCAATTCTACGATTTCCTCTTCACGGTGTGTTTTATTATGATATATATATGCATGTTCGCTATATGCTTTGTTTGCAAGTTTACAAGTACAGGACATCAACTCCACCTGTTTCGCAGGTTTGAGCATGTCCATTGCCCAATGGTATTTGATTGGGAGATAGTAGCTAGGTTTTTCATGTCAAGTCATCACCCTGGTCATAGTGTGTTGTTGGTTTTAAGTCGGGTTTGGTTGCTTTAGTGTTATTCATTTCACCTTGATTTTATTTAATTGCAAGTTGAAAAAGGTAAATAATGGCATTGAGTATTTAAGTTGTTTATTTAAATTAATTTGGTTTATTATGTTAGAAGATGTTATTTAATTAATTAATTAATTTAATTTAATTAGTAAAATAATTTAATCTTTGGATTATATTTATTCTATTGAATTAATTAAATTAATTTAATTGAATTAAGTTATTTTAGAGTTGATAGATATTTTAATTGAAAATTGAAAAAAAGGTTTTAATTTGAATTTTTGGAAAATTTGAATGCAAAAATGAAGTTTGAAAATATTTTTTGTTTTTGTTTTGAAAAATTTATGTTGGTGCTTGAAAGAGATATTTTTTTCATGTAGTTAAGGCTTTAACCATGGAAGTTAAAAATGGAGAAAAAAGAGAAGGAAGAGGAAGGATTCTGGTTTTGGGGTTTTGGATTTTAATTGTGGAAAAACTCTATTGGATTGCTTGGAAGGAGATGGAATCTATGAAAGGATCATTGCACCATTTGACATCTTCTCAAGCTTTTGGAAATCAAGTTCATGTTATTTAAATTGATTTTGATTTTGAAAAGAATTTTTATATGTTGTTGCAAAAACAAACTTTGTTTAAATTGAAAGAAGAAAAACCCATGTGAAATCTTGTATGAAATTGAAAAAACCTCTGTATTCAAATTGTTTTTCAAAAAAAAATTGCATACATGGTTGTAGATGGCCATTTCTGGAAATTATTTGCTCAACTGGACTTATATGTTTCATAAATCTGTGTAAAATATATATATACATACATATATATATTTATATATGTTTGTTTATGTTGAAATGGTTGTATTAAAGTAAAAAGAACCTCCATCAAAATTTTGATTTTCGTGAATTTCAAAATCTGCAGGAGAGGAGTCAATTTTTTTTATAAAAAAAAAATTTAAAACAATATTTTTTTGGGGTTGTTGGGGAGCTGCGCCTAGTGCACCCCACTAGCACCGCCGCCCACATACATGGTGGGTCGGTTGTGCAAAACCGTGCCACCATGTATGGGGTTGTATGTGTGTTAACACACAACCACCCACCAAATACATGACCTGCAGATAAAAAAACCCTACGCGGGTTGACTCTTCAAATTCATTTTTTTTATAAAAAAATATATAATATTTTATAATATTAAAATATTTAGTATTAAAATATTAAAAAATATATATTTATATATAAATATATAGTAATATATTTATATGTATATATATATGTATATTTATGTATATATATTTATATATGTTATTATTATATTATAGTTTTGGAAATTTTAATAATAGAATATGTTTAATATATATATTTAATTGATGATTTAAATATTTAAATATATATATTTAATTAGTGATTTAAATAATGACACGTTTTAAATGTGATTGAGGAACTTAAAATAATATGTTAATAGTCAAATTATTGGTTTTATTTTAAAATAATATATATTGATAGAACAATATATTTGATTTTAAAATAATATGTTTAATAGATGAATTAATTAATTTTTTTAAAATGATTTATTTTGAAAGAAGAAATGGTTATTTTCAAAATGATATATTCTGAATAGAAGAAGTAACTATTTTATTTTATTATTATTTAAAAGCAATTAAGGAATTGAAATCATAGTTTATTCCCTCCTTTGTCTGAAAGAGACATTAGTAAAATAGTTTTATTAAGGCAATAAACTACTGAATTTTAGTAAGGGATGTGGATTTAGGAAATCCAAAAGTAGATTTAATTCCTTTTTAAATTGCTCTTTTGAATGTAAATTGCTTCACTTTTCATTTTGGGGGAAATTGTGTAGTAAGGGTTAATAAGTCTTCCAGATAGGGTTTTTTATTGTTTGGGGTTGTCGTATTATGATAGTCAACTTTTGAATTACCTTGGATAGTGCGTATAGTTGTATCCAGTTAATTACCTAGTTATCACGAACAAGGATGTATTGCTTTTATGTTTGGATAGGGGTCTAATATCCTTATGTTGCGCTAGTTTACCCTTGGGATGTGGAGTTGTTCCACGTGTTGTCTTAGAGGAGTGGCTTGCAATGAGGGCCGACACACAAAGTGGTGCCAGGGTAATTCATTGTGAGTTAGTTAATCTAGTGATAATATAAATAAACTTATAGGTAGTATCAAACACTTAATAAGAATAATTGTGTCTTGCTCATGGATGCAAGGGCTTGTATAGACTTGGGAAGGGATGAGAAGGCCTGAAATGGCAAGATCATTATCTTGTCTCTATGAGAGATAATTGATTTTGCAATGGTTTACATGAGGGGCTGAGAGTCGTTAGAGGTTTCCAAGAGATCTCGAGATGAGGGCCGGGGCCTAAGAAGACTTACCAGGATATCCCGTGTAGCATTGTGATGACACTTCTCCTAAGTCAACAATATGTTTGTATCAGTGATACAATTTATTAGTTAACTCTGGAAGCATTGTAACCATTGTGATAGTGTTGTATTTGTATTTATAATTGTATTCGATTAAGTTTAGTTATGTTTTAGCCTATGTCTAGAGGTAGATGGTGTTGTCTAAGAATCCTTGTTACTATCTCCTAGCATGGGTGGTGGGCCTTCGGGTACCACTTGGTTGGGTGGAACGTGCACCTTTCTCTGTTGGGTTTTCTTCTTGTTCGTGTTGACGAGATTTCCAGTTGAAGAGCTCATGGGATCTAGTTACATTTTATGCTTATATTCATTTTAGTTGAATCTTGTAATTTATTACCCCTCATTTGTAATCGAGGTGGAAGATGTAATTTGTAATCAAGCTTATTGGTTCTACCTCATTCGGGGAATGAGAGATGCAATCTCCTTGGTTAAATTATTGTTATATGAAATTCTATTGTATCTTTTATTGTGTTGATGTAATTTATCATGTATGGAATGTATGTGTTCTTAATTTCTTAAGTAGATAAATGTTATGGATTCAATTATGTTGTATGTAAGGGTTTTAAAGTAATCTTAGTCTCATAACCTTAGAGGTTGTTGGCAATGGGTAGTGAACTTGCATATTAATTGTTCTTTAAACAAAAAAAAAATTGTGCGTTTGAGTAGTTAATTGCAATTTCCTCTAGGGTTACGTGGTGGGACGTTACATCAAGATTTATCACACTATAAAATCTCAGGTTGACTAACTCACTTATTTCAATTTTAGATATGTTTCAACAAGATTATTAAGTGGCTTTCAATTTTAAAGGGTTTCTATCATGCACATATTTTTTTGACAAAAAGTTACCATTTTCTTTTAACTAATTTACGCTATAATTGTCATACCTACCCCTAATGGGACCAACTCACCCAACACAACACAACTTACACATCATGTCACCACAACATAACCTATCTACTAAAGTTTAACTTGACACTAAGATATAACCCTTTATGAAAAGATAGTAATGTTAGTTTTTACTTATGAAGAAACTTTTAATGGTAAGAATTTTTTCTTTTAAGGTAATAACGTTGCTAACACGGAGGCATTAGTTACTATTCAATCAAGCTATGTTAATGTTTTGGTATCAAATCACTAACATCATTATTACGATGTAATATATATTTACTATCATTTCTACCAACTATTAATTAAGTGAGGGACAAATCTCTTTGAAAAATAAATAAATAATTTTTATCCATAGTAAGTATTATTACACAATCATTGTTAATGTTGTTGAGATGATTTTACTATTACTTTTTACTCCCAATTTTACAATCCCACTAATAATTTAATTACAAGATCATTAATTCTTGTTATTAATAAAAATAATATACTTGATTATTACCTAGATTAACTTTACGTACCAGTACAATACTATTAATATTATATTACTATTCTTGTTATTTTAAATATAAACTAACATCAATAGTAATGATGCTTGACCATATTATTATTATTTTCTCCTTGAAAAATGCCATCATTTATTTAACTCTTGAACCTCGTTTACTAAGCAACTACCAATTACATCAGGAAGGAAGAGTTAATTTCTATGGGTAAACACAACCCCAAAAACTTTTGGAGAGAGCTGCAGCAAAAGAAGAGTTAGGTGGAAAGTAATATCACATGCAGTGGTTAGAGTATGCGAATCTCTTGTATGAATGGCCAATGGAGAAAAACAAGCCCCCTTTAATTCATGTCTCAAGTGAGCTCTTCTTGGAAGAAGATATCAAGAAAGGTATAAAAAATCTCACAAGCGGTAAGGCTCAAGACATTGATGGGTTGCAGCTGAATTTTTAAAGTGGGGTTGTGAGCTCCTCACACCTCACATCAAATACCTCTTTAATAACATCACTCAAAATGGCTTTCCAGGTGAATGGACTACCAATGTGGTCATCCCCTTACATAAAAGTGGCGATATCAATAATCCTTCTAACTACCGTACTATCATGGTCAATCCTCTTCTTGGTAAACTTTATGGGAGCATGTTAGAACGTAGAATCAGTAATTGGGCCGAAAAGGAAGGTAAAAGGGAAAAAAGGGTAGGCTAATTTCAGGTCAAAGCATTCTACCATAGATCACTACATCATGCTTAGACACTTCATTGAGAAAGTTTGGGACACTCAAGGGGGTGAATTTTTTTGTTGTTTCATTGATTTCAAAAAAGCAATTGACATGGTGTCTAGGGACAAACTTTGGAACAAAATGGAGGAACTTGGTATTCTTGATGAGCTTAGAATGGAAGTTCATAAATTCTATGAGAAAGTTAGAGCTAAAATTAGAACAAAAGATGGTATGTCTGAATGCTTTGGTAGTGACATTGGGGTCAAGCAGGGTTGTCCCTTGTCTCCCACGTTGTTTGGCTTATTTATTGATAAGGTTGAAAAATGGTTAAACAAAATGGTTGGAGAGGGTATTCATCTAGCTAGCTATGTGGTGAAGTTACTTTTATACGTGGATGATCTTATCTTAATTGCAAAATCTGCACTTGGTTTGAGAGAGCATTTAAAGGATCTCAAGCTCTTTTGCCAAGAGGTTGGGATGCAAGTTAACACCAGCAAAACCAAAATCATGATTTTTTCTTTGAAAAGGAAGAAGCAACAGTTTAATTTCATTTTTTAGGGCACGACTTTGGAGGTGCTGGAAGAATACAAGTATTTGGGTATTGATTTTCATGATAGGCTCAGTTGGGAGACTTGCAGAGTGAAAAGGATTCAAGGTGGCTGGAGGGCATCTTATTTACTACAAAACAAATGTAGGACAACGGAGTTATGGGATTGGAAAACAAAGAAAACCCTTTTTGGTTTGTTTGTGGTGTCGATTGTCCTTTATGGGTGTGAGATTTGGGGGGGTAGCATGTCAAACCACAAGTGGAGGCAAGTTGAAAGAATTCAAAAGCATTTGATCACTACTAGCATCAAATTCAAATCCTCAGTTCTGTACGAGATTCTCTTGGCTGAAACTAGTATGTTCCCATTGGAGGCATCCATGACCATTCGGTTAATAAGTTACTTAAAAAAATTTGAGAACATGGATACGCATCGCTGGCCCAAAATGGTTGTTGGGGAGGAGCTAAACCATAGAAATAAGACTTGGATGAAGCAAAATAGCAAATGGTTGAGAAAATGAAACATTAAACTGTATGAGTGTCCCAACACTAATGCTAAGATAAAAAAGTATGTGCTAGAAAAGTTTAGGTCCATTATGTGGACTAAGAAATTTGGTCGTAAAAAGACACATTATATCCAGGAGTTCAACCCCATGTGGGAGCATGATGAGAAAGACTATCTAAGGGTTGCAATTAAAAGCAAGGCTAGGATTTTGGTCGCTCAATTGAGAATCGGGTCGCACCATCTTAGATGTGAGATAGGTAGGTGGGTTGTCCCCAAGGAAGCCTGGGAACAAAGAACTTGTATTTTTTGCAACAAAGGGGTCGTTGAGATTGAATGACACTTCATCATTGAGTGTGTTGCTTATGATGATAGCCGTATCCAGTATGAAGACAATTTGAAGGTGCACAATCTAAATGAGCTCTTTAAGGAGACTAGGCTCCTCAAAACTGCTGGCTACCAGGTCAAGATCTATAATAGGAGGGAGACATGGAAAAGAACTTGAAAATGGTTAAAGTTTTGATGCTTGGTCTCATAGACTGATGGTCTCGTGGACGTCATTAAAATCCATTCATTCATTCATTCGAAAGGCACAAGCTAACCCAAAACAAAAAAAGTGTCTGGCACTCTAAAAGAAATGAGTGGCTTAAATGACAACAAGGATAAATTGTGTTCATAGCTTGGCATTACCCAACATTTATGGTATCCTTATGGAGGTTGCATTAGAATTTAATGATGAGGAGACATTGCATCACTCTAGTTTGCGTTCTGACTGAAGAAAGAGTGCGATACTGGAGCCATCCTCTATTGCATTGATCATATTTGTACTTTACTTTTCTGCTCCCTTTGATTGTACCAAGTGTTGATACTAATACTATTTTTTTCATACAAAATTTGACTTAAGGTTGCTACGACAATAAAATGGCAATTTATGGCATCACAGAAGAGAGAGGGAATGGTGCTAGAATTTGAAGCTGTATTGTCTGAATCTTAAATGCGTCTGTATTTCAACTTGCAAGAAGCCTCATCAATAAGGCTTGAAGGCATGGGGAATAGTTTGTACATGACTCATGGCTCATGGTCACATCAAGCCATCTAAAACTAGCGCAAGGCCAAACAAATCCCCCAACCCGAGGTCCCCTATTTTGGATTCATTACACCTCGAAATTATTTTTCTTTTCATTTGGTTCATATGTCAATGGGCACTTACACTCATTTTATCTTGATAGATTATGGTAATGGGTGTAATACATAACATGTGTGACTTGCTGATTCTAGGTGTAGGCAGGATGGAGGGGAAACACATAGTGAGAGATGAGGACACAAAAATCTTTGTGGCGTGACAACTTGATTTTAGATAGGAGCGACATGCATTTTAGGTTTAACTCCACAGAGAGGAGTGACGTCCACTCCTCCACCTAGGTTGCAGCTTCCCTAATGCCAAAGCCCACCACCCTCATTTCTCCCATGCTTATGAAAATCCCTTCCCTTACTCATCTTATGCTCATGGGCAGTGTCCTAAGAGTTTAAAGCCCGAGAAATAACCTTATGGTATGCCCCTTTTTTTTTAACAGGACTCTTGTTTTATTTTTATTTTACTTCCTTTTGGTAGCAACAATACAAGTGTTCACAAATACTCTCGGATGGAGCGATATACAAGTTGATTTATCAGTGTTTCTCGAGCAAACAAGTAAGCAGGATATTTCAATTCATCCTACAAATAAGGTGGTGTCAGAAACTAATGATTCCACCCAATGTTCATGGGAGATAGGGAGGACATAAACTTATATATATTTCAGTTAATAGATTGGACATCACAATTTTGTAGTGAAAGGAAATATTCCTATTTCCATTTTTAATAAACTTCCACATAAGGATCTGCTCTGCTTCTAAAATAAAGAGTTTCTTTGTCCCCTAAATAAAGAGGATCTAATCCGCATTACTATTTTTGATATAACTGATGTAAGAATTATTTATCTGGAACACTTCCCATGATACCAACCCACAATATCTATTGCAAATAAAATGAGACAAAGGAGGGACATGATCCGATTGACTAAGGGTCCCCTAAAATGTGTTTTCTTCCTTTCAAATTATTGATTCAATACATTTTGGTCCTCGAATCTTTATTTATACTTAATTGAAAATACGGCTATTTACTTTCTTGCAACCCAATGAATGTGTTTCTATTTTATTAACATGTAAAAGGTAATATATGCCCATTTACACAACATTTTCTTCAAATAAAAAAAGAGAGAATCTTCCCAATTACACTAAAATACAAACTCTTCACTTATATTTTTTTTCATATTTTAAATGATATCTAGAAAGGAAATGAATAACACATTAATAACTGCAAGCTTGCTCTTTTCCAATCTCTTCCATGGTATATCAGAACACTAGCTTTCCATATTGCAAACGAGTTTAAAGAATTATAATTAAGTACACATGATTGATTAAGGCTTGCTCTCCACCCTACCATAATGGTATCATGGAGCCTCATGGGCTCTAGCCATACCCCCAAGCAAGGAATTTCTTTAGCTCCATGATGATAAATGGAGTCTTTTTCTCATTTTTACAAAGGGATAAACTAACATAGCACAAACTTCATGTGTCTAGATTCTCTCTTTCCTATTTTCATCCAAGAGTTATATAATATGTTATATTTTACAACCAATAAACAAGGGTAATTTGAAATAGGAAAAAATTATCTCTTTCATTTTAGGTGAAGGGCTTGAACCCTTTTATCCACTTCTCCTCTCCAAACCAAGCCATCTTGATCAACATCTTTCCAAAAGGACTCCTCTCATATTCTCATTCTCCCTACCATCTTCACTAAGGTTCTCCAAAAGGAGAAGTGGGCAACACCCCACTCATTCCTTTTCTTCCCAATATCTAGAAGCTTCAACTTGTAACTCTTGGATGGGGATGTGTGGGGTGTCCTTTTTTTTTCATAATTGAGGGTCTTTTCCCTTGTTAAAGAAGAAACATACACTTGGACAACCACTCAATCCTTTCACCCCCATCTTCTCCTCAAAATTCGTCACTCTCCATAATGAGGACTTTTCGAGGGTCAAACCATGTCTTTGGGGCCCTATTGCATGCCCACTTGACCCCTACCAGTATAGTATAGACCCTAAGGGGTTTATTTTTGCATCCCAACCAAGGAAATCGACCAACAATCCTCTTTAAAGACCCACTTAAAGATCCATCCGTGTTTCACACCTTGGATAAGGGTTACTAATTCCTAGCCCTTCTTACACCCATAAAACACATAATCAATTATCCCTTTATTATCAACCCTCATCACCTCAATTTACCAACATATTAACTTTATCTATTTCTAAGCCCCAAAAAGGGTCAAATTTATATCCTCAAGAAAAAGTCTTTTGATTTGCTCTCGATGGTTCTCCCTTCTCATTCTATCACTATTACCTTCCTGCACATTACCAACACGATCATCAGTAACAATTGTATATCACATAAATCTGTTAGCTAAATATTCTAAACTCTAACTAAGTAGTAATCCACTTAAAATTTCAATTTGTATTCCATAGTATATTAGTTCATTTCACCTTCATGGTAATGATAATGAAACATAATACAATCTTATTACCAAAAGATCACCTTGTTTACCATCCACAATCTACCTAATAATCAATTCAAGAAAAACATAAAACAAATTAGGGTTGTATTGAGTACATACGAGGCAGGGTCTTATAGTAGATAGATGATCCAATAATGTAGCATGACATTTAGTGAGAAGAACAAAGTAATGAAAACTTTCTTATGAGAGACTAGTGGAAGGGAGTACAGTGCCTTAGGAATAGTATGGAAAAATAATGTATATGTTATATTCAAGTATAACTTAAAAGATTAGAAAGATGAAGCAAAAATTGAAAGGAATTCCAAAAGGACTAGGTTGTAGTTGATTGATGAAGTTATAGTTTGTATTGGATAATTTTATAGAATCACTAATTGAAGGCATGAATAATTGTATATGGGAGAAGTTGGAAAAATCCAATTTTGAGAGCTTGATAAGCAAGGAAGTTAACAAGAGTACAAAATTTGTAGAGACCTTCATGTGAAGGATATTGAAAAAGATACAATTCCAAAATTGGGAACAAATCTAGTGTTAAGAAAATAATTTGAGAAGAGGCAAGTGACGTAGAAAAGGAAGGAAGTTGTAAGGTTTAAGACAATATGCGATATTATTAATGAGTTAGAATTAGGAGGCACAAGTAGAGAAAGGAGACACAATGAGAGTCGAAAGAGTTGATGAAGACCCTTGGGTAGTGGAAGTAGAAGTCTTGTAATAAAATAGATTAACATAAAGAAGAAGGGGATTAAAAAAGATAGAGTCTACCCAAATTCTCAATTTTAGGAAATTTTAAGAGGCGAGTGGCATAGGAAAAGAAGGAAGTTGCAGAGGAGAAATTTTTAAGGTTTGAGATAATATTTGATATTATTGATGAGTTGTAACATATAATTAGGAGGCACAAGTAGAGGAAGGAGACACAATAAGAGTCAAAAGAGATGATGAAGACCCTTGGGTAGTGGAAGTAGAAGTCTTGTAACAACATAGACTAACATAAATAAAAAGGGGGTAAAAAGATAGAGTCTACCCAAATTCTCAATTTTAGTCAATTTCCTTGGAGGAAATATTAGAAATATGATTAGTGTTTCAACCCGAGGGAACCATAAGGTTGTGTACAAAGAAGTTTGAAAGATCCCAGAATCGAAGGAGCCCAAAATGTTGAAATCTAGTAGTGAATACTTCATAAAATATAGTAGTTGGAGGAGGTGGAAGGATCAAGAAGCACTATGGTCCTTGAGGAATGGAGAGAAGCATATAGAAGCCAAAAATTGTTAGAGGAGGTCAAAACATCCCCTATATCTTAGCCTCAAATCTAGAAGAGGAAAAGGAATAAGAAACAACTTCTTTCTAAAGCATATCGAACTTTTCAAAACATGTAAGTTTGGATCACCAGCCAAAAGAGTGGTTCTACATCAACCTTTATTTGTGAGCACCATGGTCACACATTTTCTTACTTGAGGTCTCTAATATAGGAGTATACCCAAGAAATGATCAATCATATGTCAACCAGAAATATTATGTTTTATTTTCCAAAAAAAATCCTTTATTTTGTAAGTTTTTTATGTGTTTAAAGATAGAGTTTGCATTTTATCATAGGGGATCTTGATGGTTCTAAGATATCTTAGTGTTGGTGTGAAGGGATTTTATTATGCCTTCTTGTCACACTTATTCATATATTTTTATTTTGGTTCTTCTCGTTGAGTTGATAATCTATGTTGTGTGGTAGTGGTCTAATAACATTTCATCATATGTTGCTAACAATGACTTCATTTGAACTTCCTGCGTGCATGGTGGATTCTACTCTGGGGGTACCCCAAGGTCCCCCTCTATCCCCTCTTGACCCGTGTATCTACTGACTTTGTGCCGGCGGTGGAGATTCTTCCAAAAATTGGATGGAAGGATGTGTTGACCAATGGTAAACAAAATTCCACTCCAGTTCCTACTTTTTCAGAGGTTGCTTCTGGGATAGAATTTTCCATTCCTGACTCAGTCTATGATAGGATCCTCTCCTCCATGGAGAATGCGTTTGTGGGTAGATTTCTTTCCTTCCATCAAACTGTGGATATGGTGTGGAAGTGGGCTGCTGCGAAATGGAATCTCAAGGGGAGTGTGGAGATCTATGTTATGGCTGATGGTCTCTTCCTTTTCAGGTTTATGGCTATAGAGGACATGGTGGTGAGTCTTTCCACGGGTCCTTAGGTGTATGGAAAACATAGCTTGGCTATGTGTTGTTGGAAGCCGAGGTTTGACCCTGCCGTGGATCTAAACAAGTCGGCTCGAGTCTGGGTTCGACTGCCTAGTTTACCTCTAAAGTATTGGGATGAAGCCATTTTCAAATGTATTGGGGATTCTTTGGGTCAGTTTATCACCACTGACTCTATAACCAAATCAAAATCCAGGTTAGTTTTTGCAAGATTTTGTGTTAACATCTGTGTTGATAAATCTTTTCCTAACACAGTCAAGTTGTGTTCCAAGTTTGGAAATTGGACCCAACCAGTGTGTTATGAAAAAGTTGTTGTCTACTGTCGAAAGTGTGCTAAAGCTAGCCACCTTATCTCTGACTGTAAATCTTCTTTCATTCAGGAGCCTAAGGTGGATAGTACCTTGGAGAATCCTACACCTCCTGTGGAGAATGTTTCGCTTTCGAAGGAGGCCTCTGTGGTCATACCTCTGGTTGCTTCACCTACTTATGGTGATCCACTATCTAGCCTGGTCGAATCTAGTGTAAGTCTAGTGACTCTATCTTTAAATGAGATTGTTGTAAAACCCTAGGATGACTAGTTGGCTTAGGGCCTTGGTCCTTTGGCTGCTGATCCTCTGCTTGTTGTGGGCTCTATGAGGACAAGCGAAACAATGGGTGAGGAAGGTGAGATTTGAGAAGAAGAGAGTATTGGAGTTGTTGATGAATCTGTAGAGAATACAGAGGGATTGAAGCTTGAGAAAACTACAGAAGAAGAGTTTTGGACAACTCCAAAGAAAAAAGGGAGGAAGAAGAAGGTAGATGTGGGAGGAGATTCAAAACCAGGAAGACCCACTCAGAGACACACTAGGATGAGAGAAACTACAAATGAGATTGTACTAGGTAAATAGAAGACATTGGATGTGTCCTCTAATAAATGTCAGAAATGAAAGTGTTTTTGTGGAATGATCGTGGGATTAAAAACTCCCACAAACAAATTGAGTTGAAGAACTATGTCCTGAAACATAAGATTGATGTGTGCCTTCTACAATAAACCAAAATGATTAAGAATTTTTTTATAAGATTGCTAAATTTAACTGGCCTAATGCTTCCTACTTCTATAGTGATGCTGAGGGAGCTTCAGGTGGTTTGGAAGTGCTTTGGAACCCCTCTAGATTTTTGGGTTCATAACTTTTTCACTGTAAAAATTGTGTGGGGGCATCTTTTTCTTACCTGGGTGACTCTTGGTCTATAATCAATGTTTATGCTCCTAACCAGAGGAATGCGAGGAAAAACTTGTGGTAGGATCTTTCTGTTAAAAATAATCTCAATAGGGGAACTCATTAGTTGGTAGCCAGGGACTTCAACTCTCCCCTCTACCCTTTGGAGAAACGCGGTGGCCTATTGGATTACTCTGACAACATGTCTGACCTGGCTAATTTTTTGAACTCTTCGGGGTTGATAGAAATTGATCTTATCAGCCAGAAGTTTACTTGGTCTAATAGACGCTCTGGCGTTAATTTGATTCAAGTCTAGTTAGATCATTTTCTTTGCTCCCCCCATTAGACTAACATTTTAAATTTCAATCTAAAAACCCTACCCAGAACGGTGTCTGACCACAACCCCTTGTTGCTGACCTCAAATGTTTGGCCTACTATGGGACCTATTCCATTTCATTTTGAGATTATGTGGAATTCCCACCTTGACTTCAAAAATAAAATTGCAAAATGGTGGAACATCCCTATTTGTGGCTCCCTCATGTTCATGATTTTTTTCAAACTCAAACATATTAAAAACATGGTAAAAGGATGGAACAAGAGTGTGTTTGGTGATGTGTTTCAAAAAAATAAAATGTTAGAGGAGGAATTGAGAACTTTACAAAAGGAAATGGAGGAAGGGGATGAAAGTTAGTAGACCCATAGCCAAGAAATGGAAACCGGGAAGGAATGGGAACGAATCCTCAAAAATGAGAAATTTTTTTGGAAACAAAAATCCAGAGTCCAATGGCTGAAAGAGGGTGACATAAACACCTCATTCTTTCACATGTCTTCCATCAAGCACAAGAAAAGGAATAAAATTTCTAACCTGACTGATACTACTAGCGTGGTGATATCGACTCTTGCCTAGATCGGTCTTCTAGCTGTAAAATTCTTTTAGGAGGCTTACTCGGCCCCGAATGAGGCGCCTAACCTGACTTTGGACAACTTGCTACTTAACCACCTTCCAACCATCATCTCTCAAGAAGATAATTTGGGAATTCTCAATGTGGTTTCTCTGGAAGAGGTTCGGATGACTACCTTTAGTATGGGGGCTTTCAAAGCCCCAAGCCCAGATGGCTTTCCCCTTGCTTTCTTTCAAATATTTTGGGAAATTGTGGGTGGGGACCTTGTGCTAGCTGCCCGTGATTTCTTCAAAATTGGTAAAATCCTTAAACAACTAAACCACGCCTTTATTGCTCTAATTGTTAAGATTGGTGATCCTCAATCCATGACTGATTTATAGCCTATCATCCTCTGCAACACCTTTTGCAAAATCCTATCCAAGATCCTTGTGAACAGTATCAAGCCCCTTCTTTATAAACTCATTAATCCAACCCAAAAAGGTTTTGTCCCTGGGCGCCATATTCTTGATGCTACTCTAACCACTCATGAGCTTCTCCATTCTATGGACAAATGTAATTATGTGGGGATGGATCTCAAATTAGAAATTTCTAAAGTTTATGATAAAGTTATATGGGACTTCATCCCTAAGGCTCTGGCCAAGTTTGGTTTCAACCATTCAATTGTTAAACTCTTAATGGAGTGTGTAAATACTGTCAAGTATTTTGTTCTAGTCACTGAGACCCCCTTTAGGTTTTTCTTTGATGGTAGAGGGATCAGGCAAGGTGACCCCCTATCTCCCTATCTCTTTATCATGATAGCTGATGTGTTGAGCAGGAACTTTACTGGTCTGCTATTAAAGGGCTCTATTAGGGGTATTAGAGTGACTTCCTCCCTGGACCCAGTTGTGTTGCAACAATTTTTGGATGACACTTTCCTCTTTGGGAAAGCCTCAGTGGTGGAGGCTAGGAAATAGAAAACCTACATAAACAATTATGTTGCCTACTCTGGTCAAAGCATCAACTATAATAAAAGCATGATTTATTTCTTCCACAACACACCTAACTTGCAATCCAGAGTGACTGTGGTTTTGGGTTGTTTAAGTGTGACTCTTCCCTCGGTTCACCTTGGGATCCCTCTCACCGTTAAGGAGGTCACCCCTGACTTTTGGAATTTGGTGCTTGAAAGGATTCAATGGAAACTTGTTGGGTGGAAAGGCTCCATCCTAAGCCATGCTTGTAAGCTCCAACTCCTCACTACTGCTCTTCAAGGAATACCAATTTAATTCCTATCTATTTTTAAGATACCTAAGTACACTGCTGATAAACTTGAAAAAATCCAAATGAATCTCCTTTGGTCTGGGACTGAGGATAAGAAGAAATTTGCTCTGGTCAAATGGGAAAAAGTTCTGTCAATCCAAACATTCTGGTGGCCTTGGGATTAGGAATATAGTCAACTCTAACAAGGCCTTGATGGCCAAGGTGGGTTGCGATCTGATAAGGAATACTAAGAATTAGTGCAAAATAATGAATTCCAAATATCTTTAGAACAGGCCTTTGGTCAACTGCCTCTCAGAGGTTCACCCCCAGGGCTCCTTGGCCTAGAGGAGCATATGCAACACACAAAGCCTACTAAAGAATGAGACTAAATGGAAAATGTGTAATGAAACTCAGATCAGATTCTGGGAAGACCTGTGGGTAATTGATATCCCCCTGGAATGTTCTAATTTTAGGAATCTCAAGAGGATGGCCCAGAGATACTTTGGGCTCCATATCGGTGATTATGTTTATGGACCTCCTGGGGCTAGCGTGTGGAAGGATCTATGTCTCTACTATCCTCTGTCACAAGACCTTTGTTGCTTGTCTAGGTCTCTCCAGGACTTACTCTCTCTTACCAGGCTTCTCTCCTATGATAGGGGAGATGAGTTTTTTCGGACCCTTGACAAACAGGGGGATCTATCTATTAGGTCAATGTATAATCTACTGAAAAACTGGGGTATTGTGGTGGACCCTTGGAAGAGGATATGGAACCGCCATATGATCCCAAAAATTATTTTTTTCTAGTGGAATGCATGCCATAATAGGATTATCACTCAAGACAATTTGAGGAAACAGGGATTTTATATCCCCAACAGATGCTTATTGTGTAAATTTAGTGAGGAAATTGTTAATCATTTATTATTACATTGTTCGTTTACTGCTGAAGTTTGGGGGTTGGTGTTTGATAAATTGGGTGTTTCTTGGGTCTTGTGTAAGGATATCATATCCTTCATCTTAGGCTAGCATGGTCCCTATATCCACCCCTTGCCTGGAGAAATTTGGAACCAGGTCCCTCCTATTATTGGTTGGTGTTTGTGGAAGGAAAGGAATAATAGGGTCTTTAGGAATATTGAAAGGAATCCTAGGGAAGTTTTTGGTCTCAGTGTCTGGCTTATTGAGGAAAAAAATTCTCTCTTCAATGGGAAACCCCCAGAGATGGGACCTTTTGATTATGAAATAAGAATGGCCAAAGCCTGGCACCAAAATTTAGATGCTAGCTTGTTTGATATTTCTAAATCCCTGGATAGGAAAAATACCAAATGGGAGCCTCCGAATAGAGGTTGGTTCAAACTCAATTTTGATGGGACTGCTAAGGGAAACCCAGGAAAGGCTAGCATTGGAGGAGTGATTAGAGGCCCAAGGGGGGTTCTGGTTGCTGGAATTGTAGGAGGTATTGGTTTCCAATCTTCTGTAGTGGAAAAAGATCGTGCATTACTCAAGGGCCTCCAAATTATTGTCTCTCTAGGGATTGTGAACATCCACATTGAAGGGGACTCTAAGTCCATCACTGATGCTATGAATCTGGGCAGACTAATTGGGTGGAGTATGAAGGATATTCTGTTGGATACTAAGTTCCTTTTATCCAAGCTAAGAGAAAAAAAAGTGACACACATTTTTAGGGAGGGTAACCAAGTGGTGGATGCTTTGGCTAATTGTGGTACTTATTGGGGTCACTCTAAATGTTGGAGGAATATGGGAAATTTACCACCAAGGATTCAAGATCTCATCTTGAAAGAACAAAACACCCATTTATCATGATGATTTCAAATCTTCAGTTGATGGGTGTCGCTTGGGGGGTCCACTTGGTTGTTCTTTGGGCCTGGTGGACGAGTTCTAATGTTGAGGTGGCCTACAAGTGGTGGATTTCAAAATTAAAGGTTAATCATGTGGTCAATGAAGGTGGCTCTATAAAGGGTTTAGGAAAGTACGTGACATTTATGATTTTAAGAGACCGTATTGTGCGATATCTTATATTTGGGATTGTTTTAATCCATCATGACCTTCGTAAGACTGGGGTTGTGAATATTGATATGATGTTTCATAATGAGGGAAATCTACCTTCTAGCACCTTCGATCCTGCTAGTTTAGCGTTGGCTTCTAAACATACTTACATTAACATTTCTAAATTTGGCCATGCGGCCACCATGCCTAGTGTTTTGTGCATTTGCATCATGACCAAGAAACCCTGCACACCCACCAATCCCTGCTTAGCTTGCCACAATCACCTTAAGATACACATTAATGACATCGTTATGTTGTCTTTTGGTGATCTTTCCTTTGACGCGTGTGATCTGCACACTGGCATGATTATCTAACGTTGCAATCTTTGCCTTAATATCCACAATGAGAAGGAAGCCTATTGCTCTTTCGGTGTTTCTAACCTTTTATTATTGCAAGCTCTTTGGTTTCTTGTGTAGGTGAACATCATGGATGGTGACCATGTTTAGACTGAGCCTGATAATTACAGAGTTCCATAAGAATCCTTTGGTTTGGAATATTTGCACTGAGGGTGGCCTTGCTCCTCTCATGGAGATTCGGGTGGGCCACGACCCTAACCTTTCTAGCCAATTTGCTAATTCCTGGAAGGATCGAAGGGTTATGTTGAGTGGAATTTCCTTTGAAGTCAATGAATAGGTGATTATGAAAGCTACCAAAATGCAATGCACTAGGAAGAAATATCCTAAGAATACTCAAACTATGAACAATGATAGTTTGAAATCTTTTTTCATGGGGAATGTGGAGTCAGTCCACAACCAGTCGGGATTTGAATGTGAAGCCCTTCTACAGCCCTAGGACCAGGTGTGTTTAGCCCTTATGAAGTA
Organism: Sequoiadendron giganteum; assembly: GCA_007115665.2. NCBI lineage: Eukaryota > Viridiplantae > Streptophyta > Pinopsida > Cupressales > Cupressaceae > Sequoiadendron > Sequoiadendron giganteum. The sequence continues at coordinate 316,121,859 of CM021108.1, forward strand.
TGCCATGCTTGAAGGTAGGTTTAAAACCTACTTTTTCTATCATTTTCCCCTTCTGAATCATCTAAGGCATAAAATCCTGCTTAGTTTTCCTTTCTTTTCTGCTCATGGACCTGGAGAATTCGATTGAAAAATGCAAAGAAATAGCTAGCCTTAACCCAAAATGACATTCCGCCTCTACCTCTCCATCAAGTGCTTATCTTGAGACTCTACCATTTTCATTTGGCCTTATGTCCTCCTAGAGCCATTTCCGCTATCTGTATTGAAGAGATTGAACCCCTGGTTGTCGCTAATATCTCCCCTACTGAATCTAAAATCCCTTCTAGGAAACCCCACCTTGGTATTGCTGAAAACCCTGAAACCAAACAAGCTGCTAAAAAACTTAAGGGCGGTGTGGGTAATGTGCATAATAGTGCTATGACTAGCCTATATGATCTCAAGGCCACCCCGACTATGTCTTCTTATAGAGCTACCACAATGAAAAATGCAAAGATGATAAAAAGTTCTGTCGGAGCCGATGGTGAAAGAAGGTAAAGGGGAGAATATTGTAGGGAAAGATTCTAAAGGTGATACAGTCGTGGGGACCATAATCATGACTAGAGGGGAGACTACCATCAAAAGGTCGGGGAGATTGGTGAAAAAAAATAGGAAGAGATTGATTATTAAGGACTCAGAGGAGGAGAAGATGGACAACAAGGATTATAAGGAAGAGGAGACCGAGGAGGATGAGGAAGGTAATGGGGAAGGGCCCCTTTCTACCCCGGACAACATCAAAATCCTAAAAGAGACTTCGGCCTCTCACTCTTTGTACCCTCTGGTTGCTGAGCTTGGTGAGGTACCAAGAACCATCGATGATGGTGGGGAGCTCCGTGCTCTGGAAAAGAAGATGGACACACTTGATAAAATATTCAGAGGCTTGACCTGCTTCATGATGAAGGGTCATTTTGTGACTAGCACCTTGTCCACGTTGATCAAAGAGGAGTTGGAGGGAAATAATTCCCAGGAGAATCAAGACTGGGTTGAGGATGACGTTGTGGACCTCCTATTCAAAAATTGGGACAATGCCATTTAGTTGCTACCTAGGCCTGTGTTTTGTGTCTCTGCTGCCTGTCTGGGGTCGTTGTGCTGTTATTGTGTTGTTTCTGTTCTTTTTTTTGACTTGTTGTTAGTTTTCTAGACTTGATCCTTTTTGGCCCTTGTGGCTCGTTGTGAAGGGTACAACACCCTGTAAATGTTGCTTACTTTTTCAAAAACAATGACTTCATTTATCTATTTAACCTAGTCGTATATTTCAATTTATTTGAGTAAATGGATGGAGACTCATCAATTGGGATCATACCCTATTTTTATTATTTAATTTCTAAATTAATATCTTGAGATATTAACTTCAAATCATATTTTGGGGTCATTGAAATGGAAGCCTTAGATCTTTCCCAAAACATTTACAACTAGCATAACAATTTGAGCTAAAGGCCAAGGATAATTTGAATAGAAGACAAAAAAATATGACCAAGGAGATTTTGGAATAGATAGAGGAAGAGGTGGATCAAGTGTTGTGAAGACTTAGCAAGGCTAAGAATGAAAGGGAGTAAGTCCTCACAAGTTAAACATTATTAATCATAGTAGTGTAATTATAGGGAAGAGTTGAGGTAAAATTGAGATTTGAGGAAGAGGGTTCTATATTAATTATTTTTCATGTAAGGGGAAAATTTGCTAAGATATTGAATGCTATCATACAAACACTTTTTTGGATACATGATGAAGGATATTATCACATATGTCACAAAAAATGATGAGGATTAGAAGAACCTAAGCAATGCAAGCCACTCATGATATGGCATGTGTTGTTGAAACTACCATAGGAGGATAGGGAGCTAATGCATTACAAGAGTTTACTCAATACAATAAACAAATTAGGAGGAAAATGTTTCAATGTAATAATAGTTGAAAATAGTAGCAATAACAATCTTATATTGGAAAATAAATTAGAGACAAAGATAATGGTTAATAAGAAACCCTATAAGGTGTCTTGGTTACAAAATAAATATCACAATATAGTGAAAGATAAATTCTTAGTGAGATTTAACATTTATGTGTAGAAGGACAAGGTTGTGTGTGGCATAAAAACTAAGGATATTTACCATCTTCTCTTAGGTAGTTCATGGAAATTTGATAGTGAGGTGATGCATAATGATCCATCAAACACCTACATTCTTTTCAAAGATGGAAAGTAGTTGTAGACATTGAAAATGTCTCGAGTTTGTGAACACCATTTTTCCGCATTGATTTCCTCTTTTCTCGGCATAATTGAATAATGTTAATTATTTTATTATATTCTAAAGTCACATTCCTCTATTAATTAAATAATTATAATTATTTAATTAATTCATTTTCTTTTCTTTATTCTTATTTGATTAATTTATTTAATTATGTCACTAACATCCTTTTCTTTCTATAATTAAATAAATTCTCATTTATTTAATTATTCATCCTTCCACTATTTGTCTATAGTTAAATAACTATTTTAATTATTAACTATTCATTTAACCTCTTCTCTCCTCTATTAAATAATTAGTCTAATTTAATTATTTAATATCCTCAAATTCCGTTTCTTTCACATTTAATTAATTGGTTGAATAATAATCATTTTAATTAAATGCCATTTTCCCACTGTCTCCATAAATGAATAGTCATTTTTGATTATTTATTTCTCCACATCCTCTCCCAAATTAAATAATATAATTATTTAATTTCCAAGATTCCCTTCTCAAATTAAAAATTATTATTTTGAATGCCTCCATTTTCCCTCCACTTCCTCTTTCAAATTTCAATCATTGATTCCCTTTGGTCTTCTTTCAATCTTGACTGTCCATCCTTAGCCATCCCTAACCCTAGTACTACGTGGTGCATGCAACCTCAACCATTGATCTTGAAATATTTTGGTTTTCAATCTTGACCATCTGTTTGAGAAGATATTTTATAAAAGAAGGTTGTCTCCCTCATTCCAACCTTACAACCACTATCTCCAATACTCCTACTATCTTGTCATTATCACTTGCAAGTATTCAAACACTTCAAAATCTTAGGACAAGCTTGCAAATGTAAAAAATTGGAGGAGATGCAATCAATTTCAGCATGAGAAGTTTGGTATAACATTAGTTATTCATTTGATTTCCATTCTTGATTGTGCTTTCTTGTTTGGATTGGGATTTTAGGTGTTTGTGGTTGCTATAATTGATCTTTGCCTTTCATTTTAATTTATATTCCTTCCTACATTGGTGAACCTGACATGATTTTTTTTTTGTGTTTGTAGGTTCGTGAGCCACAATTGCAAGCATTGGCAGAGTGATGAAAACTCAAAAAATGATGCATTTGCAGGTACGAGCGACGTAATTGATAAAGCCAGAATGATGCATTTGATGATCAGTGAGCCAAATCCATGAATCTGGTCACCATAGTCGCCAAACACCAAGCCACAACCACCAAACATTGTGCCACACTCGCCAAACCCTGAGCCACATATGCTATAAAACATGCATTAACCAAAATGACACATTTGCCTGTTTAAGTAAGAAGTTTGAAATTCAAAATTTCTTTTAGTTTTTCCTTTTGGTTTGTATTAGGTTAGGAGTTTTGGTGTTACTAATTTTTTGTTTTCAACGTGTGGTTTACATTTTGAAAAGACAAACCCTCAAAACCACTAATTTTTTTGCTTGTAAGACGTTGATTGAAGACTCTTTTCAAGACTAATAATTCATGATTTCACAACGCTTTTGAGTGTCTTTATTTTGGTTAAAATAGGCACATTTCAATTTGGGTTCAAGAATAAATTAGTGTCTTTTGTTAAATTAGGAACATTTTGATTTGGGACTAAAATGAACTAGTGTCTATTAGAGTATAGGACCACTAAGGAGGGGGGGTAAATCAGTGGTCACATAAAACAAATTTAAAAACTTAACACACTTGATTACACAAAGATGTATGATATGAAAAGTAAAAATCAAAACACCATATTTGAATGAGAGATAATCAACCATGCATAAAGTAACACACCATCAAGAAGAATCAAGACACAAGATTTATGAGTGGAAAAACCCTAAAAGGGTAAAAAAACCAATTTGAACAGTTACTTTATTAAGCCACACTAGCCAAAAACTTGTTGTTTACGAATTGTATGCCTCATTGGCTAACACTCAAGTTTCACTAGCAATTATTCAAGCCTCATTGGAAAAACAAGCCTCATTGACTGAACAAGCCTCCCTGGCTGAACATCATGCCTCACTGGCTACAATGTGCCTTACTAGAAAAATCCATGTCTTCCTGACAATCTTCAAAAGATAAATAAAAGGATATAGAGGGTTACTTTGTTTCACTCCAAAACATTGCACAATCAAAGAATCACTATAGATCTTCACACTTCCCTGTCAACATCATTTAAATTAGGACATTCCACCTGTTTTACCAAAAAACCTTATGAAACGTTATCACAACACATCTCAATAATCTAAAGATGCAATTCGAAATTATACATTTGGTCTTTCTGCAATCACCATACTCACTTTAAACATCTAAATAAGGTTTTAGTCATTTAGATTTGTCATGTCTCAATAAAGAACAACTCATCTTTTACCCATCTGACTCATTCCATCTTCATACTATAGCACCTTTCACAAAGAACCTTTCAAGAATCTTCATAGAATCCAGATATCAATTAGAAATCACCCAAACAAGTTTTTGCAGATACTTACCTTGTCATTGATTTCAAAGACACATATAGCATAAGACTTCTATTTCTCCAATCAAATTATTGTTCTATTCAAAACAAGGTATACTATATAATTTACAGCAATATTATAAACTTGTATTTCTCTACTATTCATACCTTCTTACCATTTAGACAACAACATAAGATATCACAGTCCTCAATAGCAATTCACACATCTTTGACAAATATTTTCAATATACTACATTCCCATCTTCAATCAAGGCTCTCATTATTTTCATATAAAAAATGCTCAATACCTTAGCACCGTCTTCATTACAATCATCTGTTAATCACTCTTAATGAAAGATTGCAGTCAAAAGGTATTGTTTTCTTTTCATTGAGATCATAATCAATCACCATTCTGTATTCATACTCAAACCCTATATTGTTTTCTTTGACATCACACTCTCCAAAAATTCACTCCATGCAAAATAAAAACACTTTCATCAAATTTGGCACCAACACACTCAATCCATAACTATTCGCATTCAATATAGAAACAAATTAGAAAAGCAGTTGTGATGGTTGGTTTCCTATAAAAAAATGCAACCTCTTAAAATAGCCGTTGGTAAATTTGAATGTCAACCCTTAGAGTTAGTCTTACCACTAGATGAAATTTTAAATCTAGCCTTTGATTTCAATTCAAATGAAAAAGACTCATTTTTTAAACTTGCCCAACTGGTTACATCTAAAGAGAGGTCGATTATTAATGGCATAAAAAACCTTAAGCAAGTTAATTAAAATGATTTTATTTTCTATACCTAGTCATTGATCAAATACATAAAAAGAAACTTTACGAGAAATTTTTCACTAAACAAGCTTCTAATTAGGGTTTTTAGTAACAAGATAACATCAAAAGATAAACCCTAATCTCTTTGAAAAACCTTGAGCCACTACTAATTAAGCATTGAACACTTCAAATCAACACATGTTCAAGCTCCTTATGCAGAACAATATGTCACTTATATCAACCAAGAATAACAAACTTTGATGAGAATACATATTAGAATTTTGATCCTTCAAAGCTTTGATACTACCTTTTTTATTGATGCTTGATGCCTTGAATAATTTGAATACTATTGAGTCTTTGATAATGAGCCTTTGAAGCTTTTGATGCACTAATACTATGCTTTGAAGCTTTGATGCTCTTTGAAGTACCTTGAAGCTTTGATACCTTAAAGCCTTGATACCTTGATGCTTTGATTGCTTGAATGAGTAACCCTCATAAGAAACCTTTGACATCAATGAAAAATCAATGCCAATGCAATAAAATCCCCCTTTGGAATTGATGTCAGCTCCACCAAGTTTGCACCTTATTTGAACCCTTTGCTCTTTTTCTCTCCCCCTTTAACAACAATGAAAAAGGAACTAATATCACCACGCAATCACCCCCCCTATGAATATAAAGCTATGGCACACTATGAAAAACCAAGCTACATACTATCAAAAACCATGAAAAGTCAGATTATCAAAGCTTAGAGCAATGTCTCCCTGTCAAAGTCCATTGAATTAGCAATTGTTACAAGACTGTGCATCTAGACCACATATAAAATTGTCAAGATTCATTGAGCATTGTCATCAAGCATCATAGAGAACTGTTAAGCAACACTGTCTCAAGCACAAGATGATTCAAGTAACTGACACAAAGCACAAATGAAGGACTGCAAAGATAAACCTATACACTGTCACCTTGCAAAGATAAACTTGTACAAGACCACTATTCCACTAAGCACTATCACATGCCAATACACCTGTACACTATAAAAAACAAATGGCACTGTGTAAATTATCATCCACTGTGTTATGCAACAATTCCTTCTACTATCCAAGCAAAATCCACTACTAAGAGACTGTGTAAAAACATCAAGAACAGTCATCTTGACACCACACTTGGTAATATCACCTCATCAAAAACCATTCACCGTCATTGCACAAAAACACTGTCCCACACAAGAACTATTAAAAGATCTTTCATTCCATTGAAGATCACTTGAAACAAGCAAGCATGACATTGCTTCAACCAAACACAACTTATAAACTAATGCATCCTTCCATCAAATCATTGTCATGTGGTCACCATTATTTGACTGAGTATTAGTAGTTTTTAAGATACATGGTGTGTGTGAGAATATGTGGTCTAACTAAAAAGATAAACTAACACACCAATGCAACATTAAATTGAAAACAAATAATTAGAAAAGACAAAGCAAACTCTAAATAACAACAACTCCTTCAAATGCGTCACATTGTACTATATCTCCAAGGATTTGATACAAGTTACTGGCTCTCAGTTGGTGTAAGCAGCAACTTGTTGAAATGACAACTTAGGAGAATGAGATTTTATGTAGCATGCATGTCTATTGCTATGTGATTTAAGCTATGAAATTGAAGAACTAAAATGCTATTAACTTGAAAATGAGAATGCTAAGATGCTAATTTGAATGCAACTATAATGATTATGCTAAATTCACAAAATCTAGGATCCTTTTAAACTCACAAGAGGGTTGTATTTATAGATTTTTGGAGGCAAGAATCTAGTTGGCAAAGATCAACGTTTGAGTTCAAACCTGTCAAGATGAATGGTGAGAGATTGAGAAGTTGAGAAAAAGATGGAAGGTTGAGAGAAAAATGGGATATGTTTCCTCCTATACAGCCGTTTCCATTCAAAAATGAAGGAAAGTTGCCATTTGTGCACTTCATTTATGAAGAGTTAGTTGATAGTTGAGGAAAAATCCATAATTAAATAAATAAATTCATTTAATTACATGTGACAAAGAATTATAAGATTTCATAATTTAAATAAATAATATTTAATTATGTGTGAGAGATGATATTATTTAATTATGTGTGAGAGATGTTTTAATTAAATTTATAAAATACTTAATTAAATATGAAAAGAAGAAAGTTTCTAATTAAATATTTTAGAATATTTAATTATGTGGAAAAAAGAAAGGTTCTAATTAAATATTTTTAGAATATTTAATTAAGTGGAGAGAAGAAAGCTTCTAATTAAATATTTTTAGAATATTTAATTAAGTGGAGAGAAGAATTATCATTTAAATTGTAAATTTAAACTTATGATAATTAATATAAATAAATTGTGAAATCTATTTAATTAATTAAGAGGAAGATGATAAAAATTAAATAAACATATTTATTTAGTTAAATTAGAAGAATATAGAAAGTGAATGATATAAATAAATAATTAAATTTATTTATATGTAGATGAACTTATAAGATCATTAATTAAATAAATCATATTTAATTAATTAACAGGCTTGATTATCTGTGACCATTTTTGGATGTGTACATTTTGCCCCTCTTTGAAGTGATGTATTTTACGCATTGCTTCAAAGAATTTTGCCCCTGACTTTAAAAATTAGTTGATGCTATATGCCCCCTCGAGAGATAAATCGCGTGATTTGAATGATGATGATGATGATTTGAAAGAATTGAGATGATTTTTGGAGTGAAATTGTTGATTTATCTCTCAAAACAACGATTTGCACAGTAAAAATAACCTCTTTTTTTACCCCCTTAAAAGGTGGAAAAGGTGAAAAGTCGTTGTCATTTGAATAGTAGCCTTTTGCAGTTTTAAGAGCTCTGAGAAGAATTTTCGAGATGCCGATCCATTATGAGTGCCACTGATTCGAGCGAGCCTACCGTCATCAGAGACCAACTATGTATGAACCTCCGGTAAATTGATCTGATCCACTTTCGTGAATTTCAATCGCATTTTTGAAGATTTTTTCAATTTTTAGGATTTTCGAATGCCTGCTGTAGTGCATAGGATTTTACTTTAGCGCATATGAGCCATAGTTTAGCGCATCCATCCTTGCACAAAGAATTTTTTTTTTAGCACATAGGCCATTAGATTAGTGCATTAATGGATAGATTAGCGCATCTGTTAGAATGGTGCATAGGACCTGATAGAATAGTGCATACATTGTTTAAATAGCACATAGGCTAGAATAGCACATAGGTGGAACAAATTAGTGCAAAGACTTGATAGATTAGCGCTTTGATAAAATAGAACATTTAACCTCTGTTTTAGTGCATCCATGGATAAATTAGCGCATTGATGATTTAATACATTGATGAACTATTTTAGCGCATCCATGAAATTTTGCTAATTTTGAATTTTTGAAATGAATTTGATACTTGCTTGATGATTGTTGCTATATTAGCCAATTGATTGTATGCTTTTGAATAACATCAAGGTTAGATTAGCCTGATTTGATAAATTTGTTTTCGTTTTTAAAGAACAAATAGTAATAATTATGATAAATTTGCTTTCGCGCTTGAAATACAAATAGTAGTGATGCTGATAAATTTGCTTTCCCAATTGAAAGACAAATAGTAATGATTGGATGTCAATCCGATTGGCTGTTAAATTTGTTTCCATGTTTGAATGAAAAACAAATAGTGGAAAATGATAAATTTTCCTTCCTGCTTGAAGAAAAAATAGTAAAATGATTGATTTGATTCAGTTGATTTAACATAATTTGCTTGATGCTTTCTCTTGATTCCTTCCTGATTGATGTGATTTTGATGTTCTTGATGTTATAGGAGGATTTTAATATCCTCCAGATCAGAGAGCAATTTCCTCGGACATGGGACATGATTCCCAGACTATCTCAACCAGAGATAGGTGTGATTGTGAGATGTGGGTTGGGTTCTCTACTTAGGATCCCACAGTATAGGGTTAACAGGGCACTGTTGACCACACTAGCTGAGAGATGCCATAGTGAGCATAATACCTTTCACTTGTTGACGAGAGAGATTACGGTGACACCTGAGGATGTCTATAGGATTCTAGGCACCCCAATAATTAGTGAGCTTGTGATCTATGATCACAAGGAGATTGGGGGGATCGATGCTTTGCAGAGAGTTTTTCAGGATCCTCATGTGGGTGGGTATGAGATTGCATGGAGGGATATGGTACAAAGATATGCCCCTTTGCCATCAGTTCTAGCAGGTTTCATTGGTGGATTCCTTTGTCCTGATCATAGGTCAAAGGGACTATCAGTAGGCTGGGGTCGGATTCTGGAGGACATGCTCCTCCATCAGACTAGATATGCATGGGGATCATGAATGCTTTCCCATCTATACCACGATCTTCATTAGGTGGTGTACATAGATGGGAAGAGTATCTCATATGGAGTTAATCTTCTATAGATTTAGGCATGGGAGCACATTGCCATCACTCACCCCATTGTTCGAAGAGATCGCCCATTGGGCTATCCATATGTATACGCTTACACAGGTCCCCTTGTCCAGCCGATGTTGGGCAAGTTAGAGTACGGTGGAGGATATTGGATGACATGGATACCTTCATCTGGAGACCATATCTTGACTGCAAGGCATGGGATGAGGATGACATAGAGCTTCCTTACTGCGGGATAGCTAGATATATGATTGGTCGTACTCCCTTCATCATTGAGCGGTTTTTGGTTATGAGAGTACTGAGGTAGTATGGATGGGTACAGATGATGCTGCAAGGTGTGGCTCACTATGCGAGACACCATGAGGATGTGCCAGAGTGGGGGCCATTTTTCAATTTTGAGGTAGCGATGGTTGAGTATACAGATCTACAACCAGAGTTTTGGGTTATTCATCCCAAGGTTATAGATGCTCACCTGACAGATGACTATGCCGCCTACTTCTATGCACATCCATTTCTGAGGTTGACCAGTCTAGATGAGCCTACCCCACCATTAGGTGGACCATTTATATGATAGGCATGATGGAAGCCACAAGTACAGGCAGAGGTAGAGCAGCCACAGGGTCAGGAATAGGCACAGGCACAGGCAGAGCAACCACATGCAAAGGATATAGGTGGTGCGACAATGGAGGTGGATGATGAGGATGATGAGTCAAATAGCTCTGATGACAGTGATGATGGTGGGGATGATGAAGGTGGTGGGGGTGGATAGAGATTCTTCTTTGATGTTCCTTTCAAGATGAGGCCTCAGACATCTAGAGTTGTGGACCAACTGAGTACTTTGGCTCCACATATCACGATCAGGGCTCCTTCTCAAGGACAACTAGATAGTTTGCAGGAAGATGTTTAGAATCTTCAAAGTAGTTTGGCATAGGAATAGGTTACCATTAGCCAGCTAGAGGCACAGGTTATACAACCACCACCTCCTGACCCACAGGTAGCTCAACTCACAGCAGAGCGAGATAGTTTCAGAGAGTGGTGCATTCAAGCAGAGGGAGTAGCAGAGAGACTCCTTAGGTCAGTTGAGAGACCCTCCATTGGAGAGGTTGTGGTAGAGGGACTGAAGATTTCTTGGTAGGTCGAGTACTACAAGATGAGATACTTTGAGGCAGTGCCACCCAAGTGGAGGATTTCTTACACATAGTCAGATACCCGGTCACAGAATCACTCACACAGTCATACCAGGAGTGCCACTAGGAATGTGAGAAATTTGGTCAGATGAGATATTGGGGCTTCTGGCAGCAGAGATCCAATGAGACCTACCACCTTAGGAGGTAGTAGTAGGCATGTTCCACATCCGGATGCCCCTCAGTGATGAGTGATTGATATATCCTGCCATTGTATTTTATATATCTTGTTTAAAAATTTGATATCCTTGTACACCTGAACATTTGTTTTGATGAGATTTATGATATGCAGTGGTGATTTGACATGCATGTGTTATGGATTCATATATGCATTTTATTTCTATATGCTTTGTTGTTTGATGATTGCTATGATGATGATTATATGCAATTTGATATGAACTGCAAATGATGATGTTTTTATGTTATGCAATGTATGATTCTTATGATGATGATGTAATATGCTTTATGATGAAAATGATTTCTAACATGATGATATGATGCCATATGAATGATTTTCCTAGATGATGTATGTAATGAATGAAATGGATGCATCTTTCTTTTATCAATGTATGTTTATGCAAATGATGTAAAATGAATGATGATGAAAATGCTGTGAAATGATATAAATGAGATGAATAATTAATGAAATGATATGCACTAATGAATGATATGCACATGATATGAAAATGATAGAATATAAATTAAAGATGGATAATGATCATGATGAACTAAATGAGACCTAATAATGATCATAATTATCATAATGAGAATGAAATGAATTGATGTGAGAATGGAAATATGCAAATGAAATGATAATGATAACCTAAATGAATAGTCATGATGAAATGAGATGCAATAAATGATAATGTAACAAGATGCAATAAATGTCCAAGTGTACTCAATTTTTGTCTTAAAAGATATATGAAAATTTTGCCAACGTCCAAAAATCTACTTAGACATCCCCCAAATGCAAATCTAAATGAATCATGCAATCCTAGAATGTAGTACTGAACCATTGTCCTGTTTGTCATTCCATGAGCCAATGCTGCCTGTGATTTTCATCATTGAGCCTTTTGATATGTTGAAAGTTAGTACAAACATCAAAGGGGATATTAGCACCAATGATGACCTGAGTACTACTTTCATGATGTTTGATGTAGCAAGTTAATACTAGCATCGACGTATAATTGAACCAAGATGACCTAAGTATTGTTTGCATAAACAGAAAAAAGTTAACCATTTTCCTATGCAAATTCCGAAATGTCATCAATGATACGTTGTAGAGCATGTCCCATGACAAATTTGCACAATACTAGTGATTAGCTTACAAACAACAAGCAAAGAAAAATCATACTCCTTCCTTGTGATTCTAGTTCAGTACATCATTGAACCACTCCAAAGATATGATGTCATCAAATATCAAAACAACAATTCAACTTATTCTTTAAGTTTGTCATTCATTTTAATCAAATTAAGATCATCCAATTTGTTTCAGTTTTCTATCAAACAGTCATTTAGACCCAACTTTGAATGGATAAGTTTATTGTTTCTAATATTCCAATGCTTGACACATGTTTTTGTTTGTCTTCCAAAAAGCTCCAAGAAGCAAATCGCCCCCAATGACCCTACACTCTGACTCCTGTTAGACACAAACTATTGCTAAGGATAACATTAATCATCAAGCCATGATGAAATCCTTTTCGTTTCGAGGAAATATTGGGACACATGATGCAGATGTGATGGCCAGACATGTATGTGATGCTGATGAAAGATGGATATACATAATGTATCCTAATAGATGAGAGAGCCAAACAAATCACAAACAATGCCTATTTTCCAGGTTTTCACCATTTGTTTTTATTGTACTTTTTCTTGATTTTATGATTTTTTTGTTGTTACCAAGACACCTGTTTGCCAGGTTTTCATCAAGGCAACGATTTTTTTCTCTTTTTGATTTTTTTGTATATTTGCTATGTCAAAAGATGCATGTTTGCCAGGTTTTCACCATATTGACACATTTTTCCAGTTTTTTTGAATTTTTTCATGACTCTTTATATTGTTTTTGATATTTTTCAGGATTTTTTATATTGTTTTGGATATTTTTTAGGACTTTTTAGATTGTTTTGATATTTTTAGGCATAAAAATTCTTCAGGTGAATGTTGTTGGTCGGGTCTTCAAACAGGTCCCCTTCTAATGTTGACAACTGATATGCCCCCGATCCATATGCTACAATGATAAAGAACAGGCCCAACCAATTAGGCTTGAACTTTCCTTTCTTTTCTCGTTCCTGTTGATTACGAGGGTTTTCTTTGAGAACCAAGTCACCCACTTGAAAATCTCATTGTATGACTTTGTGATTGTAGCTACGAGACATAGCTTGTTGATATCCCTTTAAATGATTAATTGTAGTTTGATGTCATTCATCAAGCAATTCTAGCTCTTGCAACGTTGATACTTTGTAATCTTCATCATTTATTAGCCCCTTTAGTGATACTCGAAGTGAGGGAATCTCAACTTCATCTTCTACTCCATAAAATAAAGTATATGGGATAGCACCTATTGGTGTGCGAATACTTGTTCTATATGCCCATAATGTTGGATTTAATTGGACATGCCAATCACGGCCTACCTCATTCACTATTTTCTTTAAAATCTTTAGAATTTTTTTGTTTAAAGGCTCTGCTTGACCATTTCCCTGTGGATAATAAGGTGTAGAGAACCTATGTTGGATGCAAAATATTTCACAAAGTTCATCAACATCCTGATTTTTAAAAGGTCTTCCATTGTCTGTAATAATGGAGTTGGGAATGCCATACCGACATATGATATAGTTCAAAATGAATGAGGAGATTTTTTTTCCAATAACAGTTGTTAGGGGAACAACTTCAATCCACTTGGTAAAATACTTGGTGGCTGTGATAATGAACTTGTGTCCATTTGAAGATGATGGATGTATCTTGCCAACCAGATCCAATCCCCACTGAGCGAAAGGCCATGTTGTGGTGACGGGTTGTAATTCCTAAGCTGGAGCATGAATGAGATTCCCATGAATTTGACATTTTGCATATTTCTTAACAAATACGAATGATTCTTTTTCCATGGTCAACTAGTAGTAACCCAGTCTAACAAGTTTCTTTGCTAAGGTTAGTCCACTTGAGTGTGTTCCACAAATTCCACCATGTACCTCTTGTAAAGCCTTTGTTGATTCATCACGTTTGAGACATCTAAGGAGAGTACCATCAAGACCATGCTAGTATAAGATGTTAGCAATTAAGGTGTAATGAGAGGATTGATGTATGAAATTCCTTTTCTGATTTCTAGACAAGTCTACAGGTAAAATTGTATTCTTTTCTTAAGTATAGATTTGGCCATACAAGGGAGAATCAAAACTTGTTAAGTGGCAAATGATTTGGGTTCCTAGATTGTCATAGGCGGGAGAAAACAATTGTTCTACCAAGAAGTCGTATCGTGCTTGATTCTCTGACTACTAGAATTGTGATGTGATTGTAGCCATGGTGTCAATAGCTTTATTATCAGTACGTGGAATTTTCATGAACTTGATATCAACAAAGTATTTCTTGAAATCATCCATCATCCTTTTGTAAGGTATTAACTTGTCATCCTTAGTTTGATATTCATCATTGATTTGATTGATTACAAGTTGTGAATCACCAAAAACTTGTAGTTCTATGATTTTCCAATCTACTGCAATTCTCATGCCAATTAACAACACCTCATACTCAACTATGTTGTTTGTGCAAGGGAACATTAGCTGATAATATTTTGGAATTGTATGTCCTTGAGGTGTAATGAAAATAATCCCTACCCCTGAGCCATGTTGAGTGTAGGAACCATCAAAATAGAGTGCCCATGACTGCTTAATAACTATTGTGAATACATCAACATCAAGAAAATCAATGTGTATTCAATGTTCTGCTTGTATTGGTGCTTCTGCCAACTAATCTACTATTACCTATCCTTTTATAGCCTTCTGATCCACATAATGAGTGTCAAAATCACTCAAGATCATGACCCATTTAGCTAATCTGCTAGTTAAAGTTGCCTTACTTAGAAGATACTTGAGTGGATCAATCTTAGCCATAAGCTTTATTGTATGAGCTAGCATGTAGTGTCACAACTTTTGAGAAGTAAACACTACTACTAAGCAATATTTTTCAATGAAGGTATAATTTAGTTCATGGCTTGTCAAAGTTTGACTGATGTAATATATTGTGTGTTCCTTTCTTGAGTTGTCTTCCTATGCCAATAATGCTCCTAAGGACACCATTGTGGCAGAAATATACAATATGAGTGGTTCACCTTGCACTGGTGGAATCAACACTGGTGGACTCATTAGATAATGCTTTATTTGATCAAATGTTGCTTCACATATTTCTTCCCATTTAAATGGAACATTCTTATGTAAGAGATGAGTAAATGGTAGACTTTTATCCGCCAGTTGTGCAATGAATCTCCTGATGGATTGCAACTGTCCCTATAATGAGCATAATTGACTGATGTTCCTTGGTGGTGGCATATCAATAATTTCTTATACCTTTTCTGGATCCACTTCAATTCCCTTTGCTAACACAATATATTCTAGAAGCTTTCCAAATTTCACCCCAAAGACACATTTCTTTGGATTAAGTCTCACTTTGAATTTTTCCATCCTGTTAAATTTTTTAGATAAGATATCTAAATGTTCTTCTCTTGTTTGTGATTTGGCAAAAATATTGTCGACATAATCCTCCATGAATGTGTGCATCATGTCATGAAAAATGGTAGTCATCACTCATTGATAGGTAGCTCCTGCATTCTTGAGTCCAAACGACATTACATTCCAACAATATGTACCCCAAGGACATGTGAACGATGTTTTATCTTGATCTTCAGGTGCAATATTTATCTGGTTGTATCTCGAAAATCCATCCATTAGTGAATACATAGCATGGCCAACAGTCAAATCTACAATCATATCTATGTTTGGGAGGGGGAAGTCATCTTTAGGGCATGCTTTATTTAAATCCTAGAAATCTGTACAAATTCTGATCCTTCCATCTGGCTTTGATATAGGCACGATATTGGAGATACATTCCTCATAGTCTATAGACCGAATGAATTTGACATCTAAAAGCTTCTTTAACTCCTCCTTAACCAATAATGCAACATGTGGATGCATTTTTCTGAGTTTCTGCTTCACAGGTTTTGCCCTCGGCATGATAGATAGATGTTGCATGGTGAGATCTGGGTCTAATCTGGGCATATCTACGTAGGACCAGGAAAAATTGATTTGTTTGTTCTTGAGAAATTATGTGAACCCTGGGATTTCCTCTTTTGTTAATGATGCGGCCAATTGTAAGACTTTGGGTTTCTCCACAGTACCTAAATTGTCATCGATACCGGTTCTATTAGAATAGAAGACATTTCCTGATAGTGTTTCGGAAGAGTGTCAAGTTTCCCATCTTCCAGTGCCTTTGATAGGTTTTCACCATTAGATACGCTTTTTATTTTTCTCTTTTCATGATCTAATACTGCCTGTGTTAGGTTTTCACCATTATATCTTTCTTTTATGTTATTAATTTCATAGCTGAGAAACTTGGCACTTTCTTGTCAAAAAGTTTGATCTTGTGATTCCCTGGTGGAACTTGTTTCTGATTGGGATGAACAAAGTAAGTTTATGATGGTTTCATCATTTGGAAAATTTGGGAAATCAATTGGTGCAATTTGTTCCCAATGAATGAGTTCGGGATGGACCAAAGGAAATGGATCATTAGGCTGAGTAAGGTCACTGGCCGTTAGGGTCATGATGCTATCATTACCTTCATTATGGGAAAGGTCTATGATGGTATCCTCTTGTTGATGATCTTTCTCACTTTGAATCAAATTGTCCTCACTCGAGTGATGATCGCTTAGTAGAATGTAATCAAGTGGAGGCCTTGAGCTTTCCCCTTGTATGAATGTAGGTGTGAATATTTGTATGAAATTGACCTATTTATCTCTCCAGAATTTATCATCAAAGATGGCGTCCCATTCATATTCATTGGAGTCAGTATCAGAATTGTTTTCTTGAATTCGTAGAATTGTTTCAGCCAACTCCTCATTGGATATTCTTTGTACTACTTCCTTTGTATCCTCACCATATCCTAACCCAATTTTATCCTTTGGGTGCATTTTTTTCAGTTGGATAGGTTCAACAATACCCTCCTTTCTTTTGCCTATAGGGCCATTTCCTTCATAACCCATTTGCTGCATTATTGCATAACCTTTTCCATATTGCTCTATAGGTAACTTGACATGTTGTATTGATTCTTCTTCATCTTTATAGATCCAATCAAGGATAGCTCTATCTTCCATTTCATTTTATTTGATAAATATTCCATCAAACTTGGTGATGGGAACTGAAGCTGAGGCTAAAGCTGCGGTAGCCTTTTGTATGGATGTTGATGTTTGACCATGAGATCTTGGAGACATGGGTAGGTTAGAGAGACATAAGGAATATTCTCCCACCCCATTCTCTTTTAATTTTAACTTGGTGCCAAAATTTCTTATAATTTCTCTTGCTTGTTCATTATATTTGGAGGTAGAAATGGCCAATGCCTCTCTATTATGGGGGACAAATGTGTCCTGAGTTGCTCTTAGATTAGAACAAGTTTGACTGCTAATGTAATTGGCCAGTATTGTTACTTCCTATCCATCATATGAAAAATTCAAGCATTGATGGTAAGTGAACGACATTGCTTGCATCTCATGGATCCATGGGTGACCCAAGAGTATGTTATAGGATAGATCCCGATCTAGAACTTGACAAAAGGTATTCTTCACAATAGGTCCCACTCTGATTGGTAACATGATGAGACCTTTGGAAGCTCTTTCCTCATTGTTGTATGCTTTGATCATATTTTCCTTCTTGGATCTATATATTCTTTTGAATATACCAAAGCAAGGACCAATTTCAAAGTACAAATGTTTAATCCGGCTCCCCCATCTATGAGGACACATCTAATTCGGGCTTTATGAACCACGACCTCTAGGTAAAGTGATGAATTATGCAGATGGGTCATGGATGAGTCATCCTTCTCAGTAAAAGATAAACATGTGGGTGAGGACAAGTGTCCGACCATGGCTTGAAATTTATTGATATCCAGATCAGGAGACATAGTTTTGTTTACAAGTGCCTTTTCCAAAATGTCCTTATGTGCGGGTGATAATTTTAAGAGCTCCAAGATAGAAATTTGGGCCGATGTTTTCCATAGTTGATCGACCAAATTATATTGACTTGGAGGGGGAATTTTCACTTTAGATGAACTTCCTTTTATGATGATTTTGGCTTGTCCCCTTGTCGTAGTGTTGACCTCTCGATATTCTTGTTTTCCTTTGATTCTAATAGCATTGATTTATTGATCATCCGTGTAAATATGATTGATAATGGTGTCGTATACATGATTAACATTCTTGCCTTTGTCACTTGAAGATTCCCCTTTTTGATAATTGGGGAGAGGATCTTTGAATGCTTGATGGTCATCATTGGAATTATGTCCCTCAATTGTGATGGTACAATTATCAATCAAATCTTGAACAAGATTCATTAACCCTTGGAAATTATTTGTCTTATGACCTTTACACCTATGATATCCGCAAAAGTGTGAGTCATTCCATGATGGTGGTTTAACTCGAGGCTCATAATCTCTTTGTGGTGGCAATGTAATAACATTTTGATTCAATAGTTCTTTAAGAATGGACTCCAAAGACTGGCCCAAGGGAGTAAAACTCCATCAATTTGAGAAAAATTGAGATCTGGGCACATTCAAATTTTGATTATTTCCACGATTATTGGTCACATTTCCTTATTGGAATTATTGCCTTGGGTGCTAGAATTTCTAGCATTATTGCTACATTGAATTCCTGATATATTGAGAACGACAGGCTTTATATTCATGTTGTTGACATCTACTACCCCATCGTTCACAACATTTTTATTTCGAGTCCAAAATTGTGACTTGTTGTTGTTGTTACTATTGGTGTTGTTGTTATTTTTGTACGAATTTGGACCTTCTTTATCGAATTTCAGAACTGCATGCTTGACCAAGGCACCTTCAATGGTAATTGCATTTTCAATCAATTTTTCAAATGATTGAGGACAGTGAAGGTTTAGCTTATAAATCATCTCTTGATTTAGATTGTCGATGAAGATCTCCATCTTTTCTATTTTAGGAACAGGATGGGAATATCTGGAAAAAAACCTTCTCCACCTTTGTAAAAATATGGTGAAAGATTCCCCTACCTTTTGTTTCACTTTACACAAATCAAGCATGGTTATCTGGTGTTGGATATTGTAGGAGTATTGCGATATGAATTTATTTATTAACTCTACAAATGTTCTGATGGGGGGAGTGATCTTAGAAATCCACTCCATGGATTTTCCACCCATACTTTGTGGAAACAATCGCATTAAGTAGGTATCTTCATGAGCAAATTCTAAGCTGATATTTTGAAAATCCCTCACATGTTCAATGGGGTCCGTTTTCCCATTATACCTATCAAACTTTGGGATTTCACAATGTTTTGGAAAATGAATCATTTGAAGACTCCTGTCAAATGGATATGGACAGATATCATCCAAAAAATACTTCTTTGTTGTACCCCCTTGGATTTCCTTTATTTTCCCTTGCAATTCTTTTATCTGTTGAGTAAGAGCACTAAAATCATTAAGAGGGGTTTCAAGATTTTCTCTAAGCCCTTCCATGTTGAAATCAATAGGTAACTTAGCTCCTTGATTAGCTAATGAAAGGAAATATCTTTCCTTGTTTCGTTCTAAAACTCTTTCCATGAGAGTATGGAATTGGGGATCCTGTTCTGCTTCTTGGAGCTTTTCTTCTATTATCTCCTCGGTATTCAAATTATGAAAGGGATTTTCTTCCCTATCACCATTATCACCCATTTTCTTAATGCACTTTCCCATTCATCTCCTTTTATGTGCTTTTGAGATCTTTTGATAACAGGCATAAGCTTTTGACAAATTTCCACTAATGTTGATCAAAAGAATGAAATAGTGCAATTTTGATGGGTATCAAAGTTAGAATAGAATGAAGATTTTATGACTTATGAGATTTCTAATCTTTAGCTTGTGATTCACTGATTGAAAGGATGATGATCTTGTTTGCAGGAACTAAACCAAAGATTAAAAAAAAAGATGATTTTGCACTTTGTGAGGTTTAATCATAGCTTTGTGAAAATAAGGATTTTGATGAATGTCTAATGTCCCCTAAGGTCTCTATTGCATAATTTGATTGACACGATTAGCGTACACAATTGCAGGTTGGGGAATGTAAGAGGAACAAATACACTGACTATGATTATGCCTTTGAGAAAGGGATTTTATTTGAAAGAAAGCTCATGAGTATAATGGTTCTACATTATAATCATCAGTAAAACCTCTAAGAAAGTCGTGATATCGATGAATAAAGGTTCTGTGTTCAAGCAAAACCTTTCGACTTTGGTATAAAAATTTCCTCTTTTTCAATAACTTCTTATAACTGAGAGATTTCTTTGGCTTCTTAATCTTCTTCTCTAGGGACTTCTTGAAAGAAGTTGTAGACTTACAAACCTTGAGCATAGAAAAAGACTAGGAAGATTCTCAGGTTTCAGAAAATTACCCAGGTTCGGAATGCAAATGCGCTAAATTTTTCAGCAGATGCATTAAAAGATCTGACCTATGCGCTAGATTATTGCAGGTATGCGATAAAACAAAGCACAAATGGTTGGATTTCTACACTATGGTTCATAATAAAGGTATCCATTCAGCATGACAATAGATAAACTCCCTCAGGAGACCTCCCAATCTTTAGAACAAAGATTTTGGGGATGGTTATCTTGCTCACTTCCATTGAATATGGGTTTCCCCAAAATTCACTTACAATTAGAGTGGGTTGGAAAACCTGGCTTTGGTTGTTCCCACTTAGGTCGTTCTCATAGGGTGAGTACTTTTTCCCACTACGACAGGCCTTCTACAGGATGTAACAAAGCATGAATTGCATAAAACGAAAAAGGTAAGTCTGGTGTTCTGGTCACCCAGTAAAGGGGAGAGCATAAACCTATTACCTCGCAATCACAACAAATAAAATGGTTCAATTTTTAGATCCAAATGAGGATTTTCTATGCTAAGTGAAGATTTTGCTTGACAACAAACATTGGATTCATTTTAACCAAGCAAAAATGATGTTTGGTGACTATCCTAGGATTGGTTAATTCCAAATTTATGTGACTAGTCGAGGATTGCTTCATTTTACTTTAAAACTGAATTGAAAAATATTTGTCTGCAGATGGCATCGGAATTAGGATTTGTTTTGTTACACTTCTGTATGTGCTAAAAGAACCTGCAAATGCGCTAAAATATCCGACAGATGCATTAAAAGATGAAACACAGATGTGCTAAAATAGTCATTAAATGCGTTAAAGGAACTAGTGTATGTGCTAAAATAGACCACCAATGTGCTGAAGTAGTTGTCGTATGTGCCAAAACAGAGCTCGTATGTGCTAATCCCTGGATCTATGCACTAAAATGAAGCTCCAGTCCGTCACCTGTCAGAAAATCTGTAATAAAAATATTAAAAATGGGGCAATGCCCCACGGTGGGCACCAAAAATATGTGGGAGAATATGTGTTCTAACTAAAAAGATAAACTAACATATGTCAATGAAACATTAAATTGAAGAAAACTAATTAGAAAAGAAAAAGAAAACTCCAAATAACAATAGCTCCTTCAAATGTGTCCCATTGTCCTCTATCTCCGAGGATTTGATACAAGTTACTGGCTCTTAGTTGGTGTAAGCAGCGACTTGTTGAAATGACAACTTAGGAGAACGAGATTTTATGCAACATGCATGTCTATTGCTATGTGATCTAAGCTATGAAATTGAAGAACTAAAATTCTAACTTGAAAATGATTATGCTAAGATGCTGATTTGAACGCAAGTATAATGATTATGCTAAATTCACAAAATCTAGGATCCTTTTCAACTCACAAGAGGGTTGTATTTATAGATTTTTGGAGTCAAGAATCTAGTTGGCAAAGATCAACGGTTGAGTTCAAACCTATCAAGATGAATGGTGAGAGATTGAGAAGTTGAGAAAAAGATGGAAGGTTGAGAGAAAAATGGGAGATGTTTCCTCCTATACAGCCTTTTCCATTCAAAAATGAAGGAAATTTGCCATTTGTGCACTTCATTTATGAAGAGTTAGTTGATAGTTGAGGAAAAATCCATAATTAAATAAATAAATTTATTTAATTACATGTGACAAAGAATTTGAAGCTTCCATAATTTAAATAAATAATGTTTAATTATGTGTGAGAGATGATAAAACTGCTTTAATTAAATATATAAAATACTTAATTGAATATGAAAAGAAGAAATTTTCTAATTAAATATTTTAGAATATTTAATTATGTGGAGAAAAGAAAGCTTCTAATTAAATATTTTTAGAATATTTAATTAAGTGGAGAGAAGAAAGCTTCTAATTAAATATTTTTAGAATATTTAATTAAGTGGAGAGAAGAATTATCATTTAAATTGTAAATTTAAACTTATGAGAATTAATATAAGTAAATTGTGAAATCTATTTAATTAATTAAGAGGAAGATGATAATAATTAAATAAACTTATTTATTTAATTAAATTAGAAGAATATAGAAAGTGAACGATATAAATAAATAATTAAATTTATTTATATGTAGATGAACTTAGAAGATTATTAATTAAATAAATCATATTTAATTAATTAACAGGCTTGATTAACTGTGACCATTTTTAAATGTGCACACATGGATCATTGTCTTTTCATTGAGTATTAACTATCATGTGCTCATCTCATGAGTCTACCTTCCATTTCATAGACATCAATTCATATTCTATGACACTGTCGTGCTTCTTCATTAATGACTATCTCATTAATGCACCATATGATTGCCTCTTGTAATGTCATTGCACATGCATTTATGCATGAGATCTATCCTCTCTTCTCACTGTTCTATTGCTACCCAACCTCTTCATAATCATCCATTTGACCTATCCTTACAAGTCTCTACCATATTTATTGAATTTATCATTCATACCATTGATTTTCCTTTTCTATGTGGATACTTTCCCCTTTATGCTAAAAGCACTAGAAAAAATCTATGATAGTAACAAAAATTGCATCCTCTTAATATTGTGTCATTTCTTGCTTACTATCAAAGCTTCATAATACTTTGGACTATCGCTTTCCCAATGTGACTACTTTGTGATAGACCGACCCTTCTTTTTACCATGTTGACACTCATCAAGCACACAATCACTAGTAAGAAAGACATGAGTTATAGGACATGACAACATAATTGCTAGACATCACTATCTCAAGCAAAGAAAAATTACTGTCTCAAGCAAGATATTATCTTCAAGAACAAAATTACTGATAAATAATAAATGAGAAATGAATAGCCCTGTCACCAGCATACAATTACTTGGCAAACCAAAAAACACACTTCACTGTATATTATTTCACAGTACCATGGATTGAATCAAGAAGAACAAGCAAGCTTGAAGACCACTACTAAGCTGACTATAACATTACTGTCACAACAAAGCTTGAAGACCACTATCCACAAAAAAAATCACTATTCTCATTTTTAAGACAAGTTCATTTGCTTTGAAGCCCTTAGAGAGACTATCCACCTTATATAAAAGCATGATAGATCCTTGTAACCATATTTCACCTTGAATATCACTATATCACACATAAAAAACATTGAACCAAGCATGTTGCACCAAGAACATGCATGAACACCTTTGTACATGAACCAAGTATCAACTATCAAGCTATTACCAAGTAATAAATAATGTCATTTATTAGCATCTCCTATAGACTATCTATTGCATAAGATAAAACCACTATCTCACAACTTGGAGCGAGCATGTAACACATTGAAGCATGTATGAAATACCAAAATACCAATCATGAACCAACAACAAGCCTTCACTTTGAATCAACATCATGAATAGCATTGTATGAAATCAATAAAGCACTAGCTCAAAAACAACAAAGAACTACACTTTCCATAAGACAGAAAGAAAAAATTCACAATCTTTAGCGAAGTTGGAAGCTTAGGACCACAACAACATGAAACCAATACCATAAACCTATGATCATTAATGTATTGTTATTGTACAATACTACTGAATCATGAAAATGAGCAATATGGAAGATACTTCACTGTGCACACTCCATTTTGCATCTGGAATTATCAACAATAAAATTGCAATGAAGCACTCCTTTATTTTCTACTTGATGAAACCTCTTTGCTATTAACTATGGGGTTTGTATGATAAAAATATAAACATCTTCCCCTCACCTCATGCTTTCCTTTATGCACTGATAGATGTTACTTGTGCAGTATGCACAAGCTTTGATTCTTCTTTTTCTTTTTGTTGTTTCCTTCTCCAAATCTTCTGACTCTTTCCTTTTCCAAGCTTTTCTAGACTCCTCCTTTTTCTTGTTTGACATGATTTCCCTCTTATCATGATTAGGTGAACTCACTAAACTTCTAGAAAATTGTGCTATATGTCCAAACATATGACATCTGTAGCATATGATATTGTTTCTTCTATTTAGCAATTCAAAGAAGTTATTGTTACATCCTAGCTTCTTTGCATGCATCCAACAGTCCATTGCCTTATGACCAAACTCATAACATGAATAGCAATAACCATGAAAAGAATTTTCAAACCTGGACTCGTGGTGTTGTTTTGAATGAAAATAACTTTTGAACTTTTTATTGTTGGCTTGAGCAAGGGTACCTCCTTTTGTCATCACCTTATCTCTAGCCTTAGGAGCAACATAATGATAGTCTAGATCTATTTTCTTCCCTGGATTTTTTCTGATCTTAGAATTATGCCCTTCTTCAAAACCTAATCCAGTAGTATCCTTTTGATGTTTTTGCTTGATCAATATCCCAAATAAACATTCAGTGTTCTTTAAAAATTGAAGTGTCTTTTGTAGCTTGGAAGAATATTTTCCTAATTCCTTTTCCAAAGAAACTATCTCTGATTCATACTTTTCACAATCAACCTATTTTTCCTTAAGCTGATTATTGACTTCTTCTATTTTTTACCTTCTGCAACTTGAACCTTTCAAATCTATTATCAGTTCTTCTGCATCTTGTAGGTCTAAAAGTGTTTTAGTCTTGGACACCTTTTCTTCATGAAGCTGCAACTTTAACATTTGATTCTCTAATCTGAGTTTCTTAATCTCTTCAAGGGTGCAAGTAAGCTCACCTTCAA
>CM021108.1:316147384-316159616 GCA_007115665.2 Sequoiadendron giganteum
AAGATCTCCATGTACCTAACATTGGCGACACTTCTTCACAAAGTAGTAGGAATCTCATTCCATGGTAGGCCAATAGTATCCCATTCACATAAGTTTCTTAGCCAGAGTAGGACCAAAAAAGTGATCTCCACATATACCACTATGTACCTCTTGTAAGGACATCTATGCTTCATATGAATTGAGACATCTTAGGAGGGTGCTATCTAAGCTACGATAATAAAGGGTACCATCGATGATGACATATTTGGAGGCTTACCAAATAAAGGTCTTACGCTGGTTTGTGGACAAGTCGGGAGGGATAATCTAGTCATGCAGGTAGTTATAAAATTCTTTGTACCAAGGAGATTCAAGAACAACAAGTTCACACACGAGTTCTGATTTAGGGACCTCAAATGTAGGGATCAAGTTGTTTCACCAAGAACTCATACTATGATGCATTATTAGGAATATCCAAGAGATATCCAATGGTTTCCATTGCATCATCTACTTTGTTGTGAATCCTTGAGATTTTCTCAAAAGAAATATCATTGAAGTACAACTTAATATTGTCCACCATGTGTTTTCAAGGGGTAAGCTTCTCATCCTTAGTATCATATTCATCATTCACTTGATAGATAACCAATTGGGAATCACCATAAACTTGAAGATCCTTGATTTGCATGTTTAGTCCTGTCAACAATGCTTCACACTCAACCATATTATTCATGCATGGGAATTCTATTCTATATGACTTAGGAATGGATTCCCTTGAGGTGTGATAAAAATAATATCAACCCATGAACCATGGTTTGTATAAGACCCATCAAAGTACAATTTCCACATTATAGGAGTTTCTATTGCAAACATGGACTCATCAAGAAAGTCAGACACTAGAGGATGATGTGCTACCATTGGTGTGTCTACAAGTTGATCGGCTATCACTTATCCTTTTCTTGCCTTGAGATCAACATATTTTGTCATACTCAAAATCATGACCCATTTTGTTAGACGACATATCAAAGTTTCTTTGCTCAATAGATACTTCAGAGGATCAATTTTGGCTATTAATTTTATTTTATGGTTCAACATATAATATCTTAACTTTTGTGTGGTGAAAACTATTGCAAGGCATGCTATTTCAATGGAACTATAGTTAAGATCATATCCTATAAGAGTATGATTGATATAGTAGATAGCTCTCTCTTTTCCATCATTGTCATTCTATGTTAGTAATGCCCTCAATGCTGATGTGGTGCCTGATATATATAAGATTAACTGTCTTCCATAAATGGGAGGCATGAGAATTGGAGGGGTCAATAAATAATCCTTTATTTGTTGAAATTCCTCTTTACAACATTCATTCCATATCAAGGGAACTCCTTTGTATATAAAATGTTGAAATGGGTGAATCCTATCTTCTAAGTGGGCAATGAACCTTTGGATTTACTATAATCTTCCTTGTAGATTTCTCAACTAACTAATGTTGGTAGGTGGGGGCATATCTATGATTGCTTTTACCTTTGCAGAATCAACTTCAATTCCTCTATGAGAGACTATATCCCAAGAGTTTGTGTGATTGGACCCCAAACACACATTTATTTGGATTTATCCTGACCTTATATTCTTCTAGCCTTCTAAAAATATTGTCTAACACTCCTAGATGACCATCTCTAGTTAAATATTTTTTCAATAATTAATCAATGTAGTCTTCCATAAGTACATTCATATAGTCATGAAAAATGTTTTTCATGGCTCTCTAATATGTCACTCTGGCATTCTTGAGACCAAAAGGCGTAACATTCCAACAAAAGGTACCCCAAGCACAAGTGAAAATTGTTTTGTGTTGATCTTCAGGAGAAATTCTAATCTTATTGTATCCTAAAAAGTTGTCCATAAAATTTAACATCTCATATCCCATCGTGAGGTCTACTATGATGTCAATATTAGGTAGTGGTAAATCATCTTTAGGTCAAGCCTTATTTAAATCTCTAAAATTTGTGCACACTTTGATACCACTAGTTGGTTTAGTGATAGGAACAAGATTGGATATCCATTCTTCATAGTCTATGGAATGAATAAAACCAACATCCAAAATCTTTTTCAACTCAACCTTTACTAGGAGTGCAATCTATGGGTGCATTTTCCTTAATTTTTTCTTGATTGGTTTAGCATTTGGAATCAATGGTAGATGATGTAGAACAAGTTTTGGGTCCAACCCAAGAATACCAACATTTGACCATGCAAAATTAACTTTCCTTTCCGAAAAGAATGTAGTGAACTTTGGTTTTTCTTCACTAGTCAAAGATGCTACAAACTAAATGATTCTAGAGTTGTACTTTATCCCAAGATTTACCTCTTCTGATTCTTCTACTAAAAATGGCGATCTCTCTTGGTCAATGGGGAGACTATCCAACCCTCCATCCTTAGGCACCTTAGAGAGGCTTTCACCTTTGAATACGTCCTTTATTTTTACTTTTTCATGGTCTAAAAGCACCTTTTGATTTTCACCTAAAGACCTATTCTTTTAATTTTAATTTTTATTATTTTCCTCACTTTTGCGACTAGAGGGAGGAGAAAAATCTCCAAAATATGTTGCATTGTCAAGATCTATAATGAAGCCAACCTTATGATCCCCACTTGGTATTCCTTCACAAAGTCCCATGAACTTAGCAATTGCTTTATCATTCTCAAATGTGTTTAAACTTGGTGGTCCTTGTTGGTCCCAATCTAACAGTTGTGGGCAAACATGGGGTAATCCATCATCGATATCATTAATATTCAAGGTATACATGGTAAAGAAATTTATATTCAGGATCCCAAAAGGAATCAATCTGAATATTAGTGTCCATGGTATTGGTCGGGGAGGATAATTCAAACTCTTGAAATGTCTCAGCTAGGTCATATTCACTAGATGTGTAGGAATTCCATTCCCACTCATTAGAATTGGTTTCAGCATAGTATTCCTCAAATGCCTTGATTTCATTTGAAACATTAACGTTCTCACTTGAAGGCAACTTAGTACCAGGAATACTCACTTTTTTGGTATGTACCCTAACCCAATGTACTTTGGTAAGCAAGGAGGTAGTATCAGTTCCACCATTCAATTTCTTTTTAGAACAAGACCACTATGTTCATCATATCCTTGTTGCTTCATGATTTGAAACCATTTTAGATAATGCTCAACCAGTAAATTTTTAAGCTCAATGTCTTCTTCGTCTGTATAAATCCATGTAGAAAGGTCCTCACATATGGGCTCTTTAATCAATTCCCCCCACTTGATGAATGTGGTAGGAGGGTTGCATATAATTATTTTAGGCTGAATAGGATGAGGTTTTCTATAAGACTTTGGTGATTTAGGCAACTTTCCAACACAAAATAATATCTCCATGTTGTATTCCCCACATCCCTTTTCATGGATCTAGAATTTGGCTTTGGAAGGTGTGGTGAATGGAGTGGATGATTTGATAAAGGAAGATGGATCAATGTAGTGTGATGAGGTGGAAGATGAATCTTCTCGATTAATGGGCACTTGATGCTCATTGGTTCCTCTCAAATTACAATAGTACTGG
The DNA here is from genome assembly GCA_007115665.2 of Sequoiadendron giganteum. Classification (NCBI taxonomy): domain Eukaryota; kingdom Viridiplantae; phylum Streptophyta; class Pinopsida; order Cupressales; family Cupressaceae; genus Sequoiadendron; species Sequoiadendron giganteum. The sequence goes on from CM021108.1 coordinate 316,150,933, forward strand.
AAAGGGTTAGGATCACCTGGTATGGTAATTTCAAGGCCATTGTAGGGAAAATTTAGGCATTAATGGTAAGTGGAAGGTACGACTCTCATTGCATGAATCCATGGGTGACCTAGGAGAAGATTGTAAGGCCATTCTAGATCCAATACATGGAACATTATTCTGAGTAGCGGGGCCAACCGTTATGGGAAGTGTGATTAATCCTTCAGACAAGCACTTAACGTCATCATAATCCTTGATAAAAAAATTCTTAGATCGATCTATGCAAGCCTCAAAGAATCCCAATATTGTGACCAATTTTAGGGTGTATATGTTTAGGCCTACTCCATCGTCTACCAAGACTTGTCTGATTTTATGTTTATTAATGTAGACTTCAAGGTGTAGAGGATCATTATGATTTTTATTTTATGTAAAAAGATCTTTTTTGGAAAAGGTGACATGGTGGGGTGTAGCTAGGTATCCTACCATGTATTGAAATTGCCTGACATTTAGGTGAGAGGGTACAGATGTATCTTGCAAGGATTTTTCTAGAATGGCCTTGTACTCTGGGGAAATGTGAAGTAGTTCCAGAATGGATATCTATGCAGGAATATTTCATAGATGATCCAAGAGGTTGTAATGGATTTTTGCTTGTGGATTAGAGGCAGCCCCTTGCAGGTTCACCTTAGCTCTGCGGGTGGTAATGACAAATTCTGAAATTTGATTAATGGCAATGGTAGCGACATGATTATCAAGGGCTCAAATGTGATTAATGGTATACTCATGCACAATGCGGGTATAATTAGTATTGTTATGGTTTCTCAAACTAGAGGCCTTCCCTTTCCCATGGTCTTGCAAGGGAGTTTTGAATATGGTGCTAACAACATTGGTTTTTCCTTGTGAATTATCCATTGACATATCTCCTTATTCAATAAGATCTTGAATGAGGTTTTTGAGTGTCCAACATGATGATGTTTTGTGTCCTTTTCCATAATGATATTCACAAAATCCATTATCATTCCACCAATTTTGTAACCAATGTTGATTCATATGTTTTAATGTTAGGAAGTTGAATGATGTTTGATTGTAATTTATTTTCTTCAAAACTAACTCAATGGGTTCCCCTAAGGGTGTGTATGTTCTTTTAGTACATTTAGGTCCTTTGCGGTGTTGATTATTTTGGACAACATTCAATGTCTGATCATGGCTAGGTGTTGGTGTGTTTGATGTAGATGGACCCTTAAGATAAAGGGTGAGGCGACCTTGATTTACCACTTTAGCATCCATGACCCCATCATTGGTAACATTCTTATTTCAAGACAAAAAAATTCCTTTCTCACTAGGAGCGTTTTGGGTTTCTTTGAAGATTTTGACATCCTTTTGCTGCAAGAGATTTCTCAATGAAGAACTCATTTTCAATGGAATCTTCAAAGGTGGTGCAACATTGAATTTGAAGTTGGATCATCAATTTTATGTTTATAATTTATATAAAAATGGTGACCAATTGTTTCTTAGGTATGTGGCAAGGACATCTATTATCCATGTTGTGTCATCTTTGATAGATGATATAAGTGATTATCCCTCTTTTTGTTCGGTGGTGCACAATGTTGCTAGGGTTGTGTCATTTTCTATGTTTTAGGAAAGGTGGTTAATGAATCTATCAGCCAATCCACCCCATGTTCCTATCCCAAGAGGAAGGTGCACAAACCATTCTAGAGTCGACCCTAAAAGGCTTCGTGGAAAAAACCTCATCAAATTAGGGCTCATAAGCAATGTCCATACATGTTGTGTTAAATTCTCATTTATTCTCCACTGGATCCACTTTCCCTTTGAACTTGTTAAATTTTGGTGTGGTGAAATGTGAGGGGAAAAGTGGCAAGTATATATTTTTTCCAAAAGGGTAAGGGCACAATTCCTACATAGAATATGTCTTCTTAGTTGTCCCCAATTGTGTGTTTTCCATTTGTTGTTGTATTGTTTGCATCTATTGCATAAATTTGTCCATGGGGGATGGTGTCATGTTGGGTTCACTTTACATAAAGGGGATCAACATTAGTGTTAAGAGTGTTGTATGATAAGTTTGGCACCAATGTGTAATTTGGGTTGACATTTTGTTGCAAATGATTTATATTTCCTTGTTGATAATGTGGGATAAACATGGTATTGGTGTTGGTTTTATTTTGAGGCATGAAATTGACATTTGGTGTGACATGTTGTTGCAATGGAAAGGGATTGGTGTTCAAGTTTGTCCCAATGGTCATGTTGGTATTAAGTGTAGCATTGATTTCTTGTGTTGGCACTCTAGATGTGACAATGTGAATTATTCTTGTTTTGTTTGGAGGACTTTTACTTGTATTGATTGATGGTGTATTGTTTTGTGTGCCAAAGGGATTTTCAAATGTCACACCCATGCGATTAGAAGATGAACTACCAAATGTGAATGTTGATCCTTAGGAAATGATATGTGTTCTCTTAGCTCCAAATATTGGAAGATTAGGTATGTGTGTTGTGGCCCCAAGGGATAGAAAGGTGAACATTTGTTGTGAAATAGGTTGACCTTGTGTGAACATGTTTTGACTAGGACCTTGGGTTTGTGATTGTGTTACTCCCTCTATTATTGTGGAATTATTTAAGTCAAAGCAGAGTTTGGCACCTTTCTTGGCAAGTGCGAGAAATAATTTATTAGGGTCTACACTAACAAACTCATCTACAATACATATTATTCTTGGGTCTCGAGTGGCATGTTCAATTTCTTCAGGGGTTAAATATTTGTTGACATCAGTTAACATGAGATTGGAAAATGGATTTGAGGTGGATTTGAATTTGACCCAAGGTTCATTTCACTTTTGGTATTGAAAAGGGGATCACTTGAAGAATCCATGTCCTTTATTTTCCTTTGTGACCTTGTTTGAACCATATAAGACTTGCAACCTAAGGATTAATAATGCAAAGGTGATAATGAAAGGTGAGATATGAAACTAAGCTATGTTTTTTGGAATTTTAAATTTTTGAAGATATAAGGATGCCAAATGTTAATGCACCCAAGACTAAAGGTTTTAAACACATTGATGATAATGACCTTATGACAAAAGGATATGATATGAAATGGGAACAAATGAAATTATGACTAAGGTTTATGATATGAAACTAAGATTAAGGTATGCCAAATGAGACTAAGGGCATGCACTTTGGATCTAAGAAAAAGGATGCTAACCAAGCTATGGTAGACCAGGGTAACAAAATAAAGTGTCAAGACCTTAGAAGTTGAATGTTGAAAAGGCGATTTATTTGATAAAGGGTGAGTCTAAACTAAGACATAAGTTTGAGACACAATGATGATTGATAGAAAGATAAGGTTAATAAAAATCTAGAAATGTAACCATGGACTGATCAGAGGTATGGTAGGCCTCCTAATCTAAAATATGAAGGATTATTATAGCTAAGAATGATCTAAGACCAACTAAGCAATGCAAGGAGGGTAATGCAATCTACCTAATCAAACCTAGATCAATGTGATGAAATGGACCAATTTAACTAAGAAAGTCTATAATTAGAATGTAAGGTCACCATCAGAATGTGATTAGGACTAAGATTCAACAAGGATTTCTCTGAAATTTTATGATTTAGTAGTTGTGGCTCACTGTATCGCAAATGAAATGAAAGGTCTCATAGTTGTGGTTCACAATTGTGACTCATTGTTCAATGTTTGTAGTTCACTATTTGACAATTGCGGTTCACAATCTGTTTGTCTTATATTTGATATTTTTGAATGATTTTTGTTTTAGGATTTTTTTGAAGTGTGAGTGCAAACACAACAAACAATCTGAAAACATGTTTTGGTTGTTGACTTGTCAAATTTCCTATGCATATAGTGTATGTTCAAGAGTTATTCACCCCAATTTCCATTGGTATAACACAATATCGAAAACACATCAGGAACTTCCTATCCTTAAGTTCAAGGCCAATGGTAGCACTTTCAAGCCCACAACTTGGAATCTCCTTTGATGCAAGTGTAGGGACACCTTCAGGGGTGTATTCACTCTTGTCTTTGTGAGAGAGGACAACTAGGGGACTCCAAGACTAAAAGGATGACCCAATCACCCTCTCCCCAAAAGGTTACAAGTAGCTTATACTAAGTTGGTCATTTATAACACATCTCAAGGGAGTTGTATGGTGAGTAACTTCAGGATGTGATGCTACACCCTTGCACTGAAAGTGACACCAAGAACTCAATAAAAAGGGGTGGCTACTAAGAGATTTTTCTAGTCACAACTCGGGGACTTGTCACCTTCTGAGTGCTCAGCAAGCCACTTTAGGCTTTAAAAAATCATACTTGGGGCTCTAACTACCTCACACAAGTGTGGGTATCTCCCCTTTAAGTTTGGCATTGTTCAAAAAATCCTAACATCAGTTCAAACTTGGCTTTCACCTTATCCTTTTATATAGCGACCTGAGGGAAAAACCGCTTTCGGTTGTTCCCCTTGGAGTGATTACTTTTACAAGGGAAAGCACTCTACAAAATAAAAAAGATAAGATGAAGTGATTTCTCTTACACCCCAAATCCACAAAGTGGTAAGGGGAGAAGATAATCTCACTACACCTTATGGGTTCTACATCAAAGAGTGTGCACACGCACTAAACACAAAAGACATTGTTGCATTGGCATTGATTTTTCATTGATGTCAAAGGTTGCTTATGAGGGTTACTCATTTAAGCAATCAAAGCATCAAGGTATCAAAGCTTTAAGGTATCAAAGCTTCAAGGTACTTAAAAGAGCATCAAAGCTTCAAATCATAGTATTAGTGCATCAAAAGCTTCAAAGGTTCATTATCAAAGACTCAATAGTATTCAAAGTATTCAAGGCATCAATCATCAAGACAAAAGGTAGTATCAAAGCTTTGAAGGATCAAAACTCTAATATGTATTCTCATCAAAGTTTATTATTCTTGGTTGATACAAGTGACATGTTGTTCTGTATCAGGAGCTTGAAAATGTGTTGATTTGGAGTGTTCAATGCTTAATTAGTCGTGGCTCAAGGTTTTTTCAATGAGATTAGGGTTTATCTTTTCATGTTATCTTGTTACTAAAAACCCTAATTAGAAGCTTATTTAGTGTGGAGTTTCTATTAAAGTTTATTTTTATGTATTTGATCAGTGATCGAGTATAGCAAGTAAAAATCATTTTAATTAACTTGCTTAAGGGTTTTTATGTCATTGATAACCGACCTCTCTTTAGATGTAACTAGTTGGGAAAGTTAAAGAAATAAGTCTATTTCATTCGAATTGAAATCGAAGGTTGGCTTTAAAAGTTCATTTGGTGGTAAGACTAAATCTAAGGGTTGACATTCAAATTTACCAATGACTATTTCAAGAGGTTGCATTTTTTATAGGAAACCAACCGTCACAACTACTTTTGTAGTTTGTTTCTATATTGAATGTGAAGAGTTATGGATTGTGTGTGTTGGTGCCAAATCTAATGAAATCTTTTTGCCTTTGCATGGAGTGAATTTTTGGAGAGTGTGATGTTGAAGAAATGAAGATGTTTGGAGTTTAAAAAGTATTGAATACAAAGTTTGAGTATGAATACAAAATGTTGATTCATTATGACCTCAATGAAAAGAAAACAATACCTTATGACTGTAATCTTTCATATAGAGTGATTAAGAGATAATTTTAATGAAGATGGTGCTAAGGTACTGATCATTTGTTATATGAAAATAATGAGATCCCTGATTGAAGATGGGAATGTGTTGTGCAATTTTGCACACCTGCCCCACTGAAAGTAGGGACCCTCTCTTTTTGCCTAGTTTTCTGGCTTTTTTTGTGGCCTTTGTTGTGCTTGTCTTTGAAAATATTGAGTTTTTCATCCTTGGTCCTTTTTGATCCTTGGCCTTGAATTTGTGCCTCTTTGCCATGTTCTTTGAAGCTTATCTTATTAGAAAAATGCCCCTATTGTGCTAACACTTTGAAAATTCTATGCCTAGGGGGTCAATTTCGGGTTTTTAACTGATTTCAGGATTTTTCGTCCCTACCGGATTTCCCGACTGCTTGGTTTTTCCAGCTTTTCACCGCATTCAAAGATTTTGCTGCCTTCAGGAATTTCCTTCATCTTTGGATTCTTCTATTTATCCTTCGCTTTGTTGTTTTCCCAACTGAGCTCGTCCTTCGAAAATTTCATCGCCTTCGGGAATTTCCTTTCCCCGCAGACTGTTCTTCCTTCTTGGATTCTTCCAAATTTTCATTGCCTTCATTGTTTTCTCGGTTCACCGCCATGCCGCGGGGAGTCTTTTCCTTTGCCATGGTGGCGCGGTGGTGGTTTGGCTCCATGGTCTCATGGTTTATCATGATACCATGTCGGTCTACTGGGTAACCCATGGTGGTGTGGTGGCGGTCTGGCTCCATGGTCCCACGGTTTACCATGGTACCATGTCAGTCTGCTAGGTAACCCATGGTGGCACGGTAGCAGTCTGGCTCCATGGTCTCGTGGTTTATCATAGTACTGTGTCAGTCGGATGGGTAGCCGATGGTGGCGTGGTTAACCACATTATCGTGGGGTCATGTCAGAGAGCTTGCGGTGGTGCGGTGAGCTTGGCTGGTCGACTCGGTGGGCTCGATGAGCTCGGCGAGCTGACTTGGCCAACTTGGTCGAGCAACTTGGCAACTTGGACTGGTGTCAACTAGAGTTGACTCCATAGGATTTTTCCACCTTGGGAATAGCCCAATGTCCATCCTTGTTGTGTTTTGCTAAGCTCGGGGATTTCCTGCCTAATCGGATTTTTCTGAAGATTTGTTGTTTGTCGAGATTTGAGGGGATTCTTGGCCTGATTGATACTGGCTCTACATTTTATGATGAATTTAGATGATTTAAAATTACATGTAGGAATTTCATGACTATTTAATCTATGAATGATTGGCTTTTGAGCCATTTTTGTGCTTGCCTTGCTGCAGTTTGCCTAGCCCAGAATATTTTGAAATTCCTTCCCGAGTTGAAATTTGTGAAGGGGTAAAAATCCTGAACTTTGAAAGATGATGTTTTAATGATGGTTTAAGGGAGTTTGATTGATTATTTGGATTTCCTTGATGATTTGATGTGATTTTCATGATGTAATGACCTGATTTTTTATGCTATACTAGTTGATAATTATGGCTCTTTGTCTACAGGTTGTATCGAGTAGGTTGGTGATGTCATGAATGAAAAGGGAAGAAGTGTGCATTCTTTGAGGATGTAGCGATATTTGTGGGATTCACTTGGGTACACTTTGTGGCTGAAGGCAAGTTGGGCTTGCGTGTACAGTTCCATTCTTCTGCTTCTGGTAGATGGAGCATTAATGGTGGGCATGGCTCGAGGGACTGTACCCTAACTTTGTGCAATCCCAAACCGATTTGAATAGGCACTTCATGCATTCAATGCAGGGTGGCGAGTTATTGCTGGTTGTCTAGGTTGATCTGATTGGTGACCAACTTTCTTTGTAACCCTAACTTGGGGTTTGCACTGAACATGAATTCTATAAGAATGGCAGTCTGCCTCATTTGAAAAGGTTGAGTTAAGTTTAGAAAGAGTTCTTCCATTGGCTAATTAAGTCATAATACTTGTAAAGAGTAGATTTAGTGGTCCAATAGTAGTAGATTTAGTAGCAGAATGGTAGGCATGTTAGAAGATTAGAAATTAGTTTTACATTTCAAGCAAGTGTTGTAACAGACTAGAATTTTTGCTAATGTGGTGATTTAATACAAAGTGAAGACATTGTGCTATGATTGGTGCCTTCTTTGGATTGAATAATCTTGCATGGTTCTTGTTCCATCTCTTAAATTTCTTGGAAATTTTTGAATGTATCTTAGGTTTAGTTCAATGCTTGAGTAGCAATCTCTAGTTCATACTTTGGGCAACTTCTTGATTATGGAAATATTGTGCAAGGTCAACCTATACCTGATACTTATGTGCTTAGTTCAACTATAGGAATTTATTCAGTTCCATTGAATGAATGCTCATAGTCTAAAAATATTTAACACCTTAGAAGATTGCACTGTTCTCTATAAGATTGCAGGTATAGCCTGGGTTGAATAGGAATCAATTTAATGGGATTGGTCCATTCCAAGTATTTCATCATTTGCATGGTTAATCTTAGGAGTAGTGTTAATCTTAGGACTTCTGAAACCCTCATCTTTTGTTGTTTCTTTTATTATTTGGTTAGAACTAGAAATTTAAGCATCACCATATCTTAAAATCTTATGAGTTTAAAGCTTCCATTGTTTGTTCGTAAGGTCCCCTTGTGATTACCAACATTTTCAAATTTTATCACTGAGTTTTTTACACTGCATTATCAAGACTTGACACCCGAGAGACCTTGGGGTTATCTCTTTGTTCATAGAGATGAACCTTTCAAGAGAGATAGGATAACATTTATTATGTCTGAGTTGTTGTTGTGTAGAAAACAACAAACAATAGGATTAGCGCTAGAATGAGGGTCTGAATAAGTAAGATGGAGCATTTTTTAAATGCCATTTCTCATAAGAGGCTCGGAAGGAGAACCAGATCTACACCAAGAGAAGAAGAAGAGTTTCAAGAATTGCCACCTCCAACCAGGTCAAGAAGGACCAGAAGAAGGGAGGAGTCATCATCCAACCTATCATTTCCACCATCCTCACCCCCATCCACCTCATCTTCATCCGATTTTGAGGCTGATTCCATTCAACAACTCCAAATAGTCA
>CM021108.1:316159716-316436815 GCA_007115665.2 Sequoiadendron giganteum
AGATTGAAGTCATTTCGATGACATACATTACTAGAAAACAAATATCCAAATTCATCCTCAATTACATCATATTCTGGTATGGTGTTCCCTAATCCATCATCATAGATAATGGTCATCCCTTTAAGAATCAAGATGTCCATGAATTATGTGAGAATTTTCATATCCAACATTATTTCATCACTCCATACTACCCCTAGGGAAATGGTCAAGCTGAGGCATCTAATAAGACTATTCTTAAAATGTTAAAGAAGACTATTGATGATGTTGGTCATGACTGGCATGTCCAACTCAATCCTGCATTATGGGCCTATCGTACTAGCATCCATACACCCATAGGAGCCACCCCATACTCCTTTATCTTTGAGTTTGAAGCTATTCTTCTGATTAAGGTCGAGTTACCATCCTTGAGGGTATCCATGCAACAATTTATTGATGAAGAAGAGTATTGTATAACCTATTTGCATAGGCTTGAGTTATTAGATGAGAAGAGACAAAATGCCTTAAACCATTTATAGGCATATCAAAATCATCTTTGATGTAGTTACAATAAGAAAGTTTGGGTTAGATACTTTGACATTGGTGACTTGGTTCTGAAAGCGAATCCTAAGAATCAGATGAATCGAGAAAAGCCCGAAAAGTTTGAACCTAATTGGTTGGGCCCCTACATCATCACAACAACATATGGGTCTGATGCTTATCAGTTGTCTACTCCCAAAGGTTAACCATTACTTGATCATATCAACATCATGCACCTTCGCTGATATTATACATAGCTTCCAAAGAATCCCATGAAAAGTCAAAAAATGAAAAAAAAAGGTAAAAAATACAAAAGAAAATAAAAAAAATTGTCACCTTGATGAAAACCTGGCAAATAGGCATCTTGGTGACAACAAAAAAAAAATGGAAAAAATAAATTAAAAAATTAAAAAATAATTCATCCAATAGTGAAAACCACTTCAATGGCAATTTGGATAAGTACCATGGTGAAAACCTAACAAACAAGCACCATGTGCAGTTAGTTTTTGTTCTATCATCTACCATCATTCTATTTGGTTTTCACCTTCATCTACCCATCCTTCATTTTTCATAATAAATCTTTTTCATCCTTTTCATGGCCTGAGAACCATTGACATTTAGCGTCCTGCACCTTTCATGACAATCCTTGGCATCCATCAATCCCCTCGCGCATAATAAGTTGATCATATACCTAACTGGGGGAAATTCCTTGACCTACGTATTTATGGGATCCTACACATGGTATTAGCTTTTAAAACATCAATAATCCAAAAAAATCATAAAACATAAAAAATCCAAAAAAATCATAAAACATCAAAACTCCAAAATAGAATCAGTCTATGTCAGTCCAAGTCTAGTCGAACTATGTTGTCTTTGTGCATTGCTACGTCAGCAAAACCATCTTTCAATGAGCCCTTGAGGTAATAGGTCAGTTCCTTAGGTATTTTTTGAGTCAAATCAATCATGATTCACATCATAATAATGAGTTTCTCATGGTCAAAGTTGATCAAACTACTATGTCTCTGTGTGTATAACGTAGGCAAGGCCACCTTTTGATGAGCCCTCAAGGAACTAGGTTATTCCTTTAGGGTTTTCTAGGTCTATCTTGGTCTATTTTCATTTGTCCTATAATAATTTGTCCCTTGCTAAGGTCAACACTTCTGACACAAGCAAACTAATATCTAAACCAAATCATGAATCAAAAAATCATCTGTCTAACTATTCTTCAATCCAAATTATTGGTCAGTTGCCTAATCATTAGTATTTATCAATTCAATGATATTATCATTTTGTCTTATTCAGGATGTGTCCTTCCTGAATATAGACTTGTTCATTTGTCAACCTTGTCATTTTCCTTAAATAGGATATGTCTTTCCTAAAAGCAGGCATGGTCAACCAATTAGTCAATCTAGTCAATCAATCAATTTGGTCAATTAATCAATCAATCTTGTCAATTGGTCAATCAATCTGGTCAATCAATTTGGTTAAATAATCAATCTATTTGGTCAAACAATCAATCAATCGGTCAACCTTATCAATCATTTAAACCTTGTCACTCAATCAATCTAGTCAATCAATCAGTTAAAATTGTCATTCAAATAGTCAATCAATCTCATTGATATTATCAACAAATAAATTTTGGCAAGCATTCTAAATGCTTGTTGAATTTGTTGGTCCTATCTTTTTTATTAGTCTTCAATCATGTTAATAGCTACCTCAAGGATGTCCCAAGAACGATTTAGAGGAGCAATGATGGATCATGACCTCTTTTCTTTTTGATTGCTTCTTGTGGTTTGTCTTGACAAAAATATTGGTGCAATTGGGTCCTTAGTATGAGTCATGGCATTCCTCGTCGGCTGAGTGTTTTTTTTTGCCAAAGGATAAAATTGTACACCTTGGTTTATGTCATACCAGGTGCTTATTGTCCATTTGCTATAATTTTACCGCCCAATGATGATAAAATAGGCAAGTCTAGCATCTGTCAAGCAATAATATCAATCTCATTTCGCTTGGCTAACTCCACGCTAAAACCTATTCTTCTCCACACTATCATCCATCTTCTCATTGCTCACACCTCTTCTATCTGCAATCATCCAAATGGAATTCTGTGACACACAAAAATGTCCTGCATACATAGTCATGTTAGAATAATCATAGGCATCATAGATTGGACATGATAGATCAACCATATTGCATCTAATTAAAATACAAAAGCATAGATACCATCATCACATATGCATATACATGCATTCATATAAGCATTACATATCATAATAACATAATATCATCTTGCATTCATAAACTGTGAACCCCTAAAACTGCAACAACACAAAGACGTCAAACGTTGTTAATGTTAGATCTAAATGCAAGAAAACAATGAGGGATTCCCCACAAAATCCATTTGTAAATAACTTAAAATAGGAACAAGGAAGAACAACTAAAATAGATAAAGATTAGTCCTAATTAAGTAAACAAAATGATGATTCTATGGGGGAATTGGTGCCAATGATATGTTGCAATTGGCCCTTTCCCAATTCCTATATGCAAGTGTGAGTTGATTGAATTGATGGTCAAATCTCCAAAGAGATTTGAGCATAATCTTGTTATGAGCTATGAAGATTGATGGATGATTGGAAGCAATGAGCAAAATTAGTTCTCAATTGAAGAGAGTAACTTTGCATGTAAATTGTGGATGAAGATTGAGGAGAAGAGTCTCCATTTTATAGATTCAAATCTTAGAAGAGATAGTGGAAATAAGAAATGTGGGACAAAAGATAGTCCAATGGCATTGTGCCACTTGTCCAAATGTGATTGGATGAGGAATGTGCAAGTTTTGGCCAATGTGCCAATAAATGCATTTAGGTGGCATTTCAAATTTGAGAAATGACATGTTGAAGAGGGAAAGGGGATGAAGTTAATGTCACTTGGCTCAAGGCCAAGGACATGTAAGAGGCATTGAATGCCTTGTTGGAAGGACCAAGTCCACTTGGCCTTTTTGAATTCAAATAAGGAATATTCCCTTTTGATGCTTTGTGAGAGAAAATGGAGGAATTAATAAATCAAAGTAATTGATTTATTGTGCAACTTGCATTCTCTAGAGAATTTTAGTGAGAAGGATTAGCTTAATCAATCTTTTGATTAATTTAATGGAAATTTAGGTGATATGACAATTTAGGCTTAGATTTATGAATTGATTTAAGTCAGAAATTGAGAGGAAATGTTTTATTAAATAAATGATTTGATTTATTTAATAAGGAATGTGTTAGATTAAATCAAATAAGGTTTAATTTATTTAATTTAATAAGAGGACTTTAGATATTTTAATCAAATAAAATGATTTATTTAATTAAATAGCAATGTAAGGTTAATTAAATTAAATTGATTAATTTAATCAAAGGAGGTGATAGACTTAATCCAATAACTAGTGATTTATTGAATTAAAGGATAGAAAGTGATGAAATGTTGAGAATTTGATTTAAGAGGAAGCGTTGTTAGTAATCGGGATCAGGTGTGCCAAAAAGAACTTGTACATTTTCCATGTCTACATAAACAACTAACATACATCTCATTGCATAAATTTTATCACATATGTATCACATTTACATATCAAAAAGGAAATCATACATAATCATCACATTTCATGTACATCGTCCATATCCATATCCATTATCCATATCATTACATTTGCATACAAAATACATATCCATATTGCATTATTTCATAACCATGAAGCATCCATAACACCATAAATCATACATCATATGTGCATCCATATAAGCATCATAATCATATAAAACCATCCTGCATATAGAAATATAAATTAAGTACATCCATCCATACATCATAAGAAAGATAATCATACATAACCATACACCATCATCCATAATGGATCATAACATATAAAATCATCTCATCAACATATAAATGCATAACATCATAATAGCATAATCCATCACATAGAAACATGTATAATAAATGACACACCAGATAGTCATCGCCAAAATCATGCATCTCGCATATATATATCAAAAATCAATGTTAGTACAATATCATGATGATCTCAAAAAATGGAGCTCATAGGCTTGATCAAAATATACATATATCAATATCTAAATATAATAAAAAGGGGTCTAGCTAGTGCTCCCCCTATCACCTAATTGAGAGGGTCCTTTGGAAGGCTACCTATCATAAGTATGTTGAGAACTCAAGGCCCCGTTTCCTAAACCTCATGGATGGTGGTATGGTGAAGGCCTAGGCTAAGAAACCCCTCCACTGCTTTGACTTCATCAGGAGTGGGACCTGCTCTATGATCTACTGATCATAGCGACTAAAAAATTGGGTTGTCTACACTCAAGAGGCACCTCTCTCTTGTATAAGTCCTTGTAGTACTGCTCTTCCTGAATGGCCCTCTTGAGCTTTCAAGAAAAATCTATTGTGGCACCACAACACCTGCTAATAAAGTCAATAGAGCCTTGCTCCACTCATTATGCCTTGATGATGACCATGTCTCTCTCCTCCCTCAGCTTTGGACCTCTATCTATGTAGCCTGTAACAGGTCTACAAATCGACCACCTATGTGTCCATTGGCTAATCCTCTACCTCCACCTCCATCACCTCGATGATGGGGATATCCTCCAACCCCTCCTCCATCATGAACCTATCCCTCTCCTCCATCATCCCCCCAGCCTCGTCCTCGGCCCCGTAGTCTGTCTCTCGACCCTCTCACCCGCTTCTATACAGGCACAAGATAATCTGGATTTGTGAGTGGCACTGGCCTACATTGTGCCCACCACATGTCATACTATGGCATGGTGCCTACATCTACTATCTCTAGCCCTAAACCCCACTATAATGGCTGCAACCCATCTATGTCCTACTCTATCATGGCCATTGGAATCATTACCCCACATGGTTGTATCTCTCGACTAGACTGAGAAAACTTTGTAGTGCCCATTGGTAACCCCTGATGCTCGTCAAACTGTTATTGTACCTGCTCTAGAAGATACATCTCTATGATATTTGACTATACAATCTGACCAATCAAATATTGAGTCTGGCAGAAATAGGGAAAGTGGTCATCATCTACGAAAGGGGTATAGTCCCTATATGGCCTCCAAGTGAATGAATCCAAAATATCAATGGAATGCCTCAAATAAACAATATCACCCACATGTGTCTTCATCACAACTCCACCATAAATAAACACATATGGTAACCTTACTCCTAACTACCTCTTCACTGGTGGCCGAAATACTACAATATGCTCCTAGACTCACACCATTAGGAGAGTCATCCCACAACTAATTCTTTGAGCACCTCAGTACACCACATCACGGAGCTAAAAATATAACATGGCCAACATGCATGGCCCCCAAGCATAAACAACCCCTTGGGTGAGTATCTCGACTAGCTTCTCCCCCCATCTGATTGGAAACCCATGTTCCTACTGATTAGGGCATACAACTCCACCAATAACACTGCACATGACAACAATGAAGAGGTCATATCGCTCTTCAAGAACATCCCATCGGATTTCGTACTCCTCCACTCCCAGCTCAACGATGTCATTGTATGCTTCTCTGGATCATAGGACACACATTTCCCATGGATAGGAAGTTGAGGATTGGCTACACATCCTCTAAGGTCACCGTGACCTCTCTTGTTGGAAAGTGGAACAAGCTAGTCTCTGAGTGCCATCGCTTGACTAGAGCAGTTAGTAAACCTTTGTTAGCTTGAATCATAGATATGAAGGTGACATAGTACAATCCCAAGGAAAGTGATTGATCCCTCTGGTCATCCTCTAGCCACCCGCGTAGTCTGAAGGTCGATGGACGACTCTCTCGAATATAAATAGTGTAAAGAGTAGAACTCTTTAAAACAACATCGACAAATACTTTAAATAAAATCATTTATATTCAAAATATAGTCATCATCTCATTCATTTAGACATCAAATAAACTAGTCGATTACAAAACAACGACATAAAGTCGATAAGATAAATTCATATACAAATCTAGTATAAATACATACAAGTGTCATCTTACACAATTTAGATTCTAAATACAATAGATGATAATAATATCAGTTAAAAATCGAGACTTAGGCTTTCAGTTGCCTTAAGCTCTTCAATACATAATAAATAATACATAAATCATAAAAGAAGATGCCATCCGTTGATCTTCCATCCAAAAGAAAATATTCAATAAAGAAGACGAGAACAAGGATCAAACGCTTTTTCCGCCCAACCTCGAAGCTTACGCTTCCCCGAAATTCCTTAGTCAATCAAGAAATACCTGACCCTGCACAAATTGCTTAGCAAGAAGCAGTCTACGAGCAACATGGAATCTAGTGCATGCCTAGTATAACTAGTAAAACCACAAACATTTTCATTTTTCTAAATCATGTAAGAAACAAGCAAGTTCGATACTAGGATATGGTAGAGAGTTCAATAAATCCATCTATTTCAATGGTCCTTAAGTTACTTGGCCAAGTAAAATGTCATGCACGGAAAATAAAGCAGTTTTGGAAAAGCAAAACTACACTCTCTATTAACCCATATTCAGCACCTGCCCTGGAAGGTAAATTTCCCAAAAAACATAACATGTAGTCATTTATCAATCATGCATGGTCTAAACAGTCAAATTCAATCTTTTAAAAACAACAAACTGAAAACTTGTTTGAAGTGAAAAAAATTTAATAAGTTGTTTCTTTTCATTGTTTAAAACCATAAAAGACATAAAATTAATATTTTAAATTGAGTAAATTAAATAATCAAAATAATGAAGGTGTAACTCCAGTATGCAAGTTAAACACATATAAAAACAGTCATAAAAGAGCACACGTTCATTCATATGTACTCATCTATTTAATATTGTTTCAAGTTCATTCTTGTTGTTTCTAAATAAATCGTACTAAAATTTAAATGATTTAGTTTCTATTTAACATACTTTCGTAAAATAAATAAATAATTATTCAAACAGATTTAAATAAACTCATTTTTATTTATGTTTTGACAGTTTTGTTTTAATGGCAATAATTCAATGTTTAAATACCTCTGTTTCGAAAATAGTGTTGAATTTTGAAGTTATTCTATCAAATATTTTATGTCTGAATTCTTGTCAAAACAATTTCAACTACAATTTTTTGTCAACAAAAGTAATAAATTTTCTATTTAAAATCATTTTTGAATCTAAATTTAAAAGTTGTTTTCTGTTTTGAAATTTTCCCTAAATTTAATCAACTGTCTTATTTGTGATTCCAATTAGAATTTTCCAAAAATATTTTGTTTGGGAATTCAATCTATTCTGGAAAATTATAGTTTGATTCGCTTGAAATTTTCCACAAAATGTAAAGGAATAGATTTGCAAACAAATCTGTAGATTATTATTTTCTAAATCTATTAAACAAAGATTTTTTTTAAAATTTTAACTAAATATATGAATTTGAACTAATAGAAATATTTTTGTTTAAAAATCAACATACAAATCATATCTATTTCATTTATCTTCCTCTATTCATGTTTTTGTTTTTATAAATTCCAAGATTCTACCTCTTTGAATTATGGAAATGAATTTTGTCTGTGTGCCTTCTTCAACTCTTGTCCTCTGTTCTTGAATCCTTCTCCCAGACTATTGTTCTTCTTCTTTTATTTTTCTTGTGCCTTTACCTTGTGCTGGCACACTTGTCTTTTCCCTAGATCTCTGTATATTTCTAAGACCTCTTGCTGCCTTTGGAGGTCGCGCCTATTCCTCGATTTCCTGTTGTAACTGTGTGTGGAGAGGATTAGGGAGCCAGTCCCTAGGCTGCGTGATTTCTTGTGGCAGATCCCTGCCTGGGCGCACCCTCTCCTATGCTCTCCCTGCTACGCTTCCTTCTCACCTGCATGGGAGATGAGGGAAGTTCTTTTCCTACCCATGTGCAGTGTTGAAGTGTGGGGATACTGCATGGGGAGTGTATGATTCTTCCCACTTGCGCATGCTTTAGCAAACAGGCTTCGTGGGATGATAGAGTGGGAGGTGTCCACACCTTGCCTTCCTCCCTATGCGTGGGATCTTAACCCCCTCCAGTCTTCCACTGCTGGCTATGTGACATGCGAAGGAGTCTCCTCTCTGCCACTCCTCCCTCTTGGATAATACTCTGTAAATTTTGCTTTTGCTCAAGAATAGTCAAATAATTTTTTTTGTTTAAGATTCAAAACCAATTTTCATGCTCTTGCTCAATTTCAAAATTCTCTAGTATATCCTCCTTCTCTAATTCTCATGCATTGATTTAATCAAGAAATGAGATTCACTATTTTAGATTGATCTCCAAATCAATTCTCTAACTCTCAGTTCCAGATTATTGATTGCTTCTCCTCTTGTTTGAAGATATTTCTTCCACTTGTTAACTAAAGTTTGATTTGAATGCAAAGTTCAATGTGTATGTGAGTTTGTTTTCTATTTCTTTTCAATTTTTGTTTTCAATAACACAATTTAAGATATTGGTTAATTTCAAAGTTTAAATCTTTTCCCTTTCATAATTTTCAATTTAAAAACAATTAAATTTATAAAACACAACTTTATTCATTTAAAGTTTATTAAATTTCGAAATAAAAGCCAATTCTATTTTAAATTTCGAAATACAAGCACATTATTTTCAAACAATAATAAAATATTTAAACAAGCAACCCAATCATTTAATGTAAGTCAATTTCATCAAATTTAACCAAATCATTATTTAATCAACATGCATTTTTCACAATTTTGAGAAATTAAATTAAAACTTGATTTAAAACTTGCAAACACAATAACACAAAATGCATTAAAAATATTATCTATGTGAGTGTGTGAGATTCCATCTACTCATAAATGTCAATCGGCTAAACGACTCTACCTGATCGTTGTTCTCGTCTTCAATCACGTTCACCTGTTCCTGCATTCACTTGCACTCGATTTTACATTAGCAATGACAAACCCTGAAATTAAATATAGATGCATTTCAAATCATGGTAATTGCATTTCAATTTCAATTTCATTTCAATTTGAATTTCAATTTAACTTTCATTAAAATAATCATTTAATTTCCATTTAAATAGCGACATCATGATTACTAATTGCATTTAATTAATCAAATAAAATCTATACGTGATATCCTTCCCCTCTTGGAAGAGACATCATCTCAATGTCTTATTAGTCATTCAATAAGAATAACATCACCATCAATAAAACATAGTATCTCAATTAGTAAACATAGTATCTCAATAGGTAAAGCATAGTATCTCAATCATAATGAAATAGTAACTAACAACATAGTTCTCAAACATAAGCATAAACAATAACAATAGCATCCACGCTATCAAAGTTCACAACATGTGAATCAAAAACCAGAGTATCAAGTATCTCCGCACAAAACAAATGCTAATCTATGAAAGTAAATGAGGAAAATGATGGTCTATCATCTCATAATCCTCCCATGTAGCACTATCCTTAGTAAACTGGTCCCACTAGACCTTGTACCGAGTAATATCTTTGTTACATAGCTTAATGCTACGCCTATCTAGGATTCAGATGGGCTCCACTAGCACCACCCCTAGATCCTGTACCTGTAATGAATGCCAATCAAGAATATGAGATGCATCATGATGATATGGTTTCAACAAAGAAACATGGAAAACATTATGGAGTCGAGCTAGAGCATGTGGTAATGATAGTCTATATGCAACTGGATTAATAACTTCCAGTACATCAAATGGTCCCACAAATCTCGGTGCCAACTTTGATGATTTCCCAAATGAGATAGAGCTCTTATGAGGCTTAACCCTCAAGAAGACTTTATCTCCTGCAGCAAACTGTCTGAAAGTCCTGTTCCTATCAGCATAGCTCTTCTGTCTATTGGCTGCTTCCTTCAACCTAACCTTGATTAACTTCATTTTCTCATCCATTTCCTTGAGCATATCTGGACCAATAATGATCCTATCTTCTATCCTGTCCCAACTGATGGGTGTGCGACATTTCCGTCCATACAGTGCCTCAAAAGGTGCCATACCCAAAGATGCATGATATGATTTGTTGTAGGAAAAATCAACCAATGGAAAATAATCCTCCCACTTGTACTGCTGATCCATGCAGTACATCCTTAGTAAGTCCTCCACAACCTGATTGACCCTTTCAGTTTGGCCATCGGTTTGTGGGTGATATGAAGAACTAAAATTCAATTTAGTTCGCAAAGCTGCATTCAGTGTAGTCCAGAACCTAGATGTCATCTTGGTGTCTCTATCAAAAATAATGGTCTCTGGTACACCATGCAATCTGAATATCTCTTGCACAAATTTCCTTGCAAGAGTCAATGATCCATCCTTCAGATTTCCAGGTATCAAATGTGAAACCTTCATCAGCTTATCAACAACTACTAAGATGGTATCATGCCTATTCCTGCTCAAAGGTAATCCTTGGATGAAATCCATACTGATTACTTGCCACTTATACTCAGGTCTATCGTGGGGATACAAAAGTCCTGTTGGATGCACATGCTCAGCCTTGACTCACTACCATTCCAAACATCTAGCCACGTACTCCATGACATCTTTCTTGAGCTTAGGCCAAAAATACAAAGCCTTCAACTCAGCTACCATCTTCCTAACTCCTGGATGCCCTGAATAAGGTGCATCATGAACCTCCTCAAGAATCAACTTCCTCAAATCTCCACCCTTAGGGATATACATCCTTCCCTGATATCTGACAATACCATCAAACTCCATCACATATCCATCAAATCTATGATCTGAAGGATCCACCTCTAAGGCTTGTCTAACCCTGTCATAATGCTCATCTCCAGGAAGATACTACAACACTTGTTGCCTCAAATTTGACCTTGTGGTCAACATAGCTGAGAGATGTCTCCTCCTGCTAAGAGCATCTGCAACCCTATTTTCCTTACCTTTGATATACTCAATACCAAAATTATACTCACTTAGGAACTCAAGCCACCTCCTTTGTCTCGCATTGAGGTTCGGCTATGTGAAGATGTACTTAAGTCCTAAATGATCTGTCTTAAGCTCAAATGGCTTCCGTAGGAGATAATGTCTCCACATCTGTAATGCATGAACAATAGTTGTAAGCTCAAGATCATGAGGTGCATAATTCAACTCATATTGTTTCAGTTTCCTGGACTCATATGCAACCACTTTCCCTTCCTGCATTAGCACAGCTCCTACACCTTCACCTAATGCATTTGCAATCACAATGAAGTGCCCATTAGGATTCGGTATAGTCAACACTAGTGTCGATGTCAACTTTTGTTTAAGAATCTGAAATGCTTCCTCGCACTTCTCAATCCACTCATATTTCCTTCCCTTCTTCTGAAGAGAAGTAATAGGTGTTGCAATCCTAGAAAACCCTTCCACATATTTCTTGTAGTATCCTGCAAGTCCCATGAAACTACAAACTTTAGTAACACTTCATAGTGTTGGCCAATCTACAATTGCCTCTATCTTCGCAGGATCAACTGAGATTCCCTCAACATATATGACATGTCCCAAATAGTGAACCTTCTTCTGAAAGAAAGCACACTTCAAAAACTTACCAAAAAGCTTTTGATCTCTAAGTCATTGCAAGACTATTCTCAAGTGCTTCTCATGTTCCTCTTCTATTTTAGAGTAAATTAGAATGTCATCAATGAATATAAGCACGAAATTATCTAAATAGTCTCTAAAGATACTATTCATAAGGTTCATGAATGTTGTTGGAGCTTCGTTAGGCCAAAAGGTACCATAGTGAACTCGTAGTGTCCATACCGAGTTTTGAAAGTTGTCTTCGGAATATCCTCATCGTTAATCCTCAACTGGTGGTAACCTGATCTAAGATCAATCTTAGAAAACACTATGGCCCCTTTCATCTGATCAAATAGCTCATATATCTTGGGTAAAGGATACCTATTCTTAATGCTAACCTTGTTAAACATCTTGTAATCAATACACAGTCGCAAGGTTCCATCTTTCTTCTTTACGAAGATTACCAGTGCACCCCATGGTGATACACTCGGTCTAATAAATCCTTGTTTCAGAAACTCTTGGAATTGAACCTTTAGTTCATACAACTCTGTAGTAGTCATTCTGTAAGGAGATTTGGATTGAGGCTCCGTTCCAGGTAATAGTTCAATCGAAAAATCAAATTCTCTCTTCGATGGTAATTCTGTAAGTTCTTCTGGAAAGATATCCAAGAACTCTCTGAGAACTAGATATCCCTCTAGACTATGTTGGGCATTATCCATGTCACTCACCAATATAGCAATTAAGGAACATCCTTTTTGATGTGCTTTCTTTAGCTGCATAGTTGAGATATGTCTCAACTCTAGAGGCTCTCGAGATCCTAAAATATCTACTGGATGTCCAAAATCATCCAAATAACTCACAACCTTATCCTCACAGTTCACTATGGCTTTATGTTCAGTTAGCTAATTGATCCCTAAAATCACATCATAGGAACCCAACGGTGCTACATAAAGGTTAACTTGGGTTTGGAAATTAGGTAACTCTAAATCGCTGCATGATAAACATGAATCTAGCCTCTTCTCTACTCGATTTCCATACTGAACCATCAATGAATGTGACATAAAACCAAGTCTAACAGGTAATTTAGCAACTACTTTAGGATCAATAAAGCATTCAGTAGCTCCTGTATCTATCAAAATAGAAATAAATTGTCCAAAAAGCTTACCCGACATCTGGATAGGTGTAGACTGAAAGTTTTCTTGACGATTGTCAACTACTACATGAATCTGGTGTTGCGGTGCTTGCCGATCATTACCACCTCGTTGACCTCCTATATGCTGAGTGCAATTGGAGGCATAGTGATCTCCTCCACAAGTATAGAATCCACCTTGTGGCCCTAGATGACCACTTGTCCTGTTCCTGATATTGGAGAAGTTGGTGTTATTATTGTTTACTTTCTTGTTTCCACCAAAGCTACCTTCTCCTTTATCCTGGATGTTTTTTCCCCTCTTCAGAATCCTGATCTATTGATTATTGTTGTTACCCCTCTGGTTATTGTTGTTATTGTTTTGGAACTTCCTGTTTCCAAAACCAGATTTTTCATTAACACTCTTCCTGTAGTTCGCCACTTGTTGCAGCTCCTGTTCCTGTTTTATGGCCTTCTCAAAGACCTCATCCATCATCAATGGATTATGAATGTCCACATCAACTCCAATCTATGGCCTCAAACCTAGGATGAATTTCTGAATACGAAACCGTTCATCCATCTTATACTGTGGTACGTACTTCAAGAGATTGGTGAACCTCTCCTAGTACTGGGTAACTGTCAGACCATCCTGTGTTAGATTCTGGAACTCTATCATCTTCTTGTCAAAGAACAGCTGTGGAAGCCACCTCTTCTTGAAAAGTTGCAAAAACACTTCCCATGTAGTTCCACCTGGTAGTAACTTCTTCTCAGTCTTCTCGTTATCCCACCAAGTAGCAGCTTCTCCAGTAAGTTGGTATGCAGCCCAAACTGCCTTGGTCTCATTGGACATATTCCCGAGTTCAAAGTATTTTTCCATCTCAATAACCCAGGCTTCACCTCCATCACCTATAGTCTTACCATCAAACTTGGGCGGTGCTACCCTTTTCAAATATTTAGCCAACTCCCCTTCGATCCTTGCTTGAGGATTTGGTACTTCAACCCTTGGATTGTCATTATTAGGTTGTTCCTGATTATGGGAAATTTCGTTCTGAGGGTTTTGTCCCTCTCTAACTCCTCGAACTTCCTGTTCTAGGTTATCCATTCTAGAACCCTGTTGATTCAAGAGATTGAGAATCTGATCCAATCTGTCATTTTCATTACTTGCAACAACTCCTTTACCTCTTGTACCCATTATGTATCACAATTCCTGCATCAAGGAATGTTTACTTAGCGTAATGGACAAAGCACCCTATTGTTCAAACCTAGGGCTCTGATACCAAATGTAAAGAGCGGAAATCTTTAAAACAACATCGACAAATACTTTAAATAAAATCATTTATATTCAAAATATAGTCGTCATCTCATTCATTTAGACATCAAATAAACCAGTCGATTACAAAACAACGACATAAAGTCGATAAGATAAATTGATATACAAATCTAGTATAAATACATACAAGTGTCATATTACACAATTTAGATTCTAAATATAGTAGATGATAATAATATCAGTTACAAATCGAGACTTAGGAATTCAGTTGCCTTAAGCTCTTCAATACATAATAAAGAATACATAAATCATAAAAGAAGATGCCATCCGTTGATCTTCCATCCAAAAGAAAATCTTCAATAAAGAAGATGAGAACAAGGATCAGGCGCTTTTTCTTCCCAACCTCGAAGCTTATGCTTCCCCGAAATTCCTTAGTCAATCAAGAAATACTTGACCCTGCACGAATCGCTTAGCAAGAAGCAGTCTACGAGCAACATGGAATCTAGTGCGTGCCTAGTATAACTAGTAAAACCACAAGCATTTTCATTTTTATAAATCATTTAAGAAACAAGCAAGTTCGATACTAGGATATGGTAGAGAGTTCAATAAATCCATCTATTTCAATGGTCCTTAAGTTACTTGGCCAAGTAAAATGTCATGCACGACAAATAAAGTAGTTTTGGAAAAGCAAAACTACACTCTCTATTAACCCATATTCGACACCCGTCCCGGAAGGTAACTTTCCCAAAAAATATAACATGCAGAGTCATTTACCAATCATGCATGGTCTAAACAGTCAAATTCAATCTTTTAAAAACAACAAATTGAAAACTTGTTTGAAGCGAAAACAATTTAATAAGTTGTTTCTTTTCATTGTTTAAATCCATAAAAGACAAAATTAATATTTTAAATTGAGTAAATTAAATAATCAAAATAATGAAGGTGTAACTCCAGTATGCAAGTTAAATACATATAAAAATAGTCATAAAAGAGCACACGTTCATTTGTTTGTACTCATCTATTTAATACTGTTTCAAGTTCGTTCTTGTTGTTTCTAAATAAATCATACTAAAATTTAAATGATTTAGTTTCTGTTTAACATACTTTCATAAAATAAATAAATAAATATTCAAATGGATTTAAATAAACTCATTTTTATTTTTGTTTTGACTGTTTTGTTTTAATGGCGATAATTCAATGTTTAAATACCTCTGTTTCGAAAATAGTGTTGAATTTTTGAAGTTATTCTATCAAATATTTTATGTCTGAATTCTTGTCAAAACAATTTCAACTACAATTTTCTGTTTAAAATATTTTTTGAATCTAAATTTAAATGTTGTTTTCTGTTTTGAAATTTTCCCTAAATTTAATCAATTGTCTTATTTGTGATTCCAATTAGAATTTTCCAAAAATCTTCTGTTTCTGAATTCAATCTATTTTGGAAAATTATAGTTTGATTCGCTTGAAATTTTCCACAAAATGTAAAGGAATAGATTTGCAAACAAATCTGTAGATTATTATTTTCTAAATCCATTAAACAGAGATTTTCTTTTAAATTTTAACTAAATATATGAATTCGAACTAATAGAAATAGTTTTGTTAAAAAATCAACATACTATTCGAACTAATAGAAATAGTTTTGTTAAAAAATCAACATACTAATCATATCTATTTCATTTATCTTCCTTTATTCATGTTTTTGTTTTTATAAATTCCAAGATCCTACCTCTTTGAATTCTGGAAATGAATTTTGTCTATGTGCCTTCTTCAACTCCTGTCCTCTGTTCTTGAATCCTTCTCCCAGATTGCTATTCTTCTTCTCTTATTTTTCTTGTGTCTTTATCATGTGCTGGCACACTTGTCTTTTTCCTAGATCTCTATATATTTCTAAGACCTCTTGCTACCTTTGGAGGTCGCGCCTATTCCTTGATTTCCTGTTGTAACTGTGTGCGTGGAGAGGATTAGGATTTTCTGGTCGTCTGTAGGTCTTGACTCAATATGTGTAGTGTGTAGTGTGTGGTACTGGTGAAATCTTAGCAATAGCTCCGCAATAGGTTTTCACTCACTCTCACTATTCACTCAAGGTTAAAATGCATAAATGACTATTTTTAGAAACCAAATCACATTTATACCTTTCTAAAATGGGATTTTTACCTCCCTTTTTTACTGACCATGTCAAATGCTAAACCCAAACCTAATGTGAGCTTCTTGGGAACCCAAAATTGAAACCTTTTGTTGTTAGTGCACAAAATTGGTTTGTTGGAATAATTTTTCACATTTTTCAAAAAAAATCAAGGGGGCATGGGTCTATCCCGCCTTTCTCAAGGCACGTTGGGGCATGTTCTGAATTGAATTTTCTTAATTATTCTTTGACACAATGTTCAAAATCACATTATGTCAAAGAGGGGCAAAATATAGACACTGGAAAAATGTCTCAAGTCTATGAACACCATTTTTTTGCATCAATTTCCTCTTTTCTCAGCATAATTGAATAATGTTAATTATTTGATTATATTCTAAAGTCACATTCCTCTATTAATTAAATAATTTTAATTATTTTTAACTAACTCATTTTCTTTTCTTTATTCTTATTCGATTAATTAAATAAATTAAATATTTATTTAACTACGTCACTAACATCCTTTTCTTTGTAAAATTAAATAAATGAGATAAATTCTCATTTATTTAATTATTCATCCTTCCACTATTTGTCTATAGTTAAATAATTGTTTTAATTATTTAACTATTCATTTAACCTCTTCTCTCCTCTATTAAATAATTAATCTAATTTAATTATTTAATATCCCCATTCCATTTCTTCCACATTTAATTAAATGGTTGATTAATACTCATTTTAATTAAATGACATTTTCCCTCTTTCTCCATAAATGAATAATCATTTTTGATTATTTATTTGTTCACATCCTCTCCCAAATAAAATAATATGATTATTTAATTGCCAAGATTCTTTTCTCAAATTAAAAATTATTATTTTGAATGCCTCCATTTTTCCTCCACTTCCTCTTTCGAATTTCAACCGTTGATTCCCTTTGGTCTTCTTTCAATCTTGACCGTCTATCCTTAGCCATCCCTAACCCTACCACTATGTGGTGCATGCAACCTCAACCGTTGATCTTGGCATCTTTTTGGCTTTCGATCTTTATTGTCTGTTTGATAATTTTTTTCTATAAAAGAAGGTTGTCTCTCTCATTCCAACCTTACAACCACTATCTCCAATATTCTTGCTATCTTGTCATTGTCACTTGTAGGTATTCAAACACTTCGAAAGCTAAGGGAAAGCTTGCACATTGAGTAAAATGGAGGAGATGGAAGGAAGGTTAATTAGTTTCAACATGGGAAGTTTGGTATAACATTAGTTATTCATTTGATTTCTACTATTGATTTTGCTTTCTTGTTTGGATTGGGATTTTAAGCTTATATTTTAGGTAGTTGTGGTTGCTATCATTGATCTTTACCTTTTGTTTCAATTTCTAACCCTTTCTATAGTATTATGTACTAAATACTTTGAAAAATCCAAAGGAAGAGTATGAGGAAAATCCCTAAGTGGCAATGATATCAAGAGAGAATGGAGGTATATATGTTGTAGTTATTAAATGTGTTATATAAGAATATGTAATATTATAGAGAAGGTCATGTCAACAATTTGTATCAAAAGAAAAAATTAATGTGAGTGGAATTTCCATAAAATTTAGGAAAGTATGATTATAAGGCTTCAAGAGTGAAAGAGGGAAGTTGGCTAGGATAGGAAAATGATTCAATAAGAAGAATAATGGATTAAAAAGTTGGGCACTAGAAACTTCTCCAATAGAGTACTTTGGGAAGGTAATAAAAAATATTATGTACATTTAACGAGGGGAAGGAGTAGACCACTTGGTAAAAAATGGATTTCTAGATTAGGTTGATAGATAATCCAATAATGTAGCATGATATTTTGTGAGGGGGACAAAGCAATGAAATCTTTCTTATGAGAGACCAATGGAAGGGAGAAAAGTGCCTCAAGAATTGTATGAAAAAATAATGTTGTATATGTTTTATTCAAGTATAACTTAAAATATTAGAAATATGAAGTGGGACTTGAAAGACACTTCAAAAGGACTAGGTTGTAGTTGCTTGACGAAGTTATAGTTTGTAGTGGAGAATTTGATAGAATCACCAATTGAAGGCATTAATAATTGTATATGAGAGAAGTTGGAAAAGTCCAATTTTGAGGGTGTGATAATCAAGGGAGTTAACAAGGTTGCAAAACTAGTAGAGAGCATCACATGAAAGATATTGTAAAAGATACAATTCCAAAATTGGGAACAAATATCTAGTGTTAAGAAGATAATTAGTGGTAAATAATTTGAGAAGAGGCAAATGACAGAAAAAGAAGGAAGTTGTAAGGTTTAAGACAATATGTAATAATATTAATCATAATTAGTAGACACAAGTAGAGAAAGGAGACACAATGAGAGTTAAAAGAGTTGATGAAGACCCTTGGGTAGTGGAAGTAGAAGTCTTGTAATAACATAGACTAATATAAAGAAGGGGATAAAAAAAAGATAAAGTCTACCCAAATTCTCAATTCTAGGAAATTTGAAGAGGCAAGTGGCATAGGAAAATAAGGAAGTTGTAGAGGAGAAAGCTTGAGGTTTTAGATAATATTTGATATTATTGATTGGCTGTAACATAGAATTAGGGGGCACAAGTAGAGAAAAGGGACATAAGAGTCAAAATATTTGATGAAGACCCTTGGGTAGTGGAAGTAGAAGTCTTGCAACAACATATACTAACATAAATAAGAAGGGGATAACAAAGATAGAGTCTACCCAAATTCTCAATTTTAGGCAATTTCCTTGGAGGAAGTAGTAGAATAATGATTAGTGTTTCAACCTGAGGGAACCATAAGGTTGTGTACATATATGTTTGAAAGAGCCCAAAATCGAAGGTTCCCAAAATGTTGAAAACTAGTAGTGAAGACTTCATAAAATATAGTAGTTGTAGAATTGGAAGGATCAAGAAGCACTATGGTCCTCGAGGAACGAAGATAAGCATAGAGAAGCCAAAACTTGTTGGAGGAGGTCAAAACATCTCCTAAATCTTAGCCTCAAAGCTAGAAGAGGAAAAGGAAGAAGCCTCAAAGCTAGAAGAGGAAAAGGAAGAAGCACCAACTTCTTTCTAAAACCTATCTAACTTTCAAAATAATGTTAAGGTTGGATCACCAGTCAAAAGAGTGGTTCTACATCAACCTTTATTTGTGAGCATTATGATCACACATTTTCTTACTTGAGGTCTCTAATACAAGAGTATACCCAAGTAATAAACAATCATATGTCAACCAAAAATATTATGTTTCATTTTCCAAAAAAAAATCTTTTATTTTATAAATTTTTTATATGCTTAAAGATAGAGTGTACATTTTATCCTAAGTAATCTTGATGACGATATCTTAATGTTGATGTGAAGGGATTTTATTGTGCCTTCTTGTGACACTTATTCATATAGTGTTCTTTTGGTTATTCTCCTTGAGTTGATAGTCTATATTGTGTGGTAGTGGTCTAATAAAGTTTCATCATATGCTGCTAACAATGACTTCATTGATCTATTTAACCTACTCCTATCTTGCGAAAAAATAAAATAAACTATAAAAATAAAATAAACTATAAAAAATCAAAAATTGACATACAATCAATCCGACCTGCCGGAATCGAACCAGCGACCTAAGGATTCCCAAGGGATTTTGTGTCCCACTACAGTCCTCCGCTCTACCAACTGAGCTAAGGTCGGTTTGATGTAATGCGTACGAAAGTAGTTTATATATTGTAGTTTGTGTGAAAAGCTGTAACAAGAAAAAAAAATTTGAGTTCAAGCGAAAATGGCAGCGCATCCTATTGATAGGTGTTCCGATCTCAGTTCATAAAAATTAAAAGACTAGGGTTGTCAGAAGTGGGATTTCATTCTACAGAAGTGGAGACCTTTCACATCTAAACCGAGAATCATACCACTAGAAAAATCTCCCTCACATGTCGGTTTGAGTGCCATTAGCTTCCAGAATTTCAATCTAATCTATTTATAGAGCAAATGAAAAAGTTCAATCCAGGAATGTCAGAAGTGGGGTTTGAACCCACGCCCTCGTTAGAGGACCAGAACTTGAGTCTGGCGCCTTAGACCACTCGGCCATCCTGACAGCACGTTATTAGAATCTGGAGATATTTTATTCATTCATTAAGTGCAAGGACCGAAAAAAACATTTAAAATTAAACCATCTTATTACCATTGCAGTATTAAGTTACTAGAATATCCACAATTATTTTGATTTATTAGTATAATCTTCTAAAAGTGGTTGATGATAATTTTATATTTTTAAGAACTTAAATTTTATAATAGATAATTTTTTAGATTTAGAAATAGTATTTTAAAATAAATGAAATTTCATATATTAATCATTTTTAAATAATTGAATAAATATTAATATTTAAAAAAAAAATATTTAGAAAATAAATCATTAAATTAATTATTGAGAATGTTTAAGTGATCTAAAGATTCATATATAATTTGAATAATTTAAGATTTATTATATATTAATAGATATTTTTAAATGTGATATTTTTTCATGTCTATAATTTATAATATATTTATTATATTATTTTTAAGTGTTTGGTATATTCTTCATTTAATTTTTCTTATTTTTAGGTTGTTATTAAAAATACTCTTAAATTCTTAAGTTAAATGTTGTCTTGCAACAATTAAAACAAAATAAAAAAGTATATATTACAAGAAAATATTTTTAATTGTGATATTCTTTTAAATTGCATTACTTGATAAATTTCTAAATGATATAATGCTCAAATCATTATAGATTATTTGAGTCCAATTTCCTTCCTAATTTGACACAAAGAAATATTATCTTGTTGTGAACCATATCTTTCAAATAATTCTTCTACATGTATTTCATCTTCTTATATGTTGATATTGATAATACCCTCATAGGACCTAAAGTTATATGGCTACCCTTTTTTATTTCATTACATGTATTAGTAGAATTATTTTCATTTAGTTACATTAATCATTATGAATTAGAAATAGTTCCCTAATTTATTTATTTAGATTTGATCTTTTTTAAGAATGTGTAATTCCTATCCACTAAAAACATATATAAATTTCTTATTCAAATTTATGATTTAAAAAAAATCTTACTACTTTATATCAATCTTTGATACAAATAAAAGTGTACAACTTAAAATCAAAAAATAAATCTATGTTAAAAAATTCTTATTAATATTAAATTATTTTGAAAATTGACCTTTTCACCCAAAAAATGATATATATAAATTTTACCACACCTTATTTAAATGTCGATTCATCCACTAAAAAAATGTCTACTTATAAAATAAACATATTAAATACATTACAATATATTAAATTGTTGCAACAAAAAATTATATCACCTTACTACTCAAGCACATATCCTTTAATAGGATCAAAGAGATATGGATTGATGGTCATCACTTTTTTTATGAGAATGAAATAAGATATAAAGCTATGGTTTTTTTTTTTTTTAATCTATTAAAATGATGATTTTCCCATTAATTTTTTTGATCAACTAAACTACTTAGAGGAAATTCCCAAATTACTCAATGCCTTAGACAATAAGGAACTTTTGAGACCCCTCTTAGAGTAGGAAATCAAGTTCATCAATTTTTCTATTGAAGATAACAAACCTCTAGGTTCAAATGGATTTCCAAACTTAAAAAAAATAAATTATTGGGAGATTATTAAAAATGACTAATTTGTTACTTCAAGGGAGTTCTGAGGCAATGACTGGGTGTTGAAGGTTTTGTGTGAGAAAGAAAAGTAGGGTGCTAGAAAGTGGAGTTTTGTGCCCCAAGTACTCTCTATTTATTGTATTTATGCCCCAAACTTAGTAGTAGTAGAGGGATTAGAGATTAGAGATTAATCGGTAATTTGGAATTAGACAATGTATTGAGATAAATTATAAACATAAATTAAATGATAAACACTAATATCATACATAACAAATGATCAATTTTAATATCTTGAAATATCTTGTATTGAATTCCCATCATTCTATTGGACATATTTATACATTGTATACTCATATCTTCTTTATCTATTCTATTGTTCATATCTCTATTTTCTACTCTCTCCTTTTGTTACATTTTATTCTACTATATATATATCCCTTACAAAATACATATATTCCTAGAGATGTTTTGTCAGTCAAATTTTTTGCGATAGGTTTTCCTATGTTGTATTTGTTTTATATTCAATTAAATTATCCACCCTTTGTTTTGAACAAAGCTATCCAACATGTATTTATGTTGTATTATCCTTTTGTGTGGAAGTGGTAGGAATTATCTCCACTAGAGCTTCTTCTTTTTGCTGTTGTTTTTGTGCAATTTTCTTTCATTCATGTCGTAGGGAAGTAGCCAATGGTTGTGGAAACGTATCAATCATACCCTCCAATGTTATTGTGAATACAACCATGTACATAATAATGGTTGCTTCAATCATGGCTCTATTTGGAACACCCATTCTTTCATATACAATCAGTGTTTGTTCCAAAACTCCTTCTATAAAGAGTTTGTTGAATAGTGTATTCTCATCTAGAATTATCTTTAGTTGTTCTTCCATGGATTTTTCTTCTTCTCTTTCCTCTTCTTGTGATGGAGAATTCTCTCTTTGTGCTTTGTGCTTCTTTATTTTCTTTCCATGTTTTATAAACCTTTGCAGGAGTGTTTTAAAGGGATTTTATATTGATGGCTCCCTTTGTGGAGGTGTAGTTGAGAATTATAATTTTAATTTTCCTTTGCCTCCAAATTAATTAGACATAGTAGGAGATGCCCCTAAATATATCCTCCTTGAACTCTATGGAGTAGAGGTACTTTTTTCCTTTGATTCTTCTTTTGAAAGTCCCTAATTTATTTTAATTTTTCTCTATTTTTGTCTACTTTCTCTTAACCTTTTTTCTTTCCTAAATTATCCATAAATTCTCAATATGTAGTGAACTTCTCTACATTGAGATCTTTTCGTAGCCGAAATAATGTTGTCATGTAAAAATGTATCTTTGCATCACTAAATTTGTATGGAAGTTGTGGTATCCAAGATATGCAGGGTTCTATGGCCTTCATTGATGTATAGTTTTTGTCCACCAAGAAGACAATGCCCTTTATATATCTTTTCACCACATCATATGAGAGGGTCTCTCTGTCCTGCAAATTTTGTAGTAGGGATTTGAAAAATCCTCGATATGTTGAAATGAAAGAAGTGGCATCTTTGAAGTGCTTGATATGGTCATTGATATGTGGGCTACCGATCTAGTTATTTCGCAAATTTTCCTCAAAAATATCATTAATGCATTCAAGAAGTAAAATGGGAGATAAATGATTAGGGTCCCATACTTGAACTGATAATGGAACTATTTGGTTTGCAACACATTTTCCAAAATTTTCTCCCACAACAATTCACATAGATCTATGCCTTTTCCTTTCATGATAATATAATATGTCACATGAATTGATGTTATTGTAAAGTCCCCTAGTTCATGTAGTAAACCTTGTAAGTGATTCCCATAGCCACATATCTTATCATCAGATTGATAATTTTTGTCACATCTAGGTTGCGACCATGATACGTTTATCCAATAATCTTGGTGACCTCATGATTTTTTATTTCCTTTTTAGAGGGATATCTCCTTGTGAATATTATCATGTGACTACTTGGATGGCCTCTTTAGTGATCCAATAGGGTTTTTCTGAATAATTTCATCAGGGATTCAACTCAAAATTATTTGAATATGCCCCTCTTTTGTTGAGAAACCTAGAAAATTTCCCCATATATCTATCTTTTTTCTCTTGTACTCGAGTATACTATGGTAGGTATTCGTCTTTCCGCATATGCAATAATGTATTATGGAGGTATTCAAATTTTGTGTGGTCAATCTTTGTGAGGGGAGCATGAATGCAATTTTAGATGTTTTCTATGTAGGTTACATCAACAAGAACTTTAGAGAAAGCTCCATTGAGATCCACCTCCATTGCTTTGTAGGGAAAGTTTTTGTACTTTGGTCAAGGTTTTTGTGAAATGTTGACTAGCACAAGAGTGGCCATTGTTAGTTGTAGTGAGTAAGCACCAAGCTAGGGTTATCAATTGATATCTTATGAATCAATGAGGGTATAAGTGAGGATTAGTTAATGTAGTGATATTTTTTAATAAATTCATAATTGTGGGAAATGCATTTATGGTGGTAGGTGGGTTCGATCTTCTCACATTTTTGTAACTGCTAGTTAAATATGATTATTTTTCATGGTTAAGGGTTTAGTGTATACCATGTTTCAAATATTGTATAATTTATTAATTATTTCATTATGGATTATGGTGGTAATTCTTTAATCATGCTCTATTTACATAACATTGAAGATCTATACCATCAAGTTTCATTAGTCTTACTACCCCAAATTGTAGTATCTTATTAATATAATAGGGACGTAACCATTTTAGTTTATGTTTTTCTTGATTTTTGAATTTTTTTTTATATATTAGAACCATATCATATTTTGAATTTTTTTATATTGGATGTTCCTATCATGACATGATTTTTTTATTTTCTTTCCATGAGTTGATGGTATGTCGCCAAAGTTGTCTATTTTCATCCAAGTTTTCTAGGTCCTCAATTCTCTACTTTAGTGATTCATCACCAATTAGTCTCAAAGCATCTGTCATGCAAAGGTTGGAGACTATGAAAGTTAGGGGTAATTTTGCATCCATTCCAGAGACCAATTAAAGGGGGAAAATTTAGTTGATATTTTGTAAGTAGCTTTGTATGCCCAAAGTATCGCAGGTATTTTTTATATCCCAATTTATCTTGTTGGCACTACACATTTTATTTAGGGTGGTGCCTATTATATTGTTCAAAGCCTCACTTTCTTCGTTAGCTTGAAGATGATAAGGATTAATGTGGTTATGAGTAATTATAAAGCTCTATAATTACTCTATAATCATTTTTTTGATAAAATGTTTCCCCTAACCACTAGTTGTGTTGAGAGGGCATTCAAATCTAATGATGATGTTTTGCAATATAAATTTTGTGACAATTTCTGAAGTATAGTCATTGGTTGGTTTTTCCTCTACCCACTTTGTAAGGTATTCTATTTATAATAAATCTTGCTCCGAATAATTTAATCAATGGATCAATTGGTCCAAAGAAGTTAATAACCCATTTTTAAAATGGTATCTAGGCTAGTGCTAGTTGTCCCTTGCAATAGGTCTCCCAACTCTTTGAAAAATATCATAACTTTTAGCATATTTCTTTACATTCTTATTCAAATTAGGCCACCATAGTCTTGCTAGATTTACTTTCTTGGCAATGGTGTCTCTTGAGTTGTGATCACTAGATATGCCTTCATGTTTTCCCTTAGGATAACCTCTCTTTCATGTTCATGAACTAATCAAAAAAATATATCATCCATTCCTATTTCAAAAAAAATTCCTTCTATTAATGTAAAGGGAAGATATTTTTGCAACAAGAACTACTTGTCTTTCTGCATCATATTAGGTGGATTGCCTTGTAGAGAGTAGTGTAGCTACATCCTGAAGTTCTTGAGGTGTTATATTTATTCTAAAAAGGATTGCACTAGGTAAATCATCTACATGCTCATCAGGTTCTTCTCTTGTGTTAATTATGGAAAGGTAGTCTAGACCTTGATTGTTTCTTCTCGACTTGGCTATGATATATTAAAATTAAATTCTTGAAACACTAATAGCCATCGATATATTCTCCCTTGGATTAGTGGCATAAATTTTGTAGGGTATACACCATTGTTAAGACCTCTCATTTCATACCAATATAATTCTTTTCAACTTGTGAAGGTTTCTGGCTTGTAAAAGCAATCAAGTGGTCCTTATTACCGCAAGGTTGTGCTACAACTACTCCTATAGATATTCTAGAGGCATCAACATGAACATGGAAAGGGGTTGTCCAATCCAAAAATATTAGTATATGGGTGCTTTAGCAACCTTTTGTTTGAGCATGTCAAAAGATAGTTGGCATTGTTCTATCTAGTTTATGGATTTGTTAGTATTTTTATTTAATAATTCTTCTAATGGTGCCACTATTGTTTCATACCCTCTTATAATTTTTTCATAGTATCTGGTATAGCCCATCTAGGTTTATACCCATAGTGTTGTCTTTGATGGTGGTAAGGTCATAATAAGTGTGACCTTCCTAGGATCAACCATTAAGACTTATTTATAAATGACGTGCCCTAACAATATACCAAATGGTACTACAAATATTTATCTATTGATGTTCAAAGAGATTTATAGACTTCTGCATCATTATATCATCATCTAGAGTGTTTGAATATGGTTCTTGACTAACCCATAGACCATCCAATCATCTAGATAGACTTCTAAGAAGTCATGAATGAATTATTTGAATGTGTTAACCATTATTTAGTTGAATATTGCTAGATGAATTTTCAATCCGAAAGACATGACAATGTACATGAATGACTCCATTATATAAAAAAAGTGGTTTTTGGTTGATCCTGTTCTTTGATCTTGACCTGATGGTATTTGGAGAGTCCATCAAGGAATGAGTATATTTCTCTACCTACAAATGATTCCAATATTTATTTTGTAAATGGGGTTGGGAAAGGGTCATGAATACAATCTTTATTAAGTTCTCAAAAATTAATGTAGATCCTTATTCCTGTACTTTTCTTGTTTTGTATGGCCATAGGACTAATCCACTATACATCTTCAACCGATTTTATAATCTTGACTATGAGAATTTTATCCAATTTTCTCTTGAATTTTTTCTTCATGTTTGGATTGAGTTGGTATGGCCATTTTTTCTACCATTTAGCTCCTTTCAACTAGATTTTCATGATTATAGCTTCCTCTTTGATACCTTTTCATGTCTGAATTTTCAAGGAAATATGTCTTCATACTCGAACATAATTTTAATTACTCTTGCAACTACATGGTAATCCCAGTAATCACCAATTTTAGCCAATATAGGGTTTTTTGGATGCTATAGCTTCTTCCCTTATCTTTATTGGTTGTTTATAATATTTAGCTTTAGATTCATTATATGATTTCAGTTAAATTTCTTCTTTTTCTACTTGAATATCTAGTTTAGGGTCTTGATTTTCCTCTTTTTTATGCGTGTTATAACATATTTTCTTTCAAAAATGAGTTTGTTTGTCTATCCATTCTATTAGTTTCCATACTTCTTCATTCTAGGGAGGTGGTGGATTTTGTGTATGGAATTAGATGTCAATGTCTTATACTAGTGTAAATATAGCCTCTTTCATCCAAATTAACATGGTATGAATTGTAATTCCTTGAGTTGACAAGATCAAAGTAAAACTTGATGGAATAACTTTTTTTTTAACAAAACTGATAATCCAACAATGAAATGTTTCCCTTACACAATAATGTGCACAAAAGTGTCACAATGAAACAATTATGAGACAACAAGATAACTTCACCATTGCATAAACAAGGTGGAAACATAAGAAGACTAACCACTTGTGGGATAAATCCACCATGATGAACAAATGGAAGAGAGAGATGATAAAACCTACATGATGATCACTTACTAAATGATTATTTTTTCTCTCACAACACCAATCTAAGATAGGATGAATGATTCATCAACCTCAAATCCATATCTAGAAACACTAAAAAACTATAAACATAGAGGAAAACCTTCACAATAGGTTGCCTAACTAAGAGGCACAACTCACCACAAATAAGAATGACAAGTCACTTTGAGACACCCTCACACTCCCCAAGACATCTTATCACAATGCAACCTCACACAAAAGAAGAAACTATTTAAAAATAACCCATGACCTATGAAGATTGTTGAGGAGACTCACAATATGAACCACAAAGGATTATAACCTTCAAAAGACTAAAAGAACCCTCTCCCCAACCCTAGGTTGATAACCAGGTTGTTTTAGAAGGTTGCACACAAAATGATGCAAAATTTGACCTAAGTCCTCAATCATAACACTTGAGAACTTGTAAAAAATATCACTAGACCCCTAGGACCATGAGGAATAACTTCTGTTTACATGGTTTTCCTATACGAGGTCTCAAAACAAAGGAGAAAGATCAAGTCCTAAAACAAAGAAACTTGACTAAGATCTCGAGGATTCCAATTATAAAATGATCAAAATGAGAAAATTACAAGGCATGAAAATTATTTGAAAATTTAATTATGCTTGTCCTAAAACAAAGAAACTTGACTAAGATCTCAAGGATTCCGATTATAAAATGATCAAAACAAGAAAATTATAAGGCATAAAAATTATTTGAAAATTTAATTATGCTTAGAAACCCACCTTCTATCCATGGTTAAGAGGGTTTACATTCTATTTTTCGTATGGGAATGAAGTTGCCCCAAAAGCGTTAGTCAACATTTATAAGTTTTTCGCCTACCAAAACTAGGCAACCCTAGTACGGTACCAAGATGCTCTTGTATAATACTAAGCCACCCCACTGATGAAAAGGATTCCCCAACACACTTAGAAACATTTTTGGTGACTTTGGGGACTCCTGAGCTAACTAGGCCACCCAAATACAACACTAGGCCACCCAACTATGAAATTTGACCTCTAAATTCGTTTTAAGAACCAATTCAAATATTCCTAAGTTCATCTTATCCTTTTCATGTTATAATATTGAAAAAAATAATGTGATCATGCTCGATCCCAACATCGGAACATGTAATAAGCTAATACACATTTCCATTAATAAAAGTTACAATTGTCTCAAAGATAGGTTCATTAATATCAATATTATAATAAATATGAATAAAAACCATCTAAATACATAAATTTAACTTGAAATTATGTGATACCATGTTGTTCCTCAATCCATGAACCTTTGGTCCCCAATGGTGGTTACCACTCCAGCCAACCTCATAGAATTGAAAAGATCCACTCCCACCATGCTAGGAAATAGTCGCATGGGACATAAGCACAACATTCACACCAAACACATGGGGAGAGGGCTAAAAAACATACCATACACAAAGTATACACTACACATGCACATCATAAAATAACCAATCATACAAATCACAAAATGTATCCAATATAATTAAACACTTGGTACAATTCACAAATGGCATAACATAAACGACATTGGGAAACCTCACCAATGTCATATCACAAACTGAATTTTGAAAAATCACCAATGTCATACATGATCATCCTTGGGAAAAATCATGAAGGGTAACACATTACATACTCATGGAAGGGAATACTCCATCCATCAAGATTCTACTCAACTACACTAGAGTTAAATCGTAGAGAGCAAGCTCAAGGGAATGTCATCACAAACACTCATGTGGGGCTCAACGCGAAACCAAGTACCCTTGTCTATATCATATCATATAGATAAGCGTACTTGATCTTATAAGCATTGAGAAACTTGTCTTCCTTAATCATCCTTAGCCTTTACGAGCACTCAAGGCATGTGAGGGATAACCATTATCTTGGTTAATTAACTACCCATATTTCATTAGTTTTCACTTATTAATCCAAACTCCCCACACTATGATTGCATACATGCCACTTTGGGTTGGATTAACATTGGGAGCCATTCCCAAACTCTCTCTAACACTTAAACCCTAAGCTCATCACACCCTCCAATGAGTGTGGCATGAAAACTAATGCAAAAATATAAATTTTCCCAAAATCAATAACACTTTCCCACAATGCATATTATAATGTTTCACGACTTTCCAACTTTTCAAAATATCCAAATTAATTCATTTTCATGAAAAAGTTTCAAATTTTCCAATATTTTAACAATGCAAAAACCATGAAAATTCTTAAATTTCCACCATTAAAATTCATCAAATTTTTAAATTTTAAAAATTAAAATTCTAAGAATTGGTTGCAAATATGCCCAATGCCCTTCTTAAGCTATAAAATTGGCATTTTCCTTATTTCCCCCAAAATTGGGCATGGTAACCCCATATTATTGAAAATTATCAATTTTTTTATAAAACAATAATTTAAGCATGAAATTTCATGAAATGAAATGTGTTGGGAAGTGTCTAAACTCCCCCAATCCTATTCTAATATTTAAACTTGAAATAAATTGGCTAAATCAATTAAAACAAGAAAATACCTCAAACTTAATTGAGTTTTCAAATAAAGAGCACATCACACATGCCAAATGAGAGCTTACAAGGATTGACATATAACATCCCCTACCGATTCCTAACGCAACAGATCTGATCTCATCGAATTTTTCCACTAAATGAACTCCCAATCAAAAAAATAAATTTTCACCCAAAAGAGGGTTTTCTCTCACAAAATTTCCTTGCAAAATAAAAATTGCACTATGAAATAAAATCCCCTTTTTCCTTTTTACCCTTTTTCCAATTTCAAATTCAATAATATAAAATTTATTTTATATTTCTTTAATTCCCAATTTACCCAAATCTCAACTACACATTTAAATTTGTTCCTAAATAACATATATTATTGAACTTTAGGATTTAAATCTATATAATCATATTCCTTTAAATTTACAAAAAATCGCAATTCAAACAGGATAATTAAATCACACATAACTCACAATTCCCAACCCAAGGAATTTTTAAAATTAAAATTAAATAAGAACTTGCTTTCATTTCTACTTTAATTCTATTTTCACTTTTAAAAAAACACATAATATTTAATAATAATATTAGAATCATTTAAATTCCTAATATTTCAATTGTAGAAAAACATAAAATTTAAACCATCAATTAAATCGGACATTCATTGGTCATTCACAACACATATGGATTCTAAAATGATTCCTAAATCGGATCCAAGTTCACATAAGGTCAAATATAAGACGTCATACTTGATTTGAGTACAACTAGGGAATGGATATGGAGGGACCAATGTGACATCTCTAAATTAGCCACCGTTGGGGAATAACTTAGTCCTATGTATCTAGGCGAAGAAATAACCATGTACCTATAACCATTCAATGCACGTCAAGAGTACCTACTCAATGTATATATAGCCAAAAAACATCATAATCATCCCAATGAGGTCTAATAGAAAAAGCATAAAATGATCTTTGTACATCAGTCACATAAATACTTAAATAAAGCATTCCTTCTAAACATCAATAATCAAGCTCACATTTAACCATAAAATAAATAATGTGTATCATTGAACGAAGCATAATGATTAACTAAGCATATAAACATGTTAAGTGCCAACAATCAACATGTGAGGAATATCATCTCAAACATGTGGTGGTTCATACACACCAAGTAGGGTCATAAAATAATCAAAACATCAATCATGAGGAAATGGATAAGCTAAAACAACGATCTCACATTACCAAGAAGAAAACGGGAAGGGCACTACATGAATATTCTCATCTTCATCACAAAAAGAGAAGGTATGAATGAAATATCTTTGGAGTTCTTAGTAATCTTTTGTTTGAGTCATCCTTTCTTGAATGATATATCATGTTTTTACTATCAATGTTAGGGTCAAACATAATAGATGTATGCATAATCTGAAATCATATTATCTTTGGCTCTTCTAGGCAATGATACATATCTGTAGTGCTCTTCCGAGGTGATTGATTCATTGAAATTTAGTATTATATCTTATTCTCCTTATTTCTATAAATATCTTGTTCTAATAATGATTTTAAAGGCATGCCATCGAGGAATAGTGTCTTGATATGTCCTCCACTAGCATGTAGCATTATATACTAATGTATTTTGTACTTCTAAAATCCACAAGTCACCTTTTGATATGTTCTCCACTAGAGGAACTCATTGATATGATGCTTCTTGAAGTGATTATACAAGTAGCATACTCTAAATCGCTCTAGGAATGTCTCCCAAGTGAGGGTTTTGATAGAGAGGTGATTCTTGCAATCCTCTTGATGCCACTATGTAGAGTCTATGCCTTAGAGAAAGTGTATTTCAAATAATTCTTTTATATTGATTGCATATGCACACAATCTAAAGAACCTATAAAGATTGAGAATCCAAGAATAGACCTCTACACCATCTATGGATCCATCAAATGTGGGTGGATAAAACCATATAAAATATTGAATCTGATCTCCACATCACAAGATGCTCTAGCCTCTACTACTACCTC
Source organism: Sequoiadendron giganteum (assembly GCA_007115665.2). NCBI lineage: Eukaryota > Viridiplantae > Streptophyta > Pinopsida > Cupressales > Cupressaceae > Sequoiadendron > Sequoiadendron giganteum. Next base: position 316,192,329 of record CM021108.1, read on the forward strand.
TGGTTGAAGTACCCGTGGTGAAAGATTCAGTTGGAATAGTCCTCTCTACCCCTCATCATAATGATCATCATGAATGAAAGGGAGACTCCTAATGCACTCTCTACACTCCAATCCATGTATCCTTGAAGAGTGTTGTTGCTTCTCACATTGAGAACCCTCCTCCATGCCTAGTAGTTAGGTGTGAATTACCCCACATGATGTAGGAGCATCTAGCAACCTAAAAATGTAAGTTTTGGATTTTTATGAGAAATTTCATGAAGAGATACATTTTTGTGTGTTATCTTGGATTACCACTCAATGGGATCCTTTTGAGTATGTAATTAGGTCTATGAGGAGTTCACCTGCTAAAGACTATGTTTAAATATTTGAATTTGTTAAGGAGTCATAGGAGGTCAAAAGCTAGTAATGTTATTTAAGGAGGTTGTAAATATTGTAAAAGGGAAAAATAATATTAGAATGAACCTATTAAACCACCCAAGTGGGGTTGTAAGAAATTTAACAACTTATTTTAGGTTTTTCTATACCTAAGAACATGTTAGTTAGGTTTGGATGAAAAAAAGTGCACATTTTTGTAAGTTTGGTGCAAAAAAGACATGAAGTTACATTAGGTTTTTTGGTTTTTGATGAAAATGACACTCATATTAGAATTTTAACTATTCTTGGTGTGGATTTACGTGGAATGAATGAGAAGAAAAATCCAAGAAGTTGTGGAGGATTTTTTTGATGAAAATACCTTGTTTTTTTGACAATTTATGATAATTTTCTGCAATCAATCTGAAAACAATCTTGTATGTCCCTATAAAGAATAGATACATGTATGAAAGTTGGTGGAAAGTTTTATTTTTGTTTTAATAAAATAATTCAATTGGTTTGGTTCTATTTAATGATATTTGGATCAAGTTACAACAAAAATGCTTCTAACAACCTTGTCATAGAGTTGGGGATTCCAACAAGAAAAAGTCATAACTTTTGTCTGCACGGTTGAAAATCAATTTAACTTTGAGGAAAAATTATTTAGGTTATTCATCATATTTAAAACAATGAAAATTGCACCAATCAATTGTATTTGTGAGTGTGTTCATTGCTCAAAATGATTTCCAAAGCCCTAGGTCTTTGAGGGTTTAGTGAAAAAATACATTGTTTTGCATTAACCACAATGAGTTAGGGTTTGATGAGACCCTGAGGAGTGTGTTAAAGTTTTTAGGAGCCTAAAAAAGCATACGTGATAGTTTTGATTCTTTCTTGAGGGTTTGAGCCTAGAAAGAAAGGCTTGTAGGAAACTTGAAAAGATAGGTTTGAAACACCTTCAATAGATTCATTTGAATATGAAACACATTGTTTGTTATTTTTTATCCATATGTATCATTATTACTGTGATCCCTTAAATGTCTATCCTATTCTAAAATGCAAAAAAATAATTATACACCAATGAAATAATACAAAAAGATACACCTCAAGATTAGCCTAAGGAATGATAATGCAAAGAAATAAGATAACAAAAAAGACAAGCGATTATACCTTCTTTGCTATAGAAATCCATTGGTTGGCCCTTGATGTTTGAAAGCTTGTGTGATCCTTGGATGGCTATTGAAATGGTGTATGAAAGATGTGCAATGTGATCAATGCATGTGACAATGGCTAAATGGCTTGGCTAAATGGCTTGGCTAAATGGCTAATGTGATGCTTGCAGATTGAATGAGCAATTCGGTAGCATAAGGGTGAAAATGGATAATTCTTGTTAAATGAGAGAAGAGAGGGGGGTATTTATAGAGAAATTTGAATTCTCTAGAGAATTCAATAGTTGAGATTAAACCAACAAGGCTGAGATGGAGGGATATGGTGAGTTGAGGACTCACAAGCCCTCACATCTTGACATGTGGAATGTGAGATGGCTTAGGATGAGATGATGTGGAGGAAGGACACCATCATTTACAAATTTCTTTTTCTTATTCTAGTAGTGTGACTTGTCTCCGGATGACCATTCTTTGTCACGATTGTGTATCTTGACATACCCTTTAGCAATAAGGGCCTGTTCAAGGATGGGTCCTTTCTCTACTACTTTGGCGAAGGTGGTGACACAATACAACCTAAAGTTATGGGCCATGTTAGGGTGTGAGTTTTCAACAAAGAGAGTGACCATTTCTTTTTCTTTGAGAGGGGTTTTCATGCGGCTTGCAAATGAATGCCACCTTTGGAGGTAGCTAGCAAAGGTTTCACCTTCACTCTGCTTTTCCTTGAGAAGGTCCAAAGGTATCAGTGTCCTTTTCTAAATTGAAGGAGAAGTAGGAAACACATTTCTCTAAAAGATCTGTGAAGGACTTGATGGACCCCTGCTCTAGGCCCATGAACTAGTCTAGGGAATTTCCCGTCAAGCTCCGTGAGAATAAACACAAGAGGTAGCTATCATTATGCATAACTTGACATTGTGTGTAAAATTACTATTGATGGGCTTTAGGATCTTTGGTTCCCTTGTATATGTCAAACTTGGGTATTTTGAAATGTTTTGGAAATGGGATCAATGAGATGGAAGGGTTGAATGGATAGGGACATATATCTTCAAATTTGAATGATTGTTTATTCATCCCTACTTGAAGATCTTTTAGAGAAACTTTGATTTCCAATAGATCCATGTTAACTGGTGATATAGGAGTCAAAGATGGGTTGGGTTGATATGGATGGTAGGATGATAGGGGTTCCTGTTGAGATACTATTTACAGGTTGATATATGGATTTTTGATAGTGAGATGATAGGTTCCCCTACCGATGTGTTGAAGATGTTTCTTAGTATGTGGGTTGTTGTTGCAAGACATAATACAAGGTTGGTTTGATAAGGGTAAGATACACAGTGCTGAGGAGAATGAATGGAATGTTGTGGATTGGTCTGTTGGTAATGGGAGTATTGTTGTGACCGTTGGGAAGCCACATAGGATGGTTGTTGCTGAAGTTGTTGTTGTTTATAATAGAAATAGTGTTGAGGAGATGATTGATGTGATTTCAGTTGTTGTATGGGCTAAGATGGGATGTTGTAATGTGATTGAACTTGTAAACACAAAATAGATGCAAGTAACGGGGATATGGTTGGGATAGGAGGCCAAGATGGATTACCTTGCAATGTGTGTGGTGGTTGTTGTGATGAAATCAAAGGATTACGTGGGGGTTGTTGTTGATGAGGTGGATGAGATGACATGGAAGTGTTTTGCAAAGGAGGTTGTTGGGTACCAATGGTGACATTTGGTTGGGATATACTGTGGAATGATAATTTGAATGATATTTTAGATTTAGGAGGTTGTGGTGGTATATTCATAGCTTCAAGAAGTGGAGGTAGGATGACAAAAGGATTTCCCCCAATGTTTACTCGAGATTGATTTGAAAGGGGTGGTTTACTCAACATTAATGGTGGACGCTGCAAAATAGTTTGTGGCATGTCGTAGGCAAAATGATTATTGGGGTCAGATATTTGAGGAGCCCCCATGACTAAGATTGAGGCATGAGGGGGATTTTTGATGTGGTAAAGGACATCATTTCCGAATTCAGGTTGATACCAACCTTCTACTGGAGGCATATTGGGGATTTATGAATCACTTGGTGCATTTTGTGAACCTTGGGATATGTTAGGTGTGGAATTGCTATATTTGGATAGACCGAGACCTGATGGAGGTTTGACACTATTTCACAAAAATCTGCTAACCTTCGTGGCTACACCTTTTCTTTTATCGCTCTCAACCTTTGGTGTTTGCCACATAGCCTCCTAACAGAGCTTTTTTCTGTTCCGTATCACTTCACTTTTGCCGAGTTTCGTGTGTGTGATGCATGGATTTCTCTAGCCGCTTTTCGATCTAGGCCCAAAATGCAGTTACTATCGCTTAGCGTTGACCACGTGGCTTTCTCTCAGAGCTTTTTGCTGGGCATCCCTTATTCTTTTTACCAAGCTTCGTCTACCCGACGTGTGGCATTTTATTTTGCACCAATTTTCTGGGATTTGCCACTACGCCATTTGTTCTCGCTTGCTGCCACGTTTTCTTCTTCAATGCCATGTGTTCGTTTCTTCTACTGCATGGCCTTCTTTTCTCTGAGGTGGTTGTGCTGGTGCATTGTTGAGTGTTCCTTTTTTTTGGTGCTAGTTCGAGAAGATCTAGGCTGTCGATGTTTGATAATGGCATATTTCTCTGTGGTTGTTAGGCGGTGGGCTAGCCTATATAGGCTGCCTTGCTTCTCTTTTATTAATTTGTTGATTAGATAGATAAAAAAGCTTCTCAAGCATTGGGAATAGCCTTTGTAATATTTTTATTGAACTTGAAGTTCGTAGACTATGCCAATCAATTTTGCCTTTCTGTTTTTCATGGATTTGATAAGACTGTTAGATTGTGTTGTTATTTTCCTATGATATATGAATACCCATTCTTAATATTTTGTAATCTTTTATAGCTTAATAGATATAGATCATGTTTTCAACTCCTTTGTGTTGGCTGAAGTTGTACTTGATTATACTATGCAATTAGGAGGTGTTTCTTGTGTTTTTAAGTGCTTTTGAGAAAATTTATCTAAATAAACAACATTCAGTGGTTCAAGCCTTTGCATCCAACGTTGTGCTCAGGTAATATCATTTAAGATTTGGTGCATCACCTTTAGCCTAGATTTAATATTCTTAGTTATCTTCCTAACCTTTTACCTCCCCCACTAAAATGAAGATCCGACTTCGGTAAAACCCGAAGGTCACTTAGCTATGCACAAAATGTCCCCCAACAACTAAGTTTACCATGATACTACTGCTACCTACAAAATCTTGTGTCAATAGTTCTTTTTCTAGCACGCTTGGTGGGACGTGAACTAGCACATTCGATTGATTATATAAGTTTCTATAAGCCATCAACCTGTAAATAGGTTATAAACTGCAAGATTCTCTGGCCTGCTCTTGCCGCCCTTAGTTTTTGTTCACCTGAGAGGTCGACAAGGTAGTCCTTCACCTCTTCCATCTCCTCCTTCTCCTATGTCGCCTCCTTTTCCTACACTCATGGCCACTAGAAATTATGTAGTATGGGATTCTAGCAGTCCTTTAGTAGCATTTGTGCCTCCTACAGTATGGTCCCCAATCAATGCTTCTGCTCTACAAGATATCCCTAATTATTCTGGGGATGAATCAAAGATACTGACAAAACACCTATAAGATGTGGAAGACGTATGTCTAGTACATGGTGTGTCAAATGAAAATGTAGCTCTCAGATTTCTTGCTGCCTCCTTCCGAGGAAAGACATTGAACTGGTATAGAAATCTTGAGGCTAATACGATTGATACTTGGGACAAGCTCTAAACCCCATTTTATGAGCGTTTTTCAAATGCTGGCGATAGGTCTTTGCTATATCATCAGCTGGCTAGTATAAAGCGAGCTCCTCACGAGGCTATGACTGATTTCAATGCACGGTTTCATTCAACTTGGTAGAGAGTGCCTATTGGCAGCCAACCACCTCTGGATTTGGTGTTCATGTTCTATTTGAAGTCCATTAATCCTGATATTTCCATGATGCTATAGGCTCTTGGTGGAGAGACTCTTCCTGATGCTTATGCCTTGGCTGTCATTGCAGAAAATAACCTAATTGCTATTGGAAAGTTGGAACCAAGGCCCATCATGCCATTGTTGCCCGAGTTAAACACCATGGAATTCAAAGCTCCTTCGACCAGTGCGCCTGCAACTCCTCCCCAATCTATGTACATGTATCGAAGAACAACTCCAATCAGAACTTTGATTGTAGCTCCTGTGCCTAATCCCTTAATGACCGAGATGAACGAGATGAGAGAACAAATGTGGGCCATGACTAATGAATTGACTACCGTGAAGCAACAATAATATAGCTATTAGAAGCCAACCTGCCAAAATTATCAAGGTGGAAAATCTCTTTACTAGTCAAATCAATGGCAAGATAGATCACGTGGCAATACTTAATCTTAGCCAAATAACCAAGTTGTTCCAGTGACCCTACCGATGCATACCATCCATCCTAGTTCAAGTAAGGAGCTAGTGGCAGGACTGAATAACTTAGCCAAAGATGCTAATTCATGGCGTTTTCCTTGCAATGATGCAGACATGCCCCAAAATTATTCGTGGGGAAATTTGCAACAAAATATTGTGGAACAACGTAGCCAAGGTGGTGCACCTGATCCAGACAACCAATCATACGCCTCTCAACATATGGAAAATGCAATCCTCACTTGTCAAATGCAAGGAATGTCCATTCAACAAGAGTTAGACATAGTTCTAGACCAAGCACTCTTTTCATGGATGGAAGGAGAAGAGTCAACATTTTTGAATGACTTTCCTATGACTCAAGTGCCCCGCGTGCATTTTGATTACAACATGCATTCTAAGCAAAGAATTACTAGAGAATTCACATCTCCGTCAACTAATCCTCTAGCTTAGCCAACGCCTAGTCTATCGAAAGGCCTGTCGTTTGTCCCACAACAGACTAACGTGGCTCCTCTTAGATCTCCGAATCCGCCTCCTCCGAAGGAAAAGGCTCTTGTGACCATCCTGACTATTACCAAACAACCGGACGTACTAGCTACAAGGCTAACACAACCTATGAAACCTAAGGAGCAAGCAACTGTGGATCATCAGTCACGAGCACAATTCAATATGGTGGAACAACTGAAGAAGTCCTCTTCCAACGCTTCTTTGTGGGATGTCTTGGCTATTCTAGAGTAGAAGGTGCTATTACAAAAAAACATTATCAAGAGAGGAATATGGGAAGGTGCCTAGCCAGTACAATGGATAAAAAATATCCAGGCCAGACCTAGATAACGTCCTAACAAATCAATCGAAAGAAAAGCTTGAAACCGAAAAATTGAGTGAGCCTAAACCTAATACTTTCTTTCTAACACTTATAATTGGCGACAAATTATTACATAATTGTATGATCAACAATGGTGCTAGCACCACTGTCATGCCTAAGCAAGTAGTTGATGCTTTGGGTTTAAAATATGAGCCTCTTAATAAGGGAGTCATGCAGCTAGATGAAAATAAAGTTGATACCATTGGGGTAATCAAGGGATTGCCTATGACATTGTTTTCCTACCCCAGTATCACTATAAATCAGGATACTGTACTCATTGATATTCCTCCTCTATTTGGGATTTGTTTGTCCCAAGAGTTCACAAAAAATGTTAGAGCATATCTAGCACTAGACTAGTCACACCTGATCTTGAGGACCAAACATGGAGCCAAGATGAAACTACTGTCAAATTTTTTTCATTCCAAACATGTTGCTGACGAGGCTTTTCTCAACTTTGAAGTGGCACATACTTCAATTACCTAGGAAGAGAGGTTCAATGTGGAATTTCTGGTAGAAGAATAAGATACTAGCTCTTGGAAAGAGGATGAAGAAGCCTTGTTGAATGACTTTATAGATACAAACCCTTTTGGGAATTACCACGCAATTGGGCTTGAGACTTATGTCATACATGAGGAAGGGAAGTCTATGCCCAGAGTTACTAAAGAGTCCGCAAGTGAAATTCCCTTAGGGTTATGGACTTTGCACTTTGATGGAGCAAGATGTAGAGCCGGAGCTAGAGCAGGAATATGTTTGACATCTCTATCTAAAGAAAAGACCTTGAAGTCTTACCACTTCTAGTTTGCATGCTCAAACAATGAAGCAGATTATGAAAGTCTTGTCCATGGTTTGAGCCTTGTAGAACAAATGGATGTGAAACAAATAGTCGTGTTTGGAGATTCAAAGTTGGTGTTCAACCAAATCCGAGGGATTTATGCTGCAAAGAATGTCCGTATGCAATCCTACTGACATAGAGTCTGGGATCTTATTGAAAAATTTGAGGCATTTAATATTCAGGCTATACAAAGAGAGAAGAACTCCGAAGCCGACTGGATGGAAACTATCGGGGCTCAGTTTGAGCCAGCCTTTGAGTTATTGAAAAATAAGCATGCGGTGAGATTAATTGTAAGACCTACTATTCCAAACAACAATCAAGACTAGAAAGTGTTCGATAGCGATGCTCATATTGCATCATTTCTCTAGTGATCTGGGGAATTCTTTGATCAAATGCAACCAAAGATCGCCGAAGCCTACGGGGATCAATTTTTCTAGTTGAAATCCAACAAGCTTCTGAGAGGCTTGGTCACTCTGGAGAGCCTGTTTGATTCCGATGATGCAAGGAGAGACAAAAGGAAGCTCGTAGTTGACAAAGGTGACTACATCGATTTGCATATCAGAGAAGACAAAAAGCTCAAGGTCATGAAGGAAGTATCTCAGAAGAATAAAGACAAACTAAGACACTTTTGTGAGGAATATCCGAGTGTAGTAGCCTCGTCATATGATGATCTGAAGGAATACGACCTTGGGATTATTCAACATACAATTGAGCTATCAGAAGGAGCAAATCCAGTTCATCAAAGATAGAGGCCTGTGAATCCAAAGATTGAATCTCTTATGTCACAAGAATTGAATAAATTGATTGCATCCCGAATAGTGTTTCCAATCAAACACAATACTTGTGTGTCAAACCTGGTACTAGTCCAGAAGAAGAATGGAGACATATGACTGTGTGTAGACTTTCAAGACTTGAATAGAGTGTCCCTAAAGGATCATTACCCCGTGCCTTCAATGGAGGTAATTCTATAAACCGTAGTTGGTTCTGAAATGTTTTCAATGTTGGATGGCTTTTTGGGATACAATCAGATTCAAGTAAAAGAAGAAGACCAACACAAAACAACATTCATTACAAAGTGGGGAACATATGATATGCCAAGATGCCCTTTGGACTCTCAAATTTCGGAGCCACATTTCAGAGAGCCATGGATATTTCCTTTAAGGATTTAATACATAAGATTATACTTATCTATTTGGATGACTTGACAGTATTTTCCAAATCCGCTGATGATCACTTTGATCATTTAGAGCTTATCTTCTGGAAGTGCCAGGAATTTAGGATTTCTCTGCACCCAAAGAAATATGTGTTCGGAGTTCCCCAGGGGAAGCTATTGGGATATGTTATCTCAAAAGAGGGTATTTCCATTGATCCCAAAAGAGTTGATGTTGTCTGGGAGCTTCCGTTACCCGTAAACAAGAAGGGAGTGCAATCGTTTCTAGGTAAGGTCAACTTCATCAGTTGATTCATTGCAGATTTTGTAGGGATCATTCGACCGATTACCTTGATGCTTAAAAAGGACCAAACTTTTAAATGGATGGCAGAGGCCAGAAAATATTTTGATCTTATAAAGGAGGTTATTTCTTTTGCCCCTGTATTACTCAACCTGAACCTGTCAAAATATTTTATCATGTATTTTTTTGGTGGTGGCAACAATATTGCCACTGTGCTTATGTAGAAGGATGGTGAGGATAAAAGGGAATCTCCTATTTATTTCTACTCACGCACCTTAAAGGAGTATAAGGTAAGATACAATTTTGTAGAAAAGCAAGCCTTTGCTATTTTGAAAGGGCTTAAGAAGTTTCAACACCTGATATTGTACAATAAGGTGATTGTTTATGTACCACATCCTAGTGTGTGGGAATATATCATGGAAGAAGAAATACTAGAGAAAAGAGCTAACTGGATTACCAAGATCCTAGAGTATGATATTGAGATCAGGCCTATCAAAACTGTTAAGGGAAAAGGACTGCATGAGTACCTAGCTGAGAACAATGATCCAATGACAGAGCTTGAAGCCTTAGAACCTGTGTTACTAAACGAAGAAAGATCTAAGGGCGATTGGCTAGAAGATTGGATAAACTTCATGCAAATATGAAGGTATCCAATCAATCTCCCTTCTTTTAAGAGGCAGTTCTACTGTTTGCAAAATAATAGTTATGTTCTCTTGGAAGGAGTACTTTTCAAAAGAAATTTTAATGGTGTCCTACTAAGGTGTGTAACTGAAGAACAAGCCAAAATAATATTAGATCAATATTACGACAACCCAGTTGGAGGAAATTTTTCTGCAAGAACTACAAGAATTAAAATTATATGTGCTGGTTACTTTTGGCCAACACTATTCAATGATGCATTTTCATTAATAAAGTCTTGCAATGAATGCCAATTTTATGTCGAAAAGAGAAAGAATTATGCTATGCCATTAATGCCTATAGTAGTAGAGGAACCATTTTCCCAATGGGGTCTAGATTTCATTGGAATGAATAACCCTTTCTCTTCAGCTGGATACATGTGGATATTGACAACAACTGACTACTTCACTAAATGGGAAAAAGCAGTGCCATTGAAAAATGCAATGGAAGTAGAAATTGTTAACTTCCTGGAGGAGTTCGTAGCCAGGTTTGGCCCACCAAAAACAATTATTTCTAAAAATGCCAAAGCTTTCCTCAGCTCTAAGATGAGCTAATTTGCATTGAAATATGGGGTTTTCCTGAAAACCTCTTCTAACTATTATCCTCAAGGGAATGGCCTCATGAAGTCTACAAATAAAAACCTCACCAAGCTAATCAAAAAGATAGGCTTAGAACACCAGAGGGAGTGGCATAAAAACCTCTGAACAATGCTATGTGTAGACCGTATCATGCCCAAGCAAATATTAAAGACATCTCCTTATGAGATGGTTTACGGAAAAGAGGCGTTGCTGCCTATTGCCATGGAAATCCTAGCTCTCTAGCTGCTCAAATCTTTAGAAATTAAAGAAAATAGAGAAATGGAGGTATGGTTTTCTGAGTTACTCAAGATACCAGAGGAAAGAGAGCATGTTGTTGAGGCCATGGACAATGACCAACAGGTGGTAAAAAGGTGGTTTGATAAAAATATGTCCGAACATAAGCTAAAATGTGGGGACTTGGTGCTCAAGTTCAATGAGTGTAGGGAAAAGCCCGACCAACACGGAAAGTTCGATAGCCTTTGGTAGGGGCCTTTCAAAATTGTTCAATGTAAACAGTTTAATTCTTTTAAGTTAGAAGAAAAGGAAGGTAAATTTTTGAATATTCCAGTTAATGGGATACATCTTAAGAAGTTTAATTAGTTTTGCCCATTCAGTGGGTTTGTGAATTGTAAATATGTAATTATTTTTCTTCTTTAAGTTTTGGGTTTTCTGAGTGCTTTTTGAAAACAACAACAGTATTGCAATAAATTCAAATACATTGTAAATGAGCCAAGATATGAAAAAAATAAGTATTATATTATTTCCAAGACATTTACATTACATACAATAGAGGCCAATGGCCTTGCATCAAAATATATACATATATCTCCTAAGGAGTGGAGGCTGAAAAAAGGAAAAATTAGGGACTATCTTTCTTCTCAAAATCTCAAGCATTGGATGTATTAGCAATGGTAGCAATCGGCAGCACAAGTTGAGGGAACACCATTCTTTCAAAGTCCTCATACCACTGGAGGTTTCAGAATGGTTCGATGTAATGTACCTGCATGAGGAAAAAACAACCGACATGGACCTTGGCACGATGCTCTTCATGGGTCTCTGAATCAAAGCTGAACATGAAGGGCCTAGTTGGCATGAGTCCTCCATGTAGAAAAAACTGATGTAGCTTGCGAACAAAGGGGACCCCACGATCAAAGATGATGGCCCGTAACATTTGCTCCAGTCCTCTGAGGTAACACTCGCTTGGTCAGCTTCAGGATTTTTTCCTTGGAAACACTAATATCCAGAAGTGAGGTGACAAAGTGAGAATAGATGCTAGTGTTCACCCTGTACTGATCCTTGTATTCCATGTAGTCTCGGCTGAGGACCCATTTGATTTCTTTCATGCATAACAGGTTCTTGATGCCTATCATGCAGTTCAGGCACCTGCACCTAATCTTTCCTAAAAATATTGTCTGAGTCTTCTTGCAAACCAACCTAATTGGCATCTCCATTATTGCTTACTACTCTAACTTAATAAATTGCTAAGTTAACTAGGGCCTACTGAAGTTGAATGTTGAAGCTAATTATGATTAGAAAAGTTGTTGGGGGGATATTTATAGAATAAAGTCAGGGTTCAATCGACGAGGCAAGCTATAATTAGATCAAAAGAAAATGGAGCTATCGGGCCTTGATAATCAGTGTTGTGGTGTGTGAGTTGAAGTGAATGATTAGGTATAGATGCAACTTGCTTCACTCAAGTTGCCAAACTAAAGAGATTGAGCCAGGTGCCTGCCAAAGGAGCTATTGTCCCGATAAAATCAAGGAAAGTCTTTTGGTAAAGTCGTTGGGCGCTATGCCCAAGTACAATCAGGAGATCAATAAATGCAAGAGAATTTGTGAAGGATATGGTAGGGCTGTCATGACACGTTGTCCCAGGAAAAGCTAGTGCCACCTCGTGCAATTATCATTTCTCTTAAATTTTGAGAGTATTTTGGCAGGTTGGTGATCTTCTCACATGCTCAAAAAGGTCGGAGATGCACTGGGAAACTAAATATTAAAGGCTAGCGCATACACTTGCTAAGCCATTTTTCATGAAAACCAAAAAATAGGTTAGGCATGCAAAAGGGACATTTATGGTGAGAATTTGTTAAAAGGTGAAAATGGCTAAGTTATTTGCAAAGAGAGAAATTTTTTCAGAAGCTAGGTCATTTTCAAAATTTTTGAAAGCCTCTTGCAAATGCAAGAAGAAAATAGTTGAAATTGCAGGAAGTTCAACATAGGTCCCAACCTCTCAAAGCATTAACAAGCGGAGATTGATGGTACCCTGCATAGAAATTTATGGTCAAGAGTCTTATGCTACCTCGAACATCCCAAAAAGGCCATTCTAGCCTTTTACCAGTCAATTAGACTAGAAAATTCTTGCCATGGTTTCTTCTAGAAATCAGGCCTTGATATCAAAGGATTGGGATAATGTCTTGGATCCTAAGTTATCTCAGAATCCCAAGAGCCTAAGGGAGGTTTCATGTGAGAAAATGAAGAAAATGATGGACTCGTTCAACAAACGTCTATGGGACTGTGGGATTCCCCAGTACATATTTCCCCTGGTGCATCATTTCCCAGAAATGGTTGTAGCATGTGCAAAAAGCTTCAATCCTCAGACCAGAGTTATAAGTGGCCCTAATTTGAGGGTGGTCATCAGCCCTTGTGCTCTGCAGGACATGTTATGCATCTTGTTCCCTCTACCCAAAAGTGTTGAAGATTTTGACATAAAAAGGATGCAGGAATGCTGAAGAACATTCCAGATGGCATCACATTTTTATTCGGCTGAGACTGCTCAACTGAGAGATGCTCCAACACCTCCCAAATTCCCAATTGCACTCGGTGCTTTGAAGTTGGGGTCTACTTTTGTCACTTCTATGTTGGCCCTGGTTTGTGGGCTAGATACAAACAAGGTAGTTTTCGAATTCCAAATGAGTCACAACTTCATGCTGAGGAAGAACAACCAACCTCTTCTTATGGAATTTGCAAGGGTAATTATGGACGAGATGATCGAGCAACTGTGGAATTTCGAGGTTGGCTCTAGATTCAGGTATTCTTCTTTCCCAACCTATTTAATTTTGCATTATAATCCTGACTATTTTTAGCAATTCATGGCCCTGGCCATTTTCAATGAAAGTGGTGCTCAGAAGCTAGTGTCAACATGGACCCTCATCCTATCGAAGACTTTTGATTATTACGCATTTTTGGATTCATTCCTAGCTCCGACCTTGTAGGCTTTGGATGGATTTGGAAGCAACATGACAGTGTGTCTTATGCCATGATATAAGTCATGGTTGGGAGGCCTATTGCCACCTTGCAATTGGTTCTTTGGCACAAAAATTACCATGCTCTGTATGTAAGGCTTCATCTAGGAGCCTTTCCAACTCCCATGTTTTCTTTCCAACAGAGTGCTATCCTTGGAGGTGTTGCAACAACTAAGATATATTGAGAATGATTACTGGGGAGGAAGGCATTTGACTTCCTATTTGGTTTTTCTTATCATGTTCGACTCAGTCTCACTAGTGAAGAAGAAGGACCCAAATATTAACAGCTTGGAGGTCTTGTACTCTAAGTTGGGTAGTCTTGGACTAGTGACTATTAATGACATATGGCAATACAACCCGGGAAACAATCTGTCAAAAATTGGCATAAAAATTCCACATGAGCCCTGACCATTCTAGGATCCTTGGAGAAATGTTGAGGAGGGAAATTTGAAATATTATGTAGGACCTTAATATTTTCCTACTACTGAAAATTGACCACTTTGGTTAAAATTTTACCATGTTGTTGGAAAACCCATCAAAAACTAGAAGGTGGGTTCGTACCTGTGCAACCAGTTGAATAAACTTGAATGGAAGACCAAAAGAATTAGGGACTTCTGGATATACAAGCAAGAGATAAAATCAATAGGTGGCCTTTTTCGAGAGGTTGACTTGGATGAAAAAATTTGATGACATCTGGGTTCACAAGAACCCAGACAGTGGGGACTCTCCAAACGCTTTGGTTTTAGAGCAGTACTATGAAAAGAGAGGAGCTGTGATGAAACCCGGTGAGGAGGTAACTCAGAGATCCCCTATCACTAAAAAAGAGCCAACGCATGAGGAAGATTTTGGTAGACATATTAGGGTTCTTTGAATACACAAATGTCAGAGCCTTTTAGCTCCTTTAGATTGGGCAAGAAGAGGCAAAGGAGTTTCGGTCTTGGACGGAAGGTTATTGTGAACCTTGAGGATCCTCTGGAGAAGAAAAGACAACAAACGAGAGATTCCTCTAGAGGAATGGATTCACAACATGTAGAAGCAGTGGCATTGGCTGCAAATCTTCAAGAGCCTCAGGTATTATTTTGTCCCTCTTCTCTCTCTACTATGTCTCTGGTCTCCTCTTCATCTTCCCCGACTTTTTCATCTGCCCCAACTTTTTCATCTGCACCAGCTTTTTCTATCACTGAACATCCTAGGTAGTTCAGTCCTTTCCCTCTTGGTTTTCCATTTACATCCTTTGTCTTTCATTCTTCCCCTAGGAGACAATTGATCACCAGTCCTGACCTAATGAGCCAACAATTTTTATCCTCGAGGCACGACCCTTCAGTTGGTGCTTTCCTGACCTTTCCTTATACCGCATTATCATCCTCTCCGATCGGTCAATTCATTCCACCATTCTCCCTATACAAGGCCTAGCAAAACCACTGATGCACTGAGTATGCTATCTTTCTCACTAGTAGTCCCTCGAGAGTTTATTTTTGCTGGTGGACTGGGTATTTCTTCCTAGGAATATTTTTCGCAGGTGGATGCAAATAAGAGTGCCCACACAAGCCATATTTAAAAGAGAAGAGAAAAGGATGCAGGAAGACAAGCATAGACTCTTTTGCAAATGGTATTTCACAAAATCCATAATTCATTGATGTTTGCAAAGATCACCCCCAATGTGATCAAACTAGTCAGGGAAATACTACCAAGTGACTACTCTGTCAACACCATTGGGCTAGTTTTGCATCAGGCTCATCTGTGGGATAAGATCAAGATGATGGAGGAGACTCAGAGGGTGGTTACCACCAATTACCTCAAGCTCAATCACCAAGCAAGGAAAAGAGAGGAGAAAATATCAGAGATAAAGGAAAAGGTTGATATCTGGGTAAATAAGTATAAAGCCCAGGAAAATGAGATAAATCACCTGCAAAAGGAGAGGAGCACTTTTGAAAGAAAAATCAAGGAGCTCTAGGTCATGGGCATGAAGATTGTTTTGGTCCTATAGAATGAGTTTGAGCAGAACCGAGCAAACAAAGAAAGGCTCCGTGCTGAATTCACACAACTGAATGATGGTATGAAGCAGCTCCGACATAGCACAAACAGTGAGGTAATCGAAATGAATGTCGTTTTGGAGTCAAAATTTGAGAAGAGAAAGCAAGTCGAATTGGCCTTGGAAGAGAAAGGGAAATAAATTTCCATGCTAAGCAGCCAAGTGTCTGTATTGGATGGGATCTTGTCGGAGCTAAAGGAAAACCTGAGTAGCAAAATAACAAAGTTGGAGCTTTTGAGAGCCCAACCTCCTGCACAATAGATGAGCTTGTTGGAAATTGCCAAGTAGTTATACGCATCCTACTAGGATAAGGTCAAGGAATTATGCCTTACTTTGTAGCCTACCCTGAGGTTTATGGCATAGGAAACTGACCTATGTGCAACCATTAGTGAAACAATCCAGCAAGTGTAGGAGATGACTGTCGATAAGGTTCCAGAGGCCAGGCTTCTATTGGGAAATTTGTATACAAATTCCAATGAGGCTCTGAGCGGCGTAGGTATAGTGAACTGGACAATGGTGGCTATGGGCATGAAAATTCTCATTTCCATGCACGAGGTCAACCAACACGTAGCATAATGGAGAGCCATATTGAACTAGGTTAACACCAACATGTGGGAAAAATTTTCCTGCTAACTCAACGAGGCTTCCCTTCGCCCTTCATTGCTGATCAGGCAGTAGCAAATGTCGAGCACATAATTGGAAATATTGAAGAGAAGAAGCAAGACCTTTCTTTTTTCCAATATTTTGATCAATCCTTGACCGCCAAGAATATTGAAGGTATCATGCATCAGCTAGCACAACTCTTTTTCTAGCTTGAGTTGGAGGTGAAGGTATCTGGCAGATTTCCTTTTAAGGTAATCATCGATCTCAAATTGGCACACAAAAATCTGTGAGCCCTCTCTGCACTGTCAAATGAGGTTTGGACCGATCTGCAAACTACCCTCTCAAGGTTGTGAGCTATAATGGGATGTTGAACCAAGGTTTCTGAAGTTCTTCATTCCATAGGCAAAATGTCCCTATGACTCGCCAAACTATTTCACAAAAAACCATTGACCTTCATGATTATTATTTTTCCTTCGTGGTTGCGCCTTATCTTTTATCCCTCGCAACCTTCGGCATTTTTCACGTGGCCTCCTAATGGAGATTTTTTTGTTTCGTATCGCTTCGCTTTTTCCAAGTTTCGTGTGCGTGATGCGTGGCTTTCTTTGGCTGCTTTTTGAGCTGGGCCCACCATGCAGTTACTATCACTCAGAGTCGCCCATGTGGCTTCCTCTCAGAGCTTTTCTTAGGCATCCCTTATTCTTTTTGCTAGACTTCGTCTGCCCGACATGTGGCATTTTCTTGTGCGCTGATTTTTTGGGAGTTGCCATTGTTCCATTTGTTCTCATTTGCTGCCATGTTTTCTTATTCGATGTCGCGTGTTCATTTCTTCTTCTCCATAACCTAATTTTCTCTAAGGCGGTTGTAATAGCGCATTGCTGAGCATTCCTTTTGTTTGGTGCCACCTCGAGAAGATTTGGGGCATCGATGTTTGATAATGGCATCTTTCTCTATGGTTGTTAGGTGGTGGGCTAGCCTATATAGGCTGTCTTGCTTCTGTTTTATTAGGTTCTTGATTAGATAGATAAAAAATCTTCCCAAGCACTGGGAATAGCCTCTGTAATATTTTTATTGAATTTGGAGTTCGTAGACTCTGCCAATCAATTCTTCCTTTCTGCTTTTCATGCATTTGATAAGACTATTAGATTGTGTTGTTATTTTCCTATGATATATGAATACCTGTTCTTTAACTTTTATAATATTTTATAGCTTAATAGATACAGGTCATGTTTTTGACTCCTATGTGTTGGCCAAAGTTCTAATTGATTATACTATACAATTAGGACCTGCGTTTCTTGTGTTTTAAAGTGCTTTTGAGAAAAAATATCTAAATAAACAACATTCAATGGTTAGAGCCTTTGCATCTAACACTGTTCTCAGGTAATATCGTTTAAGATATGGTTCATCGCCTTTAGCTTATATTTAATATTCCCAGTTATCTTCCTAACCTTTTACCTCCCCCACTAAAATGAAGAGTTGACTTCGGTAAAACCCGAATGTCACTTAGTTGTGTGCAAAATGTCCCCCAATAGCTAAGTTTTCCATGAGACTGCTGCTACTTGAAAAATATTGCATCAAATGACACCTTTTTCAATTAGGTGGGCCAAGATTTCTTCCCCATGTTTTTTGAGTAGGCAATCTATCATTTGCGCATTGGTGGGGTTACTAAAATGTTCTTCAAGTGTGAGTTCAGGATGATTAACCATACTTTCTTCACCATGCAGTGAGTTGTTCTGATTTTCGATGTTGGATTATGAAGAAGTATGAATATGAGGATCTTGGGGGATGTTCACATCGTTATTAGGATCTTGAGAGGCATTCACACCACTAGTGGGGTTTTGGGAGATTTTTTGCCCATTACTATGATCTTGGGATGTGTTCAATTGGGGATTTTGACCTTGTTGTTGTGCCATTTGCTTCTTAACTTGTGACCTAGTTTGAATGACCATGCAATGGACCTATATGTGTAAGGATATTCTTGATGGAAGATTGTTTGGATTGGATAAGGATCGAATGATTGAATGATGGGAGATTGGATGATTAGATTTAGATTAGATGATAAAATTTTGATTGGATGATGGGATATTGATTGGATGATATTGGATTTCAGATAGATTGGATAAATTTATTTAAGATTGGATGATGAAAGGGATCCTAAACCCAATTCAAATATCACCCTAGGTGACTTAATATGTTGGGTGATCATATTAAAGGATTGATTGTAGCATTGAATCCACCTCAAGATGGAAATTGATTGATTTGGGTTGATAATTGCTGAATTTCAACTCAAATCCACCTCAAGATAGAAATGGATTGATTAGGTTGAAGAAAATGATTGATATGCAAAATTACGATGAAACTTCAACGCCTTGGTTAATTCGGGTAATAATTCCTAAAAAAAAGGTTTAAACGATTTTGTATTGAAAGATGATGACATATGCAAACTAAGGATGTCCTAAAGGTATTTTTTGATGGGGGTGTTGTTGAAGTGATCCTTTTGGAAAATGCAACTATTTAGGTCACACAGTAACATGGTAGAGTGGGTTCCCCAAATTGTGAAATGAACAATGTGAATGTGAAATAGAAGTTTAGAAAGGTTAAATGTAGGCTTGAAATGGTCAAACAGATGTTTAGAATGGTTAAATGAATGTTTGGAATAGTTAATGGTCGAACGAAGACTTGGGGTGGTTAAACAAAGGCATGAAATGGTCAAATAGAGAAAAATTGTCTGTTCAGGAGGGCATATCTGCCCTTCTATAGTCAATAGGAGGGAAAATCCACCACTCTACAATGAAATAGGAGGGCGTATCTGCCCTTCTATGGAAAATAGGGACTTGGTTTGGATGAGAATGACTATGGAAAGGACTTGAAATGACAAAATGAGGCTGAAAATTTTACTGGTTTCTCACAAAAAAAAGACACTTTAAACAAGCACAATCCTATGATCAGTGTTAAGGGTATGGCCAACAAAGGAGTTAATCTAGGATACACAAGGATTCTAGGGAGTCCTCAATATACTCTCGGTATGTGAGGCCCAGATCATAAACTAGCCCGTCACAAGCGTGATTCGGGAACCCAAGTGAGATACTAAAGGACTCAGACCAACTCTTCACGTCTATCTAGGTATCACCCTAGCTTGGATGCTTTGCTAGACATGACATGACTAGATTGGGGTACAAATTTGGCTCTCCCCTCTTTTTATACCCCGCTAGTTCGCGTGGTTGGGATCGTCTCTTGGGGTGATGAATAATCAAGTAGACCCCTCTAAACAGAAGGCTCTAATAGTTTCCAGTTACTCCCTAGGCTCACACGAAGTGCAAGGGGAAAGTGAAAAACAACTAATGCCCCCTTGGGTGACACAAAAAAAAACACACCAAGAAATAAATTTTACTTCCTCCCTAATTAAGTTATGTGCCTAGATGGAAACAACAAGGAAAAGTTTTAAAATTTGAACAAATGGATGGCCCTGCAAGCAAATGTTAGTTGTTTTATCTTCTATAGTTCGTTCTCTATTAATTATGAAAGTATGCTGCAAAATATTAGCAAGAAATCCAACTATACCCCCAAACAAACAAGGTTAGGGGGATAGAACCTCAAAACAACAAAAATATAAGACAAAAAAGAAGCTAAAATACCCATTTTTACCTTCCAAAACATGTTGTTTAGGGAAAATTCGCCCCTCTATAGTCAAAATAGTGGGAACAATAGAGAAAATTCACCCCTCTATAGTAAAATGTTAAAAAATAGTTAATTAGGAGGGAAAATCTACCCCTCTGCAGTAAACATATTAGAAAACAGTGAACCAAGAGGGCAAATCCGCCCCTCTACAATAAAATGTCAGAAAATAGTGAACCAGTTGGGCAAATCCACCCCTTTATAGTAAAAATGTTAGAAAATAGTGAATCAGGAGGGAGAATAAACCCCCCTGTAGTAAAATTTCATAAAACAGTGAAATAGTAGGGAAAATCCGCCCCTCTGTAGTAAAAATATCAGAAAACAGTGAACCAAGAGGGCGAATCCGCCTCTCTGCAGTGAAAGTGTTAGAAAATAGTGAAATATGAGGGAAAATCCACCCCTATGTAGTGAAAATGTTAAAAAATAGTGGGAATATGAGGGAAAATCTACCCCTCTGCGGTGAAAAATCAGGAAACGATAGGGAAAATCCGCCCCTCTACAGTGAAAAATCAAGAAATAGTGAAAAAAGTAGGGAAAATCCACCCCTCTGCAACACACTAGAGGGAAATTCCACCCCTCTATAAGGAAAATCTGCCCCTTTGCAACCTAGACTTGCAAAGAACTCAACAACAACAAACATGAAATAAAAAGACCCGTTTGTGGGTCCCACCGGGCGTGCCAAAAATTTGATCCCTTAAATGTCTAACCTATTCTAAAATGAAAAACAACTATTGTGCACTAATGAAATAACACAAAAGATACACCTAAAGATTAGCCTAAGGAATGATAATGAAAAGAAATAAAATAACAAAAAAGACAAGCGATTATACATTCTTTGCTATAGAAATCCCTTGGTAGGCCCTTGATGTTTGAAAGCTTGTGTGCTCTTTGGATGGCTATTGAAATGGTGTATGCAAGTTGTGCAATGTGATCAATGAAAGTGATAATGGCTAAAAGGCTTGGCTAAATGGCTAATATGATGCTTTCAGACTGAATGAGAAATTTGGTAACATAAGGGTGCAAATGGCTAAGTCTTGTTAAATGAGAGAAAAAATGGGGTATTTATAAAAAAATTTGAATTCTCTTGAGAATTCAATGGTTAGATTAAAACAAGGCAAAGATGAAGGGCTATGGTGAGTTGATGAATCACAATCCCTCACATCTTGACATGTGGAATGTGAGATGGCTTACGATGAGATGATGTGGAAGTGAGGTGGAAAAAGGTACATGATGTGGAGGAAGGAAAAGTACCTTATAGTTATCTTGGTCGATGATAACCCTTAAATGTCTATCCTATTCTAAAATTCAAAACAACTATTATGCACTAATGGAAGAACATAAAAGATACACCTCAAGATTAGCCTAAGGAATGATAATGCAAAGAAATAAGATAACAAAAAAGATAAGCAATTATACATTCTTTGTTGTAGAAATCCCTTGGTTGGCCCTTGATGTTTGAAAGCTTGTGTGCTCCTTGGATGCCTATTGAAATGGTCTATGCAAGATGTAAAATTTGTTCAATGCAAGTGCTAATGGATAAATGGTTTGGCTAAATGGCTAATATGATGCTTGCAGATTGAATAAGCAATTTAGTAGCATAAGGGTGCAAATGGATAAGTCTTGTTGAATGAGAGAAGAGGGGGGTATTTATAAAGAAATTTGAATTCTCTAGAGAATTCAACAGCTGATATTAAACCAACATGGCCAAGATGGAGGGCTATGGTGAGTTGAGGACTCACAAGCCTTCACATCTTGACATGTGAAATCTGAGATGACTTAGGATTAGATGATGTAGAAGTGAGGTGGAAAAAAGGTATATGATGTGGAGGAAGGACAAGTACTTTTTAGATATCTTGAGGGATGAGAATATTTCCTCAAAAAAGAACTTCTTCTCCCCAAATGAGAGTGAAAAAGACATTTGAGGAATTTTAGAATTCCTCAAAAATTTCCATGGGGAATGAAAAGGTGGTTGAAGAATTAAATGTGGATTAAATAAAAAATTCACATGCTTGAGAGAATCTAATGGATAATAAAGGGTTTCCAAAAAGGTGGGATTTTCCACATGTCAGTGATGTGACAAGTCTAAAGTTCTAGAAGTCTTTGGCACATGTGAAATGATAATTTAAATTTTCTATAACTTGCATGGGGATAAGGTAAGCCTTGGAAGGATAAAACATGAATTAGAAATTCACATGGGGAAGAGAGGGGCCTAGGATGTATAAATTTGAATTAAAAATTCACATGGGAAAGAGATTCAAAGCCAAGAAGGGCAAATGAAAAGGTTGACTAAAAAAGACATGCTAAATGTGGCTAATGACCTTGATTAAGGTTGTGCAAACACATGATTAGGATAATTAATGAAAGATTAGAAGCAAGCGAGATATTATGGAGGGTGTGACACTAATCTTAATTAAGTGGTGCACATCTTAATCATGGATTAATTTATTTAATCCAGATTAAAAAAGGATTATGGAGGATGTGATAAGGAGAGAGAAAATGAGGAATTAAAAATTAATTTTTAATCAAAAGGTTAAGTGACTAAATTAAATAAATTGACATATTTATTTAATTTAGAGAAGAAAAGGTGTAAGGTAAAGTATTTTATTATTCAATTAAATATTTTAGGAACCTTAGGAAGAAAATGAAATAATGATTAAATAAATTATTTAATCATTATTAAGGATATGGACCAATAGAGTAAACGATTTTGACCACATGGAAGTGGTCAAATTTAGATGTCTAAATTTTTACCCTCTTCAAAGTACTGTTAGAATAACAGTGTTTCAAAGAAAAGAAAATGTAGATTACTCTATAAAGAAAGTAACCACAAAATGATGCCCCAACATGGGGAAAGGTACCTGAGCTGTCCAAATAGATGGGAATGAATGAAGATGCCCCAATCCTATGAGGGAATGACTATGACAGGGAAAATAGAGAAATGTGAAGGGTATGCCTCCTTGAGAGGGCAACTGGGGAAAAGAGAGGGGTCTTAGGCGACCTCTCAATAGGAAGAAACAAAGGGTATGGTTGGAAAGAGCTCAAAAAAATAGGCAAGTTTTCCTTTTGAACAAAGTCAAACAGATGAACGGTTTGCAAATGGCGGTTTCGGGAAAGTAGGGGATTAGTTAGAGGAAAATGGTAAATAAGAGGTAAATGCCCCTTATAAAAAAAGGAGGGAAAAGTAATATAAGGTAATTTTTAGAAATTACCTCACCTCATTTGCACTATAGCAGTTGAGAGAAGCAGACAAAGAGCGAGGATGTTGCAGGATTATGACTCTGAAATCATCCACTGGGCGGATGAGGTGCAGTGATTCTATAACTATTGGACTGTGCCCCACTAGGTTAGCAAAAAAACCATCCATGCCTATTTTAATTAATTTAAACGCATTTTGTATATTTTTTGCAAAATTTGAAAAGTGGGTTTTATTGACAGGATAGGGAAGAAAAATGGGTAGGCATGAAAATGTTGGGTAGTCGAAGGTGGGGAGAAAAAAAAAAGGGTTTGAGGTTTCAGAGGGGTGAATCTACCCTACTGTGGGGGGCGTGTCTTCTCTAGCATGGGGTGAATCCTCCCCGGTGAGGGGTGGGTCCGCCCCACGGCCGAGGGTAGATCCACCCTGATGTGGGGTGGGTCTACCCTAGCGCGGGGTAGGTCCACCCCAGTTGGGGGCGGGTTAGCCCCAATTGGGGGTAGATCAGCCCCGGTTTGAGGCGAGTCCGCCTTGCAAGTTGGGGGCAGAGCCAGTGGGGTTCAAGGTGAAACAGGAAGGGAATAGGGAGATAAAAAGAAAATAAAAAAAGAAAAGGATAATGTCTCAGGGCTGGGAAAGATATTAGTAAGGTGATTATTATGGATGCAGAGATTCAATCGATTGTGGACACATGAGCGACGTCCAGAGGAATTGGCGATGACCACAACACCCATGACCAGAGTAGACCATGTAACACTGGAGCATGTTGGGTTACTACAATTGGTACAATTTTCGGTGATGAGAGCACATCGGGTGATGCTGACGACACTGATAAAGAGATGGAGTTCGGCCACATCAACCTTCCATCCTTCGACAGGGGAGATGACAGTGACACTAGAGGATGTATGGTGCATCTTGAGACTACCCATAGTGGGGTGGTTAGTGATCGAGGTGGTATCTAGAGGGGAAAAGTTAGACTAGACCATCCTAGTGTAATTTGGATGAGATGATTTTCCCATATAGATGGGGCAGTTGGATGTAGAAAAATATTTGTCATTGGGGTTGCCACCTTTACCATTGTATTTGTGTAGTTTGATTAGCAGGTTATTGTTTCAAAACCATAGCAGGCAGTTCTATAGTCTAAGGTTTATGGAGGTGGTTCGACATATTATTGAGTGGCGAGAGGGGCAGTTCTCGTGGGGCTCATGTGTGTTAGCGCAGTTATACACGGATATGCATGTGATCTATTATCGGCAGTCACTGAGTGTGACACACATGACACTTTTATAGGTGTGGGATTGGGAGAATATTATTGTTATAAGGCCCATAGTTTTCAAGAGAGGACAGGTGGATGAGAGGTAGTCTATTGCTTGGGGGTACGGGGGGTCAGGGGGCTGGGTTTTGCAGTACGAGATGTAGGGATATATGGACGATTGGAGGAGAGTGTTGGATGATTTGCAGGAGGCTGACATAATATAGCGCCTATATATGTATCAGCGGTTTAGGGGATGGATAACAAAGGAGGAGATACATCAAGGTTATTTTAAGTGCATATGTGTCCTGATTGGCAGCCAACCACACATAGTGGAGGCTCATTGACAAGATAGAGTGGTGAGATAGTTTGGGTAGAAAGAGGATATTCTGGCAGCACCTACCATGTTTCATTGGCTCAGTAGAGAGCGGACATGGGGAGGCATACTTACAATGAGGACAGTTAGAGAGGTGTGGGTGATGACAGGTGAGGTGACCTATCTAGGGAGGGCGGTTGGTCCTGAGGATGCAGAAGTGATAGAGCAGTATGCTCAGTGGTTTCACACCCATAGGTGGGAGAGGATTACACCTGAGTCACCAATTTTGGGAGTTGTAGGGTGGGGGTCAGAGGAAGAGCGTCAATTGGTAGAGGAGGGTGGAGAGAAGGGGAGACAAGAGCAAAGGGGATAGGAGGGAGGTAGGATGCAATAGGGAGTGGGACAATAGAGTAGTGAAGAGGATGAGGGTGGGGCTAGAGGATAGCCAGAGAGGAGGAGGGCTAGAGAGATGATGGATGTGGGGGAGGAGATGGAGGTAGGAGGGCTAGGTGATGGGAGAGCTCTAGGGATAGAGGTTGTATGATAGAAGGACGTGTGAGGTCCATAGCAAGATGTGGTGAGACCAGGGAGTGAGGTAGAAGTGGAGATGCTATGGGAGGTGGAGGGGAGGGTTGTTAGGCAGACTGGTATAGGTAACAGAGTATGGTGCAAGAGAGTTTAGGGGAGGGTCGATTAGGAACAGGCGAGGTCCATAGGGAAGCAGAATGGAGTACAAGGGGATACTGAGGCCAAGGGATGTCTTAGGAGGGTGGCAAGGAGTAGACGATAGAGGAGGCTCCAGTCGGACAACTGAGTGGAGCAGGAGCCCCATACATTAGATAGAGGGATGAGTGAGGATGGACAAGAGTTAGAGGGAGAGGAGCAGACTATGGGACAACCGAGGAGACTGATGAGGGTAGGGAGGAGAGGACAACCAAGGAGGATTCGGGTGACTAGCAAGGTCGATAAGATACATGAGGAGGTAGAGATGGATGTGATGGACATGGATGTTCATGGGTTGGAGCCATTATAAGTATTACCAGATGTACCAATTGATGATCATGTGGTTTTACTGAGGGGAGCCTAGGTGAGGCTATAGGTGATGGAGGAGGAGCTAAGGAGTGTAGAGGCGAAGGTGCAGAGGATGAGGGAGACAAGATAGAGAGAGTTTGAGGTTGTTGTGTGGAGGCTGACATAAGAGGTACATGATGCACACAGAGAGAGATGGATGAGGTGCAAGAAAAGATGGAGGGATTATAGGTTGAGCTAGCTAGGGTGACCTAGGATTGAGATAGGTTAGAGGCGATGATGACCATAGCAATGATGTGGGGACAACCAGAGTTCAGAGCGGGAGCAGAGCATGTCTCAGTGGAGTGTCTTTAGTGGGCTTAGAAGGAGATGGAGACATTAAGGGTAAATATGGTAGGATTTTTGAGGGAGAGGATAGAGCTTATAGAGAGGGTATCTACTACAAAGATATCCCTAGAGGAGACGAGAGCGAGGGTTGAGGCAACAAAGGCCCAACTAGCGAGAGTTCAAAGGGAGAGGGGCATAGTGTATGCAGGTGTATAGGCCCTTTGGAGGAGAGAGATAGTACATAGAGATAGGTGGATGTGATATAGGGGGAGAGAGATGATGCATATAGATAGGTCTAGATCTTACAGTTTAGAGAGATACAATAGTGGCTCAAGGAAAGAGTGTTGAGAGAGATGTAGCATAGAGTCAGTCATAGGTAGTGTAGGGTGATGGGGATGGTACAAATTTAGTCATATAGGGATTGTAGAAATAGTTACAGACTGCACGGGCAGAGAGGGAGAAGGCCACATAGTAGGTACAACTGCTAATGATGGTGCAACAGGCATGGGAGAAGGAGTGTCGAGCTATTAGCAGAGAGCGGGATAGATACAGGCATGAGCGGAATGTCGGCAGATATCATGCTTGAAAAAGAGATGATTACATCTAGGAGGTGACCTATTGGAGGTGTTCTTATGAGAAGGGAATTCCAGATCCAACGTAGCGCAGAGCACGCTATGTCCGATAGGTACCTCAGATGCTGACACCGTCCCAATCTTTAGGGATGCGTACTAGAGGGTATAGAAACTTTCAACCGACTCCTCCACACTTTGGTGGTTATCAGGGGACTCCAACACATAGAGGACCAGTGTCTGATTCTCCTCAGAGATCAGATGTGGGCAGCTCAGGGAGCAAATGATAGGATACCAATTTTTTGACAAGTATAGGATGGAGATTTAGTACATATTAGCAGGTAGCGGATGTGATCTACATCCTTGTATTTTTCTCCTTATTTGAGGATGATATGTATGTGATTATGATGTGACTATGTTTTGGATATTATGATGAGATGGACAATGTGTGATTTTGATCATGATATGTGATAGTCCTCATTGACACTATGCCTTATGTTTATGTGATGGATAATTTATGTTATGCATATGGTTCTATATTTATGTTCTTATGATAGGTGATGTAATATGTGCACATGTATATGATGATTTATGTCTATGTGGATGCTTTGACTATGCATTATTTTGATGATTTATTTATGCAGTCATGGATGATGTGATTATGCATGATATTGTTTATTTATGTATGGTAATTTTGTTGTGTATATGATGTAATTAGTATCGACCTAACAATGTATTTGTAGATGGTGATGCATGTATGAATGTGATTATGGAAATATATGGATAAATGAACCTAAGATACTTAACCTAATGAACTTATGCAATATGGATGGAAAATTAATTGACACACTAAATACAATTCAAACACAAGTATCAATGAGGACTAGCTTGGGAATGTAGGTAGATGATAGGCATATTGTGGGTGTGATATTGCACCTATCAAGAACCATTAGTATCCCGAAAAGAAAAGAAAGTATGAAGGAATCAAATTTTGCACAACTGAAATCATGATTTAGAGGTTAGGAATGAGAATAGATGAAGGGGATATGCAATAAGATGGAGTGAAACATGAATGAAATTTTCCATCTTTCAGAGCACTGATTTTTTCTATAACATAAGACACCAACCACCATGCTAGATAAAACCAAGGAAAATTAGTGTCTAATGCAAGAAACACACACAACAAACAAGGTTATCCCAATACCCCAAAGTACCAAAGACTTGGGTCGGACCAGGCATTGTGGTAACCACAAGCACAAAGGGATGTCCCCATGTAACAAAAAATCTGGTGATAATCCTAGTGGGTACCACGTGGGACAACCCAATAGACAATAACAATAAATGATCAAGATATGCCGCTATGTTGAAAAGGAAAAACACACCATAATCTGATGGATCATGGTGATCTTGACTAGTTATAAGAGGGAGCTCAAACAATAAACAAAATCCAAAAGCACCAAAATATCATGATCAATTTCAAACATCCTTTTTCATAAGATCACAAGGATGGATGGAGTTGATGTGTTATGTTAGGAAGGATGCATCCTGTTAAGACCGATGATGGATACTAAACTAAAATGACCTAGATGACGCAAGATGTTTGCCACCAATTAGATTTCTTAACACTAGAAGATCCTGTGTGTGAAGAATCAATGATGATAGGGACATACTTGATAATAGGACAACAAGACAAGATAACTAACATACCCTAAAGACCTAGGGGATCGATGGCTGATCAAAGATTAGCCTTGCCTACATGAAAGCGCAGAGCCCTTGTAGCTAAAAAAAAAACCATGGAAAAGAGTAGAAAGTGCACTGATGGAAATTGATGGATGACCAAGACAGGACACACACAAGCCCCGAGGGAAGATCAAAAGATCAACCTTGCCTACATGGAAGCACAGGGGAAATGTAGTTCAAAAATGATAAAGGACGACTGACTATGGAAAAAAAAGGAAAAGGGGATGATGAGGATAGATGAAAGATGACTATCACAAGAGGGTCAAGGTGCCCTAGGGGCAGATCAAATGATCAAAATTGCCTACTTGAAAGTGCAAGGGCAATGCAGTTCGACAAGGATGAAAG
The DNA here is from genome assembly GCA_007115665.2 of Sequoiadendron giganteum. NCBI lineage: Eukaryota > Viridiplantae > Streptophyta > Pinopsida > Cupressales > Cupressaceae > Sequoiadendron > Sequoiadendron giganteum. The sequence goes on from CM021108.1 coordinate 316,221,012, forward strand.
ATCGAAGGGGGTTAAGATCAAAAAGTGGACAAATGGTGACAGATGATGGAGGAAAAGTGCCCTGGGGGTGGATCAAGTGATCAACCTTGCCTATGTGAAAGTGAAAGGGTAACGTAGTTTTCCAAAGACAAGGAAAAACAACAATAGATGAAAGACACATAACAAATCCCTGAGGGCAGATCAAGTGACCGGCCTTGGCTATGTGAAAGTACAAGGGAAACGTAGTTTAAGAAAACCAAGAACGACACTAGATGGAGACGATCAAAACATCAGGATGACACAAGCTTAGATTAGGATAAAATCTTAGGATGTTAGATAGCAGATGATATTCTTCCAATGCTCAACTAGAAATATACCAAATGGCTAGGGGATGGAAGCGGGTGGGAGGATATGATTGATATGATGAGGGGGATCGAGGAGTTGATGTGTGAATCATAAAGTAACTAGGGAACAAGGTAGATAATGATTAATGTCTTATACAAAAGGTGCCTATTTCCAGGTTTTCACCATGTGTACTTATCCAAGGTGCCACCAAGGGTGGTTTTCACCATAGGACAGATTATTTATTTTTACTATTTTTTTGATTTTTTTGTATTTTTTTGATTTTTTGATTTTTTTTATTCTTTTGGTAGGATAGGGAATCTCAATAGAGCTAAGTGTAGAAAAATTTGAGGTGTATGATGTTAATAGGATCCTCCAGGGGCTTTTCTCCAAGAGTGGTGAGCTTGTATGCCCTAGATCTATATGTTGTGGTGATGATATAGGGACCCAACCAGTTTGCTTCAAACTTGCCTTTCTTATCCCGATCCTGTTGGGTGTGCTGATTTTCTTTAAGGACAAGGTCACCAACATTAAACTGAAGAGGGTGAACCTTCTTATTATAGTTTTTTTTGAGTTGGTTTTGGTAATCTTGGAGGTCATCATAAGATTTAATCCATCTCTCATCTAATAACTCCAACTAGCTGAGTCTAGCAATTCGAATGTCTTCCTCAGTGATAATATTCTTGAATGATATTCTCTGGGATGGGATTTCAACCTTAATCAACATGATGGCTTCACCACCATAGATGAGAGAATAGGGGGTGATTCTAATAGGGGTATGGATGGAGGTGTGATATGCCAAAAGGGCAGGGTGGATATGTAGGTGCCAATCATGGCCAATATTGTTGATGAACTTTTTGAGGATGCAAATGAGGGTCTTGTTGGTTGCTTCTACCTACCCATTACCCTAGGGGTAATAGGGTGTGGACCAATGATGTTGTATATGAAATTATCACAAATATGCTTCATGTCCTATTTTTTGAAAGGATTTCCATTATCGTAAATGATGGTAGAGGGTATGTCGTATCAATAGAGGATGTGGTAGAGAATGAACTTGGAAATTTGAGTACCCATTATTTGTGAGTGGCATTGATTCCACCCACTCAATAAAGTAATCAATTGTGGTGATGATGAATGTATGATCATCAGAGGATGGGGGATAGATATTTTTGATTAAGTCAAAACCCCATTAAGAGAAGGACCATGTTTCCACCAAAGGCTGCAGATCATGTGCTGGAGCATGAATCAGATCTTCATGTTGCTGACATGGAAGGAATTTCTTTTAAAACTTGTAGGTGTTATGTTCCAATGTAGGCCAATAATATCTAGCTCAAAGAATCCTTTTAGCCAAAGCCAAAACATTTAAATGGGCCCCACAAATGACACTGTGTACTTTTGTTAGTGTATTATGTGATTTGGTTTTGTCGAGACACCTAAGGAGAGTTCCATCATACCCATAGGGATAAAGTGTATCACCAACAATGAAATATCAGGATGATCGTTGGATAAAGGATTTGCATTGGTTTTGTGTAAGGTTTGGGGGTAGAATGTTATCATGAAGGTAAGCTTAAATATCTTGATACCAAGGGGAAGTGGGACCCATGATGTCACACACCTTTTCAATCTTGAGGATATCATATGATGGGATTAAGAGTTATTCAATGAGGAACTCACACTCTATCTGATCCTTGGGCATGTCGATCAAGGTGCCAATAGTAGCCATGGCATCAACAATTTTATTTTGTACCCTAGGAATTTGATCAAATTGGATGTAGGTGAAATACTTCTTGAAGTCATCCACCATGCATTTTTAGGGAAGTAGCTTGTCATCTTTTGTCAAGAACTCATCATTAACCTATTTAATGACCAATAAGGAATCACAAAAGAATCTTAAGTGAGTTATGTGCCACTATTTTTCCATTCAGAGTCCCATGAGGAGGGATTCATACTCAACTATATTGTTGGTGCACAAGAATGCTAGCTTGAATGAATTCGGGATGTAATCACCTTGAGGGCTAACAAAAATAATTCCAGCCCCTGATCCATTATGAGTGTAGGAACCATCAAAGTATAATATCTAGCTAGCCACTTTGGCTACTGCAAAGACTTCTTCATCTAGGAGTTTGGTTACCAAAGGGCAAGCATCTACTAGGGGTGCATCAGCCAATTGATCAGCTATAACTTGTCCTTTTATGTATTTTTGATCCATATATTCTATATCAAATTCTCTTAGGAGCATGACCCACTTGGCCATTCAGCTAGTTAAGGTGGTTCTGGATAATAGATATTTCAATGGATCATTTTTTTCTATTAGTTTGATAGGATGGATGAGCATATAATGTCTAAGTTTCTATATACTGAAGACCATGATGAAGCTTTCTTTTTCCATTGGTGAATAATTTCATTCATAACCGACCAGTGTTTGGTTGATCTAATAGGTTGCTCACTCCTTTGCGGACTCGTCATGTTGTGCCAATAGTGCCCCCGGTGCAACTGAAGTGGTAGAGATGTATAGTAGGAGGGGATTCCTCGGAATAGGTGGCATCAAGACTGGTGGGTGTGCCAAGTACTCTTTGATCTTATCAAAACCCAACTAACACTGTTGACTCCATTTGAAGGTGGGTGAATGAGTGACATTTATCTGGAAGTTGGGCTATAAACCAACATATAGATTGTAGCTTTCCTTGAAGGCTCCTTATTTTTTTCAGGTTTCGAGGCAGCGAAATTTCTATGATAGCTTTGACCTTAGTGGGATCAACCTTGATGCCCCTTTTGAGAGACTATGAAGCCCAACAATTTACCTGACGTGACACCAAACACATACTTATTTGGATTCAATCTTAGCTTATACTGTTCCAATCGCTCAAAGATCCTTTTCAAAATGGCAGAGTGCTCTGCTCTGGTTTTGAATTTTCCTAGTAAATCATCAATATAATCTTCCATGATAATGTGGATGAGGTCATGGAATATAATAGTCATTTCTCGTTGATATGTTGCTCCCGCATTCTTGAGACCAAAGGGAATGATATTTTAACAAAAGGTACCTCGAGGCATTGTAAAAGTGGTCTTGTGTTGGTCGTTAGGTGCAATTCGAATCTGATTGTAGCTAGAGAAGCCATTCATAAGGGATAACATCTCATGTCTTGTGGTGATTTCGACCAACATGTTGATATTGGGCAATGAGAAGTAAACTTTCAAATAGGTTTTGTTGAGATTCTGAAAATCTATGCAAATGCTAATGTCACCATTAGGTTTAGTGATAGGAACTATGTTGGAGATCGAGTGAAAATAATCAATGGGTCTGATAAAGCCAACATCTAGTAATTTCTCCAATTCTTTCTTGACTAATAGTTCTACCTATGGATGCATCTTTCTGAGTTTCTGCTTGACAGGTTTGGCGTCTGGGCGAACATCCAAATGGTGAACTAATAGAGTAGGGTCCAATGAAGGAATTTATGATTATGACCAAGCAAAGTTGATGATTCCATCTTTGAGGAGCTAGGTAATAACAACATATTCTTGTTCCGATAAAGATTTGGGTACATAAGTGATCTTCAGGGTTTCTATAGTACCCAGATTGACTTCTTGAGTTTCTTCGATCAGAATGGATGGTCATGTAAATAATTGAGTTCCCATAAGGGGAAGATGAACATCTTCATCCTCCAGTGCCTCATTGAGGTTTTCACTATCGGATGCGTCCTTTATTTTTATTTTTTCTAGGTCAAGAAGTGCCTCGAGGAGGTTTTCACTAGATGACCGTTTTTTATTTTTCTTGTTTTTACTTTTGCATCTAGAGTGTTCATCTTCCCCCAATCCCATAAGGTTGACATATGTATGTAGGGAGACAGTAACTGGTGTGCTATCATGTAGGTCCCCATCAATAATTTCTGTATGACGTAGGGAAAGGCTAATGGTAAAAATGAATAGGTAATCAAACATGGGTGGAAGGGTCGTCTGATCCACATCATCATACACATGTTATCTTAGAATACATACATGACATATCGAATACACCACTTAAGGACTATTTTCAAGATCCGGTTGGGGCTCTTCATGATAAACCCATTGATTGATATCATCTTTGGGTGTATCTGTCTTTAGACCAAGGGACAAAAAAGTAATGGTGGGGATGTTTTTAGAACTGATGGTAAGGGTTTTTTCTTCTTCCTTTGGTACAAATGTGATGGTTGACCATATGTGTATGGTGATGGTGGCATGGTTGCCACATTTAGAGTTGTATGCATTTCATATTCACCACAACCTTTTTTGATGATATGGAATTTAGTGACAGTTGAATTAGTGGTAGAGGATGGAGTGGTTGTTGTGGTGGATGATGATTTGGAAGATGATGACTGAGGTGCCCCCATTTCAACTCCAAGGAAATAATGCAAATGGGGAAATGAAGCTTCTAAGGAATGATAGTATTCAAATGGTTGCGCGTCATCATAAATGGTGAACTCCTATCCATGGAAGGGTAATTTTAGGCATTGATGATATGTGGAGGGAACAACCTGCATGGCATGGAGCCATGGACGGTCGAGGAGGAGGTTGTATGGTAAGTATAGATCAAGGACATGACATGTAGTGTATTGAACCACAGGTCCAACCTGGATGGGAAGACTAATAATTCATTTAGAGTCTCTTTCCACATTATCATAAGCCTTGATTGTAATGATTTGATTACTCAGATTTGCTTGAGTATACCCTATCTGCTTTATACAATTTAGAGTGCATAGATTAAGATCAGAGCCATTATCTACCATCATAATTAAAGGGAACATTATTATAACTTATGTTATTTGTATTGTTGTTTTGGTGATTGTTATTGGACGTGCTTGGACCTTGATTATGGTTAGGGAAGGCATTTTGATAAATTTGTAATTGAGCATTGGATGACGAAGCTTGATTGGCGTCGACTTGGATATCTCCTCGATTGATAAGATCTTGGACATACATTTTTAGACCTTGACTCTTATTGGTGGAGTTCCGTTTGATTTTATGAAATTCACAATAATCATTGTCTTTATACCAATTGGGTTTTAGTTTTAATTCGTTAAAGGGCTTGGTCACAGGGTAGACAATTGAATAGTTTGTTTGTAGAAGTCTATTGAGGATGGTACTTAAAGATTCACCTAGTTGAGTGAATTGACATTTTTTGTTTCCTTGACCATTTTGGTTGGACTGTGGAGGGGGTCAAGGTTCCCCTTGTGGTACTATTATGACATTTTGAGTAGAATTTTGATTACAAAAAACTTTTTTCTTTTGAGAGGTATTAGCTACTTGAAAATGTTTGGTAATTAGTGACACCATCATTTAAAACATTCTTGTTCTTATTCTAGTAGTGTGACTTGTCTCTGGATGACCGCTATTTGTCATGATTGTGTATCTTAACATTCCCTTTAGCAATAAGGGCTCATTCAAGGATGGGTCCTTTCTCTACCACTTTGGCCAAGGTGGTGACACAATGCAACTTGAAGTTATGATCCATGTTAGGGTGTGAGTTTTCAACAAAGAGAGTGACCATGTATTTTTCTTTGAGAGGGGTTTGCATGTGGCTTGCCAATGCATGCCACCTTTGGAGGTAGCTAGCTAATGTTTCACCTTCATGTTACTTCTCCTTGAGGAGTTCCAAGGTATTGGTGTACTTCAAATTGAAGGAGAAGTAGGAAAAAAATTTATCTAAAATATCTACAAAGGACTTGATGGACCTGATGGCACTCTCAAATTTTGCAAATTTGAGATGCCCATTTCAAAATTTTGCTTTTGCACTTTTAGAAGTGCACTTGAAGAATTAGTCCAGAGTAACCCACTTTGGAGGCTTATAATTTGAAGCCTGTTGATTGTCATGCAAAAACCATTTGCAAACATACTCAATTGGCATATGTGAGTAGGCATGTCAAATTTTAGCTTCCCATGATAAGTTTTGTCAAGGTTTTGTAAAGTGAAGCTGGAAGGTTTTTGCATTGTTCTGTTGTTGTAGATTGTCAGTTTGTGAAACAACTTCCTATTTGAGCTTGGTTTTTGCAACCAGTTCACTATCATGTCAAAAAAAATGTTGTCCCGTATTCTCCACACCTAAGTTATCTTGGGTGTCAAATTTTAGAGCCTCATGGTTTGATTTGCTATTTTTAGTAGATTGAAACCAAATGCAGTTTGTTCTGTTTTGTAGCTACATTCCTGACAACATTTCCGAGTGGTCAAATTTGATCATTAATAACTTTTGATCAGTGTTGTTTCAAGTAAATTTATTTTGCACACGTTCTCAAGGTACCTAAATGAACTTGCATGTCTGATGGCAGCTCGTCAGCAGTTGATTTACTATTTTTACAAATTTACAGTTGAGCTAGTTTCAATTGGTACAAAACAACTACTGTTTCAGAAAAGCTTGACTGGGCAACTTTTCTGATTAATATCTAGTTCCTCGTAATTGATTTCTTTGAGCCGTCTATTGCATTGTTGGTGCAGGAGCACCTAGGTTACCATAGGTTGTCTAGAAGGTCATGTTTGGGCAATTTATCTAGGCCAACTTTTCTTCCTATTCTTGTTCCTTCATGTTTGTGCCTTAGTGGCATTTGTGATCAGGTGTTGAGTTGATAAAGGTCATGTTGACCATTTCTTAGGTTTGAGGTTTTGGCTACAAGTAAGGCTTAAGACCTTTTAGACCTTTTTAGGTGTTATTTTTTCTAAATTTTGAAAATAAGGCTTAATGGAAGCCACAAGCGGCCAAGGAGAGGTTAAGGCCGAGCTTAACTGCTTTAGTGACCCTATTTAAGGGTGACCTCAACATGGAATGGAGGTTGGAAGCATTTACATTGTTTGGAAGTTTTGAATTCAAGGGAAATAGTGGTGTTTTTGGTGTGAATTTCTGGTTTTGCATTGAATTAATGCTTTAATGGATTGAATTGGATACTGTAGGTTGTATAGGATGTAGTGTAGTTGTTATTCAAGCATTGTGTGGTAGTAGTTAACTTCTTAGTTCTGTTTCAAGCATTATTTATAATTATTTTGGTTTCTTCATAGTTGCTAGCTTGAACCAGGCAGTTAGAGAAAATGGACGGTTAGATCACATTCCCACTATACATATTGTACGACCCCCTTGGGAATTGTGACTAGACTCCATGTTTGTACATACTATAGGGTTAGGAGTTCTTGACAGTTCTGTAAGCACCATGGAAGTCTTCTTCTAAGCGAGCCAGGAAGTATCCACCTAGGGAAGACAAGGAGTGCATAGCACTTGATTTGCAGGGGTGTCCATTTCTTGTCAAATCATGGTGTGGAGAGGGCAGGTATGTACCCTGCCATGGAATAGCATGGAGTAGGAAGCTCCACCAATTCATTTGGTGAGAGAACAACTTGACAGTTCGTTGTGTGGTCAGGGAAAGGGCTTAAAAAGGCCTAATTTTTTAAATTGAGGGTTACGCCTGTGTATGGATAGTTGAGGGTTAAGACCCCTAAAACCCTTGAGTAGTGGACATAAGAATGAGGAATCCCAAGGAAAGAATGGGGGTTAATTTGAAGAATTTAGGGGAAAACCCTGTTCTCTTGGAGAAGGAGGCCTAATTGGGGCTCATAGGGCTAGTAGCCTCAAAACCCTAAATGAGGGTTGTGGTGGAAGCGATTGGCAAATGGAGATGGGTGGCCCCTCAAGAACTATAGTGGGATGGATTGAAGCTATTAGAAACACCTCCACACCCCTACAAAGATAAGTCCTAGTTTTGGAGAATGTTAGCCTTTAGGGTGGATTAAGGGCTAAAGGAAGAATTGCAAGACTTGCACCAGGGTTTACTTGGTAAGAAGAGTTGTGTTGGTAGTTTGGTTGGCAAGGAGAACCAGGGGAACCTAAATAGGAAAAAGGTCCTATAGGTTAAGGTGGTGGAGTGAGACACCATGGAGGTCTTCCAGGAAAGACCTAGAGTGGGAATCAGTGATTGATTCCTCCAACCTCCCTATCAATTGTATTCTCAGATCAAATGTCTGTATTTCTGCAAGTTCTCATTGCTTCACGAGGTCGTTTGACCAGTTTTCCAGATTGAATCCTAAGGCAACTTGGCCTATTTTGACCATTTTGCAAAAGTGCTAGAAAACAAATTTTGATGAAAACCTAGCTCATTTTTCAATGGATAAGGCACTCAAATGCAGTGTTAAGTCATTTTGGGGTAAAATTTGTTTGAAAATGATTTTTTTTTTTAGCCGGGCCCATAATGGGACCCGACATGATTTGTATTGTCACGAATTTTGTATGGGTCCACATCAAGTGAGTTGTTTAGTGTTGGTCAGCAAGTGGACGAGAATGCAAGTATAGTTTCTTACAAGTTTTAGTTTTAAAATGAGATTCACCTTTCAAATGTGGAGTTAAAAAAATCATGTCATCAAGGGATAAGGATATTGAACATGGGATGATAAGTAGGAAGGTGTCAATATGCATATGATGAATGAATCATTTGTTAACATGTTTTACAGAGCTAGTGAAATACTTTTTTAATATCTTTTTATAGTAAGGGGAACAAATAGGCACTATGTTAAATGTGGGGAGTATTCAAGAAAAGTGTGGATATCCATTAATACCTAATGGATAGAGTTTCTCCATTTGACATTGTACACGTACCCTGCTTAATACATATGTAAATGAGTGAACATTTTTCATTTAAAGTGTGTGAGCCATCACTAGAGATGTAAATGCCTCATGTTTGTTCAACAATATGGAATCAAGCAGATAAATGACTTGAAGCTACAGTAGCAAAGGAATGTTTTATATGTTGAAATGGATTTCAAAACTTCTAAGTGCCACTACCATTGCACATAAGAAGGATAACAATAAACAAAATGGATGTGTTAGAATGAATGCAATAACAAGCATCTCTCAAAGACACAAAGGAGTGGTACCACTCTATTACTGAACATGCAGAACACATTTGGATGAAGAGATTCTTTGGAAAACTTCTTAGCCAATGCAATTGGGATGGAGCTGCCATGGTTGGGAGGAGTGGCTGAAAAGTCTAAGGGAGCTCGAGATAGGATTAGTAATGGGTGAAATTATACATGGGTTGATGGTGCAAACCAAGAGGAGGTGCTAGAATAGAACATGCAGATGAATGTGCCTCACTTGTATGGGTTTCGCTAGATGCCATGGTTGCCATTGGCTGTAGGATATACATGAGGATGAATGTTGAAAAGGCTGGAGAGAATTTTGTGGGCACAACCTGCAACATGGAGGGCCCGTGACAATAGCCAAATGGTGGGCATGGCTGGCAGTGAAGGCAGGGCCCATATGATATTGAGGGTGACCCATGTGCTATTAGTTGGAACTACATTGTTGCCTAATATGCATAGCATTGACAGGCATTAGAAACTTTTAGCAAATGCAACTGGCTGAGATAGGCCCACACCATGTATGTGGCCTGCACACCAAGCAGGGAGGAGGGCCGATGGTGTCAGGGGAAACTCACAACCTACAAGAGAAGAGATGGTATAGCCATCCAAGCAAAGAATTGCAGGGTGTGTGCCAAGCATGGAGGAAAAGGTGCAACCAGCAAAGAGGCACGACCTATAGTGAAAGGGCACGACCTGTAGAGTGAAGGGCCCACATGCCAATGAAGTGGAGCCCGTGCAAGAAAGCATCAAGAAGCTATGGAAGCACGCATAAAGGAGGAGAAACAAAACAAAGAGGAGGCCCATGCTTGGAGAGAACACCATGCTATGGGGCGCGACTTGCAGAAAGAGGTATGGCCCTCACACTGGTTGGGTGGCTCACATGGCCAATGAGTGTGTGGAGGGTGCCAACAAAATCCCACACAAAACAAAGGCAAATGCCAACACATTTGAACTAGTAGAGGCCTGCAACGAGCCATAGAGGAAGTGTGGGGCACGAGCAGAAGGAAGCCTTGATAGAGGAAATGTGGAGGAAGTTAGAAGGACCGCACCATGAAAGTAGTAGGAGATCTCCAGAATGCAGAGCTCGGGAGCTTGTAAAACCAATAGATTAGGTCCAACCTCGCTGGCTTGGCGCAACAATGTGTGACGTTGGCCAAAAGCCTGCGAGGTGTGCGAGAATGCACGAGGGGGGATTTTTATTAAAAAATTTCAAAAGGTTGCATAGTTTTGACTAAAAATTGAGGTGGGCCCCAAATTTCCTTCATTTTTTAACACACGGGAAGGTGTTTGAAAAGAAAAAATATACTAAATAATGGAGTGAAATATTTTAAAGATGTATAGGTGGGGATGTAGGTAATTTGTTAAAATTTCTCAATACATTTATTAAATGGCTCCACGATCAAAGGCCAATATTTGAGTATTTGGTGAAAAGTGAATTACTGTAACATGGGTATTCACGGGGCATGGTGAATTTCTGAAGATAAGATGGGTTGTGAATAATTTTTATTCAATTAGTGAAATACATTCACTAATGAGTAAATGTGAATTTTCATGGGCACATGGGTATTTTCTAATACTTAGGTAAAATAGAAATTCTTTAAGGTGGAGTATTTTTATCCACGGGGTAGAATTGTTTAAATGGATAGTGAATTAAATATTCACTGGTGATGTTTTATAAAATGATTTTAGTCATTTTATAAGGGAGAATATGTGTTGGGAATTAAACTACAGCAAATAGAAAACAAAAATAGTTTGTGCACAAGAAAAGAGATATTTTCAAGCAGCTGGATGAAATGATGAGATTCTCCACATGGGCATGTTTTCTATTGCTGGGCAATGATGAGAAAATGTTGTTTTTGAGGGAATAAGTTTGTTGCTATAGAGGAAGGAGGAAATATTATTTTTAGTTGATCACGGTAAATGGAGCTTCTAGATGGCAATTCCAGATCGAATTTAGGGCTGCTCCTGCTTCCCTCTCTTCTTCTATATCTTCTATTGTTCTCTCATTGTAAAGGGTTATGTGTTTTTGTATTGGACTGGGTAGATAGAGATTTGTATTTTCTGAGTCATTGTTTGAGTCTGTAAGTTGTAATATTATGAATTCATGAGTAGATACAGCCAATTTATGCAATTAACATCATGAAGTGTTTCCACATTCATGAATGTCATCAGATTGTCTCCACATTTGTACACTTTCATTCATGTAAATTTAATAATACAAAGTGTCTTTGAGTTTATCATCTCAAGTTTCATGAGATTGTGTTGTCTGTTCATTGTTCTGTTTCAAAGAAATGGTTAAAATGCTTTGAGTAGGTGATTATGATTTTAGGTGTGCAGAGGGGATTTGATAAGAAGAATTTGATTGATATCAAGAGAAGGATTGTTGGTGCAAGGCACTAATAGTTAATGAAAAGCATGAGCTAGTTAAATCCACTGGTTGAAGACTGTTTGCTAGAGAATTCATTTTCTGTGTTTGACTCCATGGCCCAGAATTGGCACTGATCTATTATGCAGCTTTGTGCATCTCAAAAACAAAATTAATTGTAAAATCATTTTTAATCTTATTGTTTAGTTGGTTGTGTGTTCTGCTTTCCAATGGCTGAGAGAGGGTTGAATTGCTGAGAATTTAGCCAAATTTAAAGTTGTCAATGCTTCCCTTAGTGTTGTTTCATTGGGAATTATCTGCTTTGTAAAACAATGTCAGTGTATGAGTGAATTAAGTTTTGAGCATTGTTTAGGTTTACCCACCTTGGTCTTGTAGAGCCAGATGTGTAGGAGATGTTAGTCTTTGATTGAATCTTGTCAGTTGGCTACTAGCCTTTGTTGTTCTTTAATATAGAGGTTGGCTACCTCTTAGAGAGTTTCAAAGTCTAGCTGGGTTATTATTTTAAACACAAACAGGACCCATGCTCTAGGCCCATGAACTAGTCTAAGGCATTCCCCGTCAAGATACTCGGAAATAAACGCAAGAGATAATTTTCATTATGCATAACTTCTTGACACTGAGCATAAAATTCCTGCAGATGGGCTTTAGGATATTTGGTTCCCTTGTATCTGTCAAACTTGGGTATTTCAAAATGTTTTGGAAAGAGGATCAATGAGATGGACGGGTTGAATGGATAGGGACATATATCTTCAAATTTGAAGGATTGTTTATTCATCCTTTCATGAAGATATTTCAGAGCAACTTTGATTTCTAGAAAATCCACATTAATCGGTGGATATGTATGGTAGGATGATGGGGGTTCCTACTGAGATACTGTTTGGAGGTTGATATATGGATTTTGATAGTGAGATGACAAGGTCCCCTACTGATGTGTTGAAGATGTTTATTGGTATGTGGGTTGTTGTTGTGAGACATAATACGGGTTAGTTTGATAAGGGTAAGCGACATGGTATTGAGGAGCATGAATTGAATGTTGCAAATTGGTCTGTTGGTATTAGGAGTATTGTTGTGATTGTTGGGAAGCCACATAGGGTGGTTGTCATTGAAATTTTTACTGGTTATGATAGAAATAGTGTTGAGGAGATGATTGATGTGATTTCAGGTGTTGTATGGGCTGAGATGGGATGTTGTGTTGTGATTGAACTTGTAGATGCAAAATAGATGCAAGTAACGGGGATATGGTTGGGATGAGAGGCCGAGATGGATTTCCTTGCGATGTGTGTGGTGGATTTTGTGATGAAATAAAAGGATTACATGGGGGTTGTTGCTGATGAGGTGGTTGAGATGATGTGGAAGCATTCTGCAAAGAAGGTTGTTGGGTACCAATGGTGACATTTGGTTGGGATGTATGGTACGGTGGTAATTGGGATGATATGTTAGATTGACGAGGTTGTGGTGGTAGATTCGTGGCCCTAAGAAGTGGAGGCAAGATCAAGAAAGGATTTCCCTTAGCATTTACTGGAGATTGATTTGAAAGGGGTGGTGCAGTCAACATTAATGGTGGACACTACAAAATAGTTTGCAGCATGTCGTAGGAAAAAGGATTATTGGGGTCAGATATTTGAGGATCCCCCATGATTGAGATTGAGATGTGAGGGGGATTTTTGACGTGGTAAAGGACATCATTTTTGAATTCAGGTTGATACCAACCTTCTACTAGAGGCATATTGGGGATATATGAATAACTTGGTGCTTTTTGTGAACCTTGGGATATTTTAGGTGTGGAATTTCTATATTTGGATAGGTCGACACCTGATGGAGGTTTGACACCTTTTTCAATTAGGTGGGCCAATATTTCTTCCCCATGTTTTTCGAGTAGGAGATCTATTATTTGCACATTACTGGGGTTACTAAAAATTTCTTCAAGTGTGAGTTCAGGCTAATTAACCATACTTTCTTCACCATGCGGTGAGTTATTCTGATTTACGGTGTTGGATTTTGATGAAGTACCATTATGAGGATCTTGGGGGATTTTCACACCATTATTAGGATCTTGAGAGGCATTCACACCACTAGTGGGGTTTTGGGAGATCTTTTCCCCATTATTAAGATCTTGGGATGTGTTCAATTAGGGATTTTTACCTTGTTGTTGTGCCATTTGCTTCTTTACTTGTGATCTAGTTTGAATGGGCATACAATGGACCTATATGTGTAAGGATATTCTTGATGGAAGATTTTTTGGATTGGGTAAGGATTGACTGATTGAATGATGGGTTTGGATAGGATTAATTGGATGATGGGACTCAGGTTAGATGATTGGATTCATATTAGATGATTAAATTTTGATTGGATGATGGGATATTGATTGGATGATATTGGATTTCAAATAAATTAGGTTGGATTTATTGGATAAGTTTTCTTAGGATTGGATGATGACTTCAGATTGGTTGATGAAAGGGATCGTAAACTCGATTCGGATATCACCCTAGGTGACTTAATAAGGTGGGTGATTGGATTAAAGGACTGATTGGGGCACTGAATCCACCTCAAGATGGAAATGGATTGATTTGGGTGGATGATTGCTGAATTTAAACTCAAATCCACCTCAGGATAGAAATGGATTGATTAGGTTGAAGATAATGATTGATATGCCTGAGGATTACGATCAAACTCCAACACCTTGGTTAATTCAAGTAATAACTCCTAAAACAAAGGTTGAAAGGATTTTGTTTTGAAATATGATGATAGATGTAAACTAAGGATGTCCTAAAGATTTTTTTTTATGGGGGTGTTGTTGAAGTGATCTTTTTGGAAAATGTAACTATTTAGGTCACACAGTAAGATGGTAGAGTGGGTTCCCCAAATTGTGAAATGAACAATGTGAATGTGAAATGGAAATTTAGAAAGGTTAGATGGGGTCTTGAAATGGTCAAATGAATGTTTGGAATGGTTAAATGAATGTTTGGAATGGTTAAATGGTCGAACGAAGACTTGGGGTGGTTAAACGGAGGCCTGAAATGGTGAAACAGAGCAAAATTGTTTGTTCAAGAGGGCATATCTGCCCTTTTGTAGTCAACAGGAAGGAAAATCTGCCCCTTTACAGTGAAATAGGAGGGTGTATCTTCCCTTCTACATAAAAAAAGGACTTGGTTTGGATGAGAATGACTATGGCAAGGACTTGAAACGACACAATGAGGCTGAAAATTTTATTGGTTTCTCACAAAAAAAAGGCACTTTAAACAAGCACAATCCTATGATTAGTGTTAAGGGTACGACCAACAAAGGTCTTAATCTAGGATACACAAGGCTTCTAGGGAGTTATCTATATACTCTCGGTACATGAGGGCTAGACCATGAACACCAACCCATCACAAGCATGAGTGAAGAACCCTAAGGAGACACTAAAGGGCTCAGACCAACTCTTCATGTGTATCTAGGTATCACCCTAGCTTTGATTTTCCACCAAACATGACATGACTAGATTGGGATACAGATTTGGCTCTCCCCCCTTTTTATACCCTGTCGATTCACGTGGTTGGGATCGTCCCTTGGGGTGATGAAATCACCAAGCAGGTACCTCTAAAAAGAAGACACTAATCATTTCCAACTACTCCCCAGGCTCACATGAAGTTTAAGGGGAAAGCGAAAAAAAACTAATGCCCCCTTGCATGACACAAAAATAAACACACCAAGCAATAAATTTTACTTCCCCTAATTAAGCTATGTGCCTAGATGAAAACAACAAGGAAACGTTTTAAAATTTTAAGAAACAAATGGCCCTGCAAGTAAATGTTAGCTATTTTATCTTTCGTTCTTTGTTAATTATGAAAGTATGCTGCAAATATTAGCAAGAAATCCAACTATACCCGCAAACAAACAAGGTTAGGGGGTTAGAACCTCAAAACAATGAAAAAATGACCAAAAAAAAGGTAAAATACCTATTTTTACCTTCCAAAAAATGTTGTTTAGGGAAAATCAACCCCTCTTTAGTCAAAATAGTGGGAACAATATGGAAAATCCACCCCTCTGCAGTAAAATGTTAGAAAACAATGAACCAGGAGGACAAATTCACCCCTTTGCAGTGAAAATGTTAGAAAACAATAAACTAGGAGGGCAAATCCGCCCCTCTGTAGTAAAATGTTAGAAGAAAGTGAACCAGTAGGGAAAATCCGCTCCTTTGTAGTAAAAATATTAGAAAACAGTGAACTAGGAGGAAAAATTCTCCCCTCTGTAGTAAAATGTCATAAAATAGTGAACCAGTACGGCAAATCCACCCCTCTATAGTAAAAATGTCAAAAAATAGTGAACTAGGAGGGAAAATCTGCCCCTTTGCAGTGAAAGTGTTAGAAAATAGTGAGCCATGAGGGAAAATCCACCCCTCTGTAGTGAAAATGTTAGAAAAAAGTGGGAACAGGAGGGAAAATCCACCCCTCTACAGTGAAAAATCAGGAAACAGTGGGAATAGTAGGACAAATCCTCCCCTCTATAGTGAAAAATCAGGAAATAGTGGGAACAATGGGAAAAATCCATCCCTCTGTAGCACATTGGAGGGAAAGTTCGCCCCTCTGCAAATTTTTTTTCCCCTGTGTGGCTTGGACCTACAAACAACTCAACAACAAAAAACATGAAATAAAGGGACTTGTTTGTGTGTCCCATCGGGCGTGCTAGAAATGTGATCCCTTAAATGTTTATCCTATTCTAAAATGAAAAATAACTATTATGCACTAATGGAAGAACACAAAAGAGACACCTAAATATTAGCCTAAGGAATGGTAATGTAAATAAATAAGATTAAAAAAAAGATAAGCGATTATACCTTGTTTGTTGTAGAAATCCCTTGGTTGGCCCTTGATGTATGAAAGCTTGTGTGCTCCTTGGATGACTATTGAAATGGTGTATGCAAGATGTGCAATGTGATCAATGCAAGTGCTAATGGCTAAATGGCTTGGCTAAATGGATAATGTGATGCTTGCAAATTGAATGAGCAATTTGGTAGCATAAGGGTGCAAATGGCTAATTCTTGTTAAATGAGAGAAGAGTGGGGGGTATTTATAGACCAATTTGAATTCTCGAGAGAATTCAACGGTTGAGATTAAACCAACAAGGCTTAGATGGAGGGCTATGGTGAGTTGAGGACTCACAAGCCCTCACATCTTGACATGTGGAATGTGAGATGGCTTAGGATGAGATGATGTGGAAGTGAAGTGGAAGAAAGGTACATGATGTGGAGGAAGGACAAGTACCTTGTAGGTATCTTGAGGGATGAGAATATTTCCTCAAAAAGGAACTTCTTGTCCCCAAATGAGAGTGAAAAAGACATTTGAGGAATTTTAGAATTCCTCAAAAATATCCATTGGGAATGGGAAGGTGGTTGGAGAATTAAATGTGAATTAAAAATTCACATGCTTGAGAGAATGTAATGGATAAGAGAGGGTTTCCAAAAAGGTGGGGATTTTCCACATGTGAGTGATGTGACAAGTCTAAAGTTCTAGAATTCTTTGACACATGTGAAATGACAAGTCAAATTTTCTAGAACTTGCATGGGGATAAGGTAAGCCTTGGAAGGATAAAATGTTAATTAAAAGTTCACATTGGGAAGAGAGGGGCCTAGGGTGAATAAATGTTAATTGAAAATTCACATGAGAGAGAGATCAAGGCCAAGAAAGGCAAATGAAAATGTTGACTAAAAAATGCATGCTAAATGTGAATAATGACCTTGATTAAGGTTGTACAAACATAGGATTAGGATAATTAATGAAAGATTAGAAGAAAGTGGTAGATTATGGAGGGTGTGACACTAATATTGATTAAGTGGTGCACATCCTAATCATGGATTACTTTATTTAATCTATATTAAAAGAGGATTATGGAGGATATGACAAAGAGAGAAAATGAGGAATTAAAAATTAGTTTTTAATCAAAAGGTTAAGTGACTAAATTAAATAAATTGACATATTTATTTAATTTAGAGAAGAAAAGGTGTAAGTTAAAGTATTTAATTATTCAATTACATACTTTAGGAACCTTAGGAAAAAAATATAATAATGATTAAATAAATTATTTAATCATTATTAATGAAATAGACGAATAGAGTAAATGATTTTGACCAAGTGGAAGTGGTCAAATTTAGATGTCTACAATTATTATTATATCCTAAAAAGGTCTGGGAAGAGGAAGTTGAGAGTTTTAAAAGGGTTTGATGAAAAATTAGTTATATTCATCGATTCTTGGAGAGATTATTGTAGATTGATAGTTTAATGTGACGAACTTGGGTACCAAAAGACTAGGTAAGAAGAAAAGTGCAAAGAAGCCTTAGATGAGGTATCAAGAAGAGAAGAAAATGAAATATGTAGCAGAAAGAAAGCCTGAGAAAGAAGGGCAAGATGAAATTCAATAATATAAGACAAGATGCAAATTTTGATAGAGAAATGACAGAGTTGAGGAAATATATTAAGCTTGTAGTACAATAGTGGTTGAGGAAGGATATGAAGAATATGTTTGGTATTGGCCAATGCACAAGAAGGAGAAGTGGTTTGTAAGGATGATTTTTAAGAAAATTAGAAGGCACTAGATGGCTACCTTGAAAAGATAAGATGAAGCAAATAAAGAAGACAAATTAATTGGCATTGGCATGAAGGAAGATCAAGACTTTCTACAAGCTAAGTGAAGTGTAGGAGAAAGTCTAGAAGTAATGAGAGAACAATTCTATCAAGGAAAATAAAATACAAAGGTCCATTGGAAAGAGACATTCAAGGAACTAGTAGGTTGGTGATGATAAGAAAGTTGATAAGAAGATAGGTGTAGCTGAGATAAAGGAAGAAACAAGAAAGCAAGCACAAGGAGCTAGTGAAGAGGCACATTGAACTAAAGGTTTTATCCAATGTATGGGTATGTGTAGGATCATGATGGGCCAAAAAGTGGCGATATGTAAGCCATATGATGGCCCATGTGGCTGACGACTTTTTTTTTACCCAAAATTGATGAAACGAAAAGGGTTTTTAGAGGAGATTCTTAGCTTTCCAAAAATATAAATTATTCTTTACTTTGAATTCAATAAATAATTATTATTCATTTTCTACTAGAATTATGAATAAATTCCTTATTGATAGGTTGATTGAAAAAAATCTATAACTTTCAAACAGTATCACATTTTTTGAATTTGAAACATGCGTCACATTCTATGCTTTGCATACTATAGGATTAAAAAAAATAAAAATGAATTTCATGAATTTTTGACCAAGTTAAGGTGGTTAGATAGACGAGATTTTATATTTTTTAAAATTTGTAATAAAAAATTCATAATTAGTTATTTACTTAGAAAAAAATTATAAAAAAATATGCATCACATTGGTACATGAGTCCTCTACTTATATCTAAAATATTATAAAAAATAATTATCATTTTATTGTGGTTAGGGTGGTCAGACAGACACCTACTTGTTATTTTTACCTTGAAATTTAAATACTTCTGCATTGAAATTTCAAATTTTCACCAAATAGATTTTTTTATTTTAAATAAAGGTCTAGTAGTTTTGAAACTAAATTTAGTTTTTTACAAATTCTATTTTTACATTTTTTGGAAATAATATAGATAACTTATTCAAATATTTATGTCAAGTTGTCTAATTCTCATTTTCGGTCTTTTTATTGCCACTTAAGGGCCTATTTTTTCCATGATGATCCTGCACATACTCGTACGTTGATGATAATGTTTGTATAGGTGTAGACCAATGAGATAATGAAGAGGATAAATAAATGTACTACGTTAATGAGACATATGAAAGAGAAATGGAATTTTGGAGTCTTACAGCTGAGAAGAAGATAAGGAGAAGATAGAAGAAGGAAGAGCGAAACAAAAGAGTGAAAACCAAGACACATAAAACCAATAAATACAAGAATAGAGAGGATCAAGAGGAGGTCAGAGAACAACTAATAATACAACAAAATTTAAAGAAGAAAAAAAGAATCCCATCATTTGAGATGGAACTCAAATTTCTCCCACCTCGGGAGTATTATGCAAGAGCACTAGCAACTTGAAAATGTAAGTTTTGGATTTTGATTAGAAATTTCATGAAGAGTTCCATTTTGGTGTTTTAGCATGGATTCCAACTCAATGGGATAATTTTTAGTATGTAATAAGGTCTAGAGGAGTTTCTCTCCAAAAGACTATGTTTAAATATTTGAATTTGTTAAGGAGTCCTAGGAGGTCAAAAGTTAGTAATGTTATTTAAGGAGGTTGCAAATATTGTAAAAGGGAAAAATAATATTATAATGAACCTATTAACCCACCAAAGTGGATTTTTAAGTGAATTACAAACTTAGGTTATATTTTTCTACTCCTAAGAACATGTTAGTTAGGTTTGGATGAAAAAAAGTGCATATTTTTGCAAGTTTGGTGCAAAAAAGACATGAAGTTACATTACGTTTTTCGATTTTTGATGAAAAAGAAAATAATATTTGAACTATAACTATTCTTGGTGTGGATTTACATGGAATGAATAAGAATAATTCTCCAAGAAGTTGTGGGGGAGGATTTGATGAAAATACCTTGTTTTTTGACAATTTATGACAAATTTATGCAATTGCAGTCTGAAAATATTCTTGTATGGCCTTGTACAAAACAACTATAGGTCTGGAAGATGGTGGAAAGTTATATTTTTTTCTTAAGAACCTAATTAAATTGGCTTGGTTTGATTTCATGATTATTTGACCAAGTTACAACAAAAATAATACTAACAACCCTGTCATAGAGCTATGGTTTCTAGCGAGAGAAAAAATTCATAACTTTTGTTTGCACAATTGAAAATTCATGAAACTTGGAGGAAAACTTCTTTAGGATATTTATCAAATTTAAACCAAAGGAAATTGCACCAATAAATTTCATTTGTGAGTTATGCAGGTCCGAGTGTGTTCATTGCTTAAAAAGATTGCCAAAGCCCTAGGTCTTTGGGGGTTTAATGAAAAAATACATTATTTTGTGTTAGCCACAACATGGTAGGGTTTGATGAGACCCTGAGGAGTGTTTTAAAGTGTTTAGGAGCCTAAGAAAGCATAAGTGTGAGTACTAATTCTTTCTTGAGGGTTTGAGCCTAGAAAGAAAGGCTTGTAGGAAACTTGCAAAGATAGGTTTGAAACACCTTCAGTAGATTCATTTGAATCTAAAACACATTTTTCTTTGTGTAGATACTAAAAATTATCACTAGGCTTGTGACTTTATTAGAACCCCTTTTTCATCCTTGGTAATTAAATAATCTTAATTATTTAATTATTATCTAATGTCGTAAATTCTTTTATTAATTAAATAATCTAAATTATTTAATTAATTCATTTTTATAATCTAAATTATTTAATTAATTCATTTTTATCCTTCTATGTCTTCTTTTGATTAATTAAATAAATTCTTATTTATTTAATTGCGTCACTAATATCTTTGACTTTTCATTTTCCGCTATAATTAAATAATTATGTTAATTATTTAATTATTCACTTTTAGATTTTGCTATCACAAGTTAATTAAATTTTATTTAATTATATGACTCATCTTTTCTCCCACTTTTTGAATTAAATTTCTATTTAATAATAAAAAAAAAATTCCTTTTCCTTTTGCATTTAAATAATGTTTCCATTATTTGAAAATGCAGCTTTCTTCTCAAACTGAAGTGATTTTTTATAAAAATTAGTCAATTTCCCCATTCTTTAGTCATTCGCGTCTCTATTTTATCTTGTCTTTCCTAATTTTATCCATTGATCAAAATAAAAATCATTTAATCTTGATCATCCATTTCACATTCAACTTTCTATAAAAGTATGTCATCACTATCATTTTCAGAATATGGAATATATATGTTGTTGTGCTATTGAGAATAAACTTTGATTTTTTGCTTTGTCTTGGTCATAGGATTGTTATTGCATATTTATAATCTAAGGACATTAATTATTTACAACAGAATGGAGAAGGTCTATAGAGTTTAGCCAATGAACACATGAATGTGGTAACATTATTTCATTTTATTTACATTTGTGTTTCCTTTGTTCTTCGTAGTTAATTGGGGTTTTTGTGTTTAATGATCTTAACATCTTAATCTTAAATCTTAAATTCTTGATCACATAATGGTGAAATCGATGTGAATGTTTGCATATCATGGGTATATATTTTTGTTTGATTAAATTTTTTTTCCAATGAATTTTTTTTGCAGAATCTTTATCGACATAAATCGAGCAAAAGGCTTCCTAAATGAGTATCGATTTGTTTTATTATACAAATAATCGATTTCTTTTATCATGCATAATCAATTTATTTTATTTGTGCTTGTGAAAATAAGACCAATAAAGATGAATACTATTTGTCAATGATGAATATTATTCATTTAGTTATTAGTTAAATTCTGCCAGTTTCTCAAAACCACCCCTAGTTGGTGATGAATACTATGCAGGATGATATCTGTTTGCATACATACTTTAATGGTTTCATAGATTCTTCTAAAATTTCGCCTGTTACTCTCACCTGAATACTATTGCATGAATATTTCTTATCAAGTAATTGCATGAATGATGTTGCTAGGTGATTTTGTGCCGAGTTGCCTTTGTGTATTGATTTTCATTCAAGTAAATAGTTGGATTGGCAGACTATTAGAAGATACATTAATTTAGATTTTGTTTTGTTAGTTTAGAATAATTTAGATTAGATTAATTTTGGATTTGAAATTAGATTAATTTAGATTTTTTGTTAGTTTAGATTAATTTAAATTAATATAAGTTAGTTTAGATTAATTTTGGCTTTGAAATTAGATTAATTTAGATTTTTTGCTAGTTTAGATTAATTTAGATTAATTGATTTTTGTTAGATTAATTAATTTAGTTTAGATATAGATTAATTATATTAAGTTAATTTTTTTAATTAGTATCAATTTTGTTTGTTTTGTTAGCTAGATTAATGCTATTTTTCTATTTAGTTTAATTTTGATTTTGTGGATAATCTTTGTTGACTTGGATTTTTGTAGCTTCCGCATGTCAAATACTTAAAATGAAAACTTAAAATTTCATTTGTCAAAGACCAAAGGCTTAAATTACTAATAAGTGGTTTTGTAGGGCCTTCCCTAATTTCCTTTATTTTAAGTGCTTGTTTTCACATATAAATATTAGGGGGGGTTAATTTTCTATGATATGGTACTTGTGTATGCTCTCAACTTGTGCAAACTTGGTGATCAGAAGCCCAAACCATCATTTATTTTTGTTTTCATATGGGGGGTTAATAAACTAGTGTTTTCTATGCTTGAGATGGTAGGTGTATGCTCTCACCTGGTGCAAAATTAGTGATAAAAAACCACACCCATCATTTTTTTGTTTAATCCCTTAGAGGGTCTGCCTCCCAACTTATGAGAGGGAATGACCCAAGAAAAAAATTGTTTCAGTCCGCTATATAAATTTTCATGATTGTTGGGAAAGTCTTCAATCACCTAGTGAGAATGTCCTACACTGACAAGTGCCACCCCTAGTATCTGTAAGCTATGTCAAATTCCTTTCTAACAAAGGGACTAGGAGACCTCTTAATTGAGCTAATACTACCACATGTATAGGCACCAATATTTCCCCAAAATATAGAATAAGAAATATTTGTTGTAGCAGCCCAAAATCCTTTTTACTTGATAGTGCAGGAGGTCGGACCTCCAAAGCTGCCCTACATTCTACTATTCATTATAGAGATAGAAAATCCATCAAGGTATCCAGATCTTTGAGGGTAAGAGAACTTGGTGTGCCCATGCCATGTAAGGGGGAGCTAGTGTCACCAAGATCTCTAGCTATCCACTTTGTTTAAGTGTTTGGAGAAATCCAAGTAGTGACTCAATAGGTAGTACCCACTTTCTAGCCTAAGTTGTGCTTTCTTACAAGCGTTCTAAAAAAATTTCAATACCAATGAAAAATTTTTGGGACTAAGATAAGCCCCTACTCAGACATTCTCTAATTTTATATGTGTGTTGTGTTGTGTGTGTGTGTTCAAACAAACATTGCCAATACAAATCAAACACCACACCTAAAACTTACAACATTTAACCTTGAAATGAACTAGGCCTACATATCCAAAATGAGATTAACTTTTAATCTGTTTAGACCAAGGGCTTTCTCACCTCATTTTTACCATTATTCATTCATCCATCACCTCATCTTGTTGCATTAGACATTCCCCACAGGTCAAATTTTTAGGTCATGTTTTTAGCTTGCATAAACCTCTTGGTTAGGAAGTTCATCAAACTTAGACTAGACCATAGCTTCAAATATTTATTCTCTTGACCTTATATTTCAAAAATAAATCATCCTAGTCCTTCATCATTTAGGTTAGTTCCTCAACTCATCAGTCTAGTTTGAGACCACCTTGTCAACATACCCTATCAGTCTTTACTATACAAAAGGTCATTGATAACCAGATTAGTTTTTATACCTATCTTAGTTATCTTCCATAACTTAGTCATAGACATAATTCTGATTTTGATCATTGTGACATTACCTTATTCACACCTAGACTATTGTCACCTTGACCCTTAATCATGGTATCATTATTAGGTATCCCTATATCTTCAAAATACAAAAAAAAAATATCACTTAGGTTATATACCTTAGGCTTAAGTCATACCCTTGCATCGTCATTACCTTAGGCTTTATATTTCATCACATCATACACCTTCCCCTTGCAAGTCCTTTTATGGTAGAAACAAGGTCACAGAGGGAAAGGAAATAAATGGATCTCTACAACGACTTATTTGAGTCAAATGACCTTTAAAACCACACAAGCAACTTAAAATTTGGCACCTCTTGTAGTGAACCACCCAAGACATCTACCAATCCTTTTAAAAATATTCTCACAAGAGACCAACATGGATATGTAGTAATAGAGGAAGTTGAAGTAGCTACCCAAGACCCAAAGGTTGCATCACTTGTAGATGAGATAGTTCTATTGAAACCCCAAAGGTTATTGGCCAAAATTTTGCATAGTGGTTCCAAACTACCTCATGGCTTCGACATGAACAAACTTCAAGAAACACCCACCCCAAACTAACAAAACCAAGGACCTAACATGTCTACATCTAGTGGTTCCAAGACCCCACAAATAAATTCTTCTATGCCACAAGGGACACCAACTCAAAATTCCACCCCAATTCCTATACCCTTATTTGGAACACACCCAATGACACAATCAAGGACATAATATACAACACAACCAATGACATAGTCCCTAACACAATCCATGTCACAACCTCTTGGTTCTACATCTAATCCATTTAGTACCATGAACATATCTTCAAATCCATTTGGAGCATCAAGTGTCACGAACACCACATCGTCAAATCCATTTGGAACATCTAGGGCCTTGAACACCACGTTATCAAAAATTTTTGGCACAAATAAAAGGACTAGATTTCATATTCATGGAACTAACACAAACAAAAAATTTCCACAAGATCCTAGCATAAAGGTTCCCCAACAAGTAAATACACAAGGTTCCTTCCAAGTCAATATCCAATATACACAAGGTCCAAACACTTCCAATCCTCTCCAAATGCAATCCAATACCAATACCTCCTACATCACATCACACCACAAATCCAAATTCCAATTCCCACAAACATTCACACCATAAATCCGAATTCCAAGCACAACTCAAACATTCATACCTCATGTCAACACCAACATACCATCCCATGCAAATGTTGGATCGCAAAACATGAATTTAGGACCTTACCAAAATGAAATTGTAAACTCCATAGGCACCACTTACACCATATGATGTCCTAGCCAATAAAATGTTAGCCTTGCAAAAGCAAGTAGAAACCATGAAATTGTCAAACAAGAGGACTTACTCTACCCAAGATTTTTATCCTTACCCATTTGATAGGAAATTATACATGCCCCCTCTTCCTCCACATTATTTCATGCTAACTTTACCTAAATATAAAGGAAGAGGAAACCCCATCATGCATGTGAGAGAATTTCATACGGCCTTGATTGAAATTTCTTTTGAACAAACATACTTAATGAGACTATTTCCTAGGAGTCTCTCAGGACATGCTTTAGAATGGTTCATCCACCTACTGATAGGAATATGATCATGGGATAAACTTGTTGATAAATTTATCACCCAATTTTCCTTAAATATAAAAAATAACATCACTATTTCTACCTTATATAAAACTAAACAAGAAGAGGGTGAATATTTCATAACATTCTTCCAGAGATGGAGAAGCTTACTAGCCAATGTCTTGTTGACATTCCTAAAAAATAGAAAATTATCATGTTCATGCAAAACCTAAACACAAACTTAAGGTATGCTTTGGAAACCCATTTTTGTTCCACATTTTCTAACCTTGTTGAAAAAGGGGACATCCTTGAGAAAACCCTTATCATGAAAGGGGAAATTAAAACTTATACCAAAACACAGAATGTCCAAGGGACATCAAATGATAAAAATAATTTTTGGTCCCATAACTAGAATGTAACAAATGATGGAGTCATAGATGCAAAGCTATAAATAGAATAGGTCCCACATTGACTCTCAAAGCATCCAACATGAACAATAACACACCATATGTTTCCAACCAATCAGCTAACATGGTCTAATATAATCAAGAGCGGGGCCCCCCAAGACAACCAAGGAAATACCCACAAAGACAATACACTCCTTTACCAGAACCAATTGAGTCTATCTGGAAGAAGCTAGTACAATCAAATGCTATACAACTCCAAGAGCCCAAACCATACGACCCAGGAAAATTCAAACCCTCTTGGTGGGATGAAAATGCCTTTTGTTACTACTACTACATGAAAAGGTGTAAGACCTTGTCATGTCGTCAATTGAAGAACATGATTCAAGAACCAATTGAGAACAATATGATAGAGGTCAAGGGACAACACCTAACTTCCAATAAAGACCATACAATTTTTAAGAATCCATTGTAAGACCATGGTTTTAGAAAACCCTCTAGTTTGGGTCAAAAGAAAGACAACCATACCAATTATACCAATGCCTATTTTGACTAGACAACTATTAATCACATCTAACCTGCTGACGATCATGTTAATATAATCACCATTAAGAAGCAGCTTGAATGCATCATCACTACCCATAGGACTAAGGTTACCATATTAAGTCCTCCTCCAAAGAAGCTACAATTCAAAGCCCAATATAATCTTGTTGACCAATTGGGCAAGACACCCACACAAATTTCCATCCTTGAGCTTCTACACATATCACCTGAACACAAAGCTATCCTCGATAAGGTTTTACAAGAAACCTCTATCACTACCAACCTGGATGTCAGCTGATTTAAAGTCATGGTTGGATATTAGGCCAACTCCCACCATGTCTCCTTTTATAACCAAGATTACTATACACCCAACTCAAACCATAACGACCCATTTCACCTTGAGGTCTTCATCCACAAACACAAGGTTAGGCCAGTCCTAGTAAATGATGGACCTGGATTAAAAATTTGCACTTTAAAACTAGTGAAGGAATTTGGTCTCTTTGAAGCATTTGTGGATACAACTAAGAGCATTGTTATCAAATCCTATGATGATGAAGAATGTTATTCTGAGGGTGTTATCACACTACCTATCAAAGTTGGATCTATAGTATTAGATACCACATTTAAAGTCCTAGATCTTGAAGTACCATACAACCTACTCCTTGGATGACCATGGATCCATTCCATGAAAGAATTTCCATCCACATACCATCAATGTCTATATTTTCCTTACGATGACACTAAAATCAAAATCATTAGTGACCCTGATCCCTTTCAATATTGCACCAATTTGAGGGGGGTCCTTAAACAAAAAGTGCCTATAAATCATGAAGATGTAGTGCCCACTCCATCTAATTACATTGACCCATCCACTCTAACTAAATCCTTTGCTTTTTCTATTGCACCCACCGAACCCAAGATTCAAATCCAAGACAAGGGGTGTGGAGAGTATCATATGCACACTTCCTACTGCATCACGAAGTTACCAAAGTCTCCAAAGTCCTATGGAAAGTTAGTCTATAAGATGGAACCTAAAGTTTTCATTAAAATTCCTCCCACCACCACCTTCACAAAATGGGGAGAGTTAAACAAAGAAGACATTGATGATATTTTAGATTAGATTTACAAAGATGAGAAAGATATAAAGCCGCTATCGAAAGAACAATATAGTAAAGGATTTGAGCTCATGAAATAAAAGGGTTATGATGGAATCAATGGACTCAACATACATAAAAATGGAATGAGAGAACCCTTGATGCCTCTTAAAATGGTCAAAGAAATTAGGGTTAGGATTTGTACCAATTAATATTGGAGCTTCAAGTACTATGGTGCTTTCAAATAAGGATGTGAATGCTTTGAAAGACGTTAAGACATTTGAAAATTCTACCAAGATCTATTATAGTGACATCGACTCTAATAAATATGAGTGGGATTCTTATACCACCAGTGACTATGATCTCGACCATGTCTTTCATGAGTTTGATACACCCCCTCATCCTTTACCAACCTCATGGATATTAATATTAGTGTCAATTCCTTTCATGAATCTGACCCACCAAAGACCACCAATGGAGAAGCATTGGTAAAATCCCTTTGGGACCTCGATAAAATCTCCATATTTACTCTATATGTTACTTCCCCATCCTTCAGTAACACCAATGATGGAATTCCCCTCGTTTACCCACAATTGATCGATTGGGACCAGCAAGGTCCACCCACCTTGGACATATTTGAAAATGACGAAGCCATTGTTGAGTTCATGGGACTACAAGAAGGCATACCACATGGGGACCATAAGACTAGTTTCACTATAGATCTTGATGTTGTGGCATATTTCAGTAGGACTATCCCACCCTCTAATCACAAAAATGATAAAAATAAAATGAAAAAATGAATGGTCTTTAGGTGAAAACTTCAATCTACCTTTTGACTAGGAAAAAGTAAAAAGAAAGGACATATCTAAGGGTGAAAACTTCTCTAAGGCACCTAAGGATGGAGGGTTGGAATTTATCCTTGTTAATCAAGAGAGATCCTTGATGCTGATTGAAGAAGTAATGGAAGTCAATATAGGTATGATAGAGAATCCTAAGATTGTTCTCCTTCCAACATCCTTGACAAAAGACGAAAAAACCAAAATTTCAAGAATTTTATAATAAACATCAAGTCAATTTTGCATGGTCTTATACTAATATACTTGAGTTGGATCCCACATTGGTCCTACATCATTTATTGTTGCTTCCAAATACAAAGATGATCAAACAAAATCTTAGAAAAATGTATCCTCAGATAGCTCTGTTGGTCAAAATTGAACTCAAAAAATTATTGGATGTTGGTTTGATAAGGCCTATTGACTATGCAGATTGGATCTCAAACCTTATACCAGTGACCAAACCAAATGGACATATCCGTATCTATATATATTTATGTGACTTGAACAAAGCATGTTTGAAGCATGAATTCCCA
The DNA here is from genome assembly GCA_007115665.2 of Sequoiadendron giganteum. NCBI lineage: Eukaryota > Viridiplantae > Streptophyta > Pinopsida > Cupressales > Cupressaceae > Sequoiadendron > Sequoiadendron giganteum. Next base: position 316,250,069 of record CM021108.1, read on the forward strand.
CTTCATAATATAAACATCATAGTAGATCTGATGGTAGGCTACAAGATGTCCCTCACGGATGGCTTCTCAAGGCATAATCAGATCCGTATTGCTCCTAAAGATTAAAAAAATATGGCTTTCACTTGCCCATGAGGTACATACTATTGGAATGTTATGCCATCTAGACTTAAAAATGTAGGCACAACCTATTAGAGAGCTATGACCACCATATTTCGTGATCTCATGCATACATTTATGGAAGACTATGTTGATGACCTTCTGGTGAAATACTTGACACATAGTGATCATTTGAGAGTCCTAGATAGAAAATTCAAAAGGTTTGAAGAATATAAAATCCGTCTAAATCCTAAGAAATGTGTCTTTGGCGTGCCCTCAAGAAAACTCTTAGGATACATAGTTTCCCATAGAGGCATTGAAGTGGACCTAAAAAAAGTAAAAACTATATTAGATATGCCTCCCCCAATAGGAATCAGTCACCTCAAGTCATTGCAAGGCTGAATTTAGTCCATCAAATGCTTCATTACACAACTTGCCAATAAATGTTAGCCTTTTTAGTATTTGTTACACAAGGGAGTTCCTTTTATATGGACATATAGATGTGAGGTAGTTGTGAACCCCTAAACCTGCAATTTGCACAAGAACAACAAACAAATCAAGATGTTAGATCAAATGCAAACAAGAATGAAGGATTCCCCATGAAATCCATCTACTAAACTTAAACTAGGAAATATGAAGAACAAAATATGAAAAAGCATGTAAATCCTAATTAAGTGAGTAAACTAGAGATCCCATGGGGGAATTGGTGCCAATTGAAGTGTTGAAATTGGCCCTTTCCCAACTCCTAAATTGCAATTTTGATGATTGTAGATTGATCAAATCTCCTCAATGAGATTTGAGCATAACCTAGCTATGAGATGTGAAAATGGTGAATATGTGGAATGATGTGCACAAAATTAGCTCTCAATGTCAAGAGAGTAACTTTGCATGAGATTGTGGATGAATAATGAGAAGATAAGCCTTCCATTTATAGATTTGAATTTGGAAGAAAGAGAAAGATTTGACCAATGTGGGACTAACTTTCATCCAATGGCCAAATGCCACTTGTCACCATGTGAATGGTTGATGGTTGTGCATATTTTGGCCAAAGTGTCAATAAATGAAATTAGGTAGAATTTTAATTTGAGGAAATGACATGTGAGAGGGAAAAAAGAATGAAATAAATGCCACTTGACTTAATGCACAAGGACATGTAAGAGGAGTGAATGCTTTGTTGGAAGTATCCATCCACTTGGACTTTTTGAATTCAAACTTGAGGGAATATTCCCTTTTGATGCCATGTGAGGGAAAATAGAGATTTAATAAATGAATTAAATCTATTTCCATGTGCAGGTTGAATTTTCTAGAAGATTTTAGTGATAGGGATTAACTTAATCAATATTTTGATTAATTTAATGAGGGATTAGATGATTTGACAATTTTGACTTAAATTGATGAAATTGATTTAAATCAGAATTGAGAGGAAATGATTAATTAAATAAATGATTTTGATTTATTTAACTAAGTGGGAAAATGTTAGATTTAATTTAATAAGGTTTAATTTATTTAATTTAATAAGAGGACTTTGGAGACTTTAATCAAATAAAATGATTTATTTAATTAAATAGAAATGTAAGGTTAATTGATTAATTTAATCAATGGAGGAGAAAGACTTAATCAAATAAATAATGATTTATTTAATTAAGAGATAGAAGGTGATGAAAAACTAAAAGTATGGTTTAGGAAAAAATGTTGTTAGTAATCAGGATCAAGTGTGTCGAACCAAATTTGTACATTTTCCATGTTTACATTTTTCCCCTCTTTGAAGCAATGCACTTGTTGCATTGATTCAAAGAATAAAGTGTTGTGATCAAACTTCAAAATTTCTTGATTTTTTTTAGATGTCCCACTACTGTCCCAATGAAAGGATTATGCTAGTATATTTCCCCCTTGAGAGATTAGACAAAAAAATTGATTTTTTGGATGATCTCGCGAAAAAAGAGGACAAGGCTCTTGACAGGTTCAAAATGCCCCAGATTGCCAAAAAAGATGCAAAATGGCCCTCGATTGGACAAAAATGGGAACGAGGAACCAAAACCCTAGCTGGAAGGTCAAACTAAGTTAAAAATCCCTAGTTTTTAGGCTTAAATAGACCTTAAGAGGTCACTTTTAACACATTTGCATATTAGCCTTTAGAGAATTTCATACTTTGAGCTCTGAGTCTTGGCTGAAATGGCACAATGACAACTTCCTAGGTACATGTCGAAGAGAGTACGAGTGCACCAATAGGTGGTCAATGCAGGACCCATGGTATGTACCCTTATCCAACTTTCAATTTTTTTGTTTTACGTGCATTAAATAGGGTATAACTATCTTTTAAGTTGAGCGATGCTATATAGCACCATTGAAAATGCTTTATCAGTGCCGCGCGGTCTTGTATTGGACCGCATATGTAAATAGCGTTGCGCGCCTTAATTTGGAAATTAGGGTTAGCCAATCAAAATCTGCCACCTATGAAAAATCAACCATGCGACACAATTAGGGATTTAGGGTTTGCCAAAAATTCAACCACATACGCGAATAGCACCACACGGGTCACTTTAGAGATGAGAAATTTGCATACTCAGTCGTGGCAGTGTAGTTTGCAAATTTCCAAACAACGCCACATTTGTTGTTTTGGATAAGAAAAATTAGCGTGAGATGTAGATTTTTTCCTTTTTCTTGATGTGATGGCTTCCCTTGTGTAGGAGGAGCTTGATGTACTTCACTCACAGGAGCATAAATGGTTGGTGCTCTGCAGATTGTAGGATATGCATGAGTTGGTCTAGAAGCAACTTGGTGCTCTTGGTCTTTGGTATATTGCGTATGTCCATCCTATTCGGGTGCACTTAGGCATGATGATAGCCTTGGCTGAGCGGTGGCACAATGCGACTTCTTCTTGCCACCTTCCTACCAATGAGGCTACCATTACCCTCGAGGATGTCTGGCGCATCCTCTGATTACCTATCCATGGGGCTAGAGTCATCTATTATCCAGATGCCGACATAGATGCTTTATATGGTGTTATGGAGCTTGATGAGATTCAATTCTTTGATGGACAGAGTGATTTAGAGATATATCGTTGTTGCGTACACATTTATAGGTTGATCATTGCAGCTATTATTTCAGGCCTTGTGGCACCCGATGGACGGGGTCAATACTTTAGTCTAGGCTGGGGAATAGCATGAGATCAGATGGTTCACCATAGGGAGTGCTTTGCTTGGGGACCAGTATTACTGGCATCCCTATACAAGGATCTTCATGAGTTTGCATACCTGTATAGTAGCTCCCTCGGGGTCGGAGTTACTTTATTACACATCTCGGCATGGGAGTGGATTCTAGTGCTTCACCCAGATGTCACACCATTTATTCTTTAGATTGATGATCTTGTTGTTGGGTGGTATAGAGGGGCATAAATCCACTTTACTCATACTAGCATAGGTGGTCCTACACACTGGTGACAGGTTCTCGATGAGATGAGAGAGTTTATCTGGAGGCCCTGGATGAGCATTGGCCCATGGTACAATGATGTTCATGAGTTATTTTATGCCAATTAGGACGGGTGGATGTAGGGTCGGGAGCATACTGTGATAGAGCGGTATCTCCTAGATAGGGTGGCCAAACAGTTTGGAGAGGTATAGGATAGGCTAGATGATCAATATGTGGTGATATTCACCCATACGACTAGAGAGATAGCATGGGGCCAACCCATTCTGTTAGCTGAGGCAGTGTCCTCTTTCATAAAATTGGTGGTCCGTACGAGACTATATGATCAAGGTCCAGTAGATGCAGGGGTTACTCCAGCATACAAAGCTTGTTTAGGCCTCCCCTAAGATTGATAGTTCATGGTACAGTGATTCCATGATGGAGACCCAGAGGTAGGACAGTGGGTAGAGGTCAAGGACAAGGTAGAGGAGGAGGTGGACCACCTCCTCATCAGACACCTCCTAGGGATACAACACAATAGTCGCCTCCCCGAGTAGGGGGGCAAGATGGTTATTCGAGAGTAGTCCCTCAGTAGCAGCCAATAGCACAACCAAAAACACAATTCAACCATAGAGATGCATTGATCCAATAGTTGCAGGGTTAGATTCAGGTACTAATAGTAGAGAGAGATGAGGCCAGGCATTAGGTTATGGTAGTTACTGCTGAGAGGGACTAGGCACGATTTGAGAGGGATTAGGAGATTGGTCAGTGATGATAGCTAGAGAGCATAACCTCCTCATCTTGGGGTCGATCAGTTGATTTGCATACAGAGAGGTGTTCAGGGAGGTTGAGTACTATCGAAAACACTATAGGTAGGTAGTGCCAGTAGTAGGTAGAGTGCCAAACTTCTCCCAACAGATAGGAATGTGGTCGCTAGAGGATCATGGTGACATGTAGGTGGGAGAGGGCGAGGGGTACAACTAGTAGGGCTAGCCCTTGATCACAAACAATTTGTTCTTTTTTTGATTCATGGGTTGCATTATTTCCCCTATTGTACCATGTATTTCGATGTACGCTTGATCCGATTTTGTATCATAATAGTTTATTATTTGATGATATATATGAGATGGTTCACCCTTTTATGAGATTATTTTCAATGTATGATATGCTTTTCTTACTTTCCTATATGCTATGAGATGTTCCTATTTCTTATGTTCATGCGATATGATGAATGTTTCTAATGGATGCATTTCTTATTGTATCTTTTTCATGCATTTTTAATGATGATCTTATGGATGTAATGTATGGTAATGATGGTGCAATGGGTGCAAATGGTAATGGATGCTAATGATTATGTATGATGTAATGATTTCTTAAGATGCTTAGAATAAAAAAACTATATTATTCCTCATAACTTAAGATAATGATATGATGCAATATGATTTTTATGCTAATGATCTGGTGGATATAGAGTGTATGCATTGACATTGTTTTGATTGTTGTCATGATAGCATGTTAGTATGGAAAGAAGAAAGAAGAAATTATAAACAATGAGTTAGTTAGGATGATGGTGACTTGATTTTCCAGGAGTCAGGATTTTCAAAGGGTCAATTATGTTATGTTTGATAACACACCTAGGTACGATGCATCAAGGTATAAGGAACCAGGATGGTGTTGTACCTAGTGTGATGGACTTTGACTTGACAATCAGATAGGAGTATTCTTGTTCACACTTAGCATGCATAATTAATTTAGGATGTAGTTCAGACATTCTAAATATCTCGAGCCAAAACATAGGAAAGCAAGCTTTCTTATGTGGTCAGCAAGACATCTAAATTTCATCTCCACAAACTAAACAAAGCACATATGACTAAGTTATTTTACAAGCGTATCCCAAAAGCATAGTAGATAAAAGAGCTGAAAATATTTTTGCATTCCTTTCTCTCTAAACCTATTTTATTTAGGCATCATCGAGAGGTCCTTTGAATGAGCACAAAATAAGATAAGCCATTAAAAGACCAAATAAAGCAAACCAAAAGAAATAATGTTCTTCATATTGCTAGCCAAGACTAAACTACTATGAGGTACCTGATGCTTATGTCCATTGTGGGAAAGTTTCATCCTAGGACATGTGATCAGGGTTTTGATGGGACTGATTGGATGATAAGCTATTGATACTCTGAGTTGACCAACTTGCTTGCTTACTGATTTAGACTTTCAAGACTTTGATGATTAGGTGTTCACTTTTGAACCTGCTAGACTTGATTTTGAATGACTCACCAAAGGGTGGGGGCGATGATTGATTTATTAGGAATGATGATCGTGGGTGAAAGTGAGATGAGATGGATGCACCATTTTGGGTTTTTTAGATGTTTTGAGGCTGTTTTTGGTTTTTTTGAGATGTTTTTCAAATGTTTTTGGTATTTTTGAGATGTTTTACAATTTTTTTTGGTATTTTTGAGATTTACGATGAAGAGAATAACCTAAAGACCTATCCTAGGGGTCTTGAGAGTTGATCCATAGATTAGCCTTGCCTATGTTATACACGTAGAGACCACATAGTTCGACTGACGATAGACTTGACTCAATGATGAGATAGATGGGCAAACAAATTGCCATTTTATTGCGACGGACACCTAAGGACTGACCTAATATGTCTTGGGGGATGATCAAAGATCAACCTTTCCTACATTCAAGCTCACAGACAACATAGTTCAGAAAAGGTGGAAGATTGACAAGACTCAATGATGAATTTTTTGAAGATTTCTTGTGATTTTTGACATGTTTTTTTGGATTTTTGATGAATTTTCTGAATGTTTTTGGATTTTTTGATGTCTTGGGAAGAGCACAGAAGATATACACAAATTTGATCCACTGCCAGTTTCAAGGACATGCCCCCAACGTTAAGCAATAGAATAATTCAATAAAGGTAGGAAAAATTGACCTTAGGAATATGCCAAGCAGTAATATGATGGAATATGATATGGTCATCAACTCAGGCTATGGTATGGATGCGAGTGGATGGGTAGATGGAGGATTTATGAAATTTGATGGAATGGATGAGTGAGTCATGCAAATCTTGGTGGATGGGGATTTTTTTATTTACACTTGGCATCTATTTTCTAGGTTTTCACCAAGGTACTTGTCCAAAGCACTATCAAAGTGGTTTTCACTAGAGGACGATTTTTTTTTCTTTACTGTTTTCAATCCTTTTTCTGATTTTTTTGGATTTTTTGTATTTTTTAATTTTTTTGTTGTCACCAAGACACCTGTTTGCGAGCTTTTCATCAAGGTAACCATTTTATTCAAGACATTTTCTGATTTTTTTTATATTTTTTGGTTCTATACCTTGCAAGTTCTTAGGCATAAAACTTTTTGAGATGGGAGATGTTCAGAGGCTCTTGCAGAGGATTGCCTTCTAGTGTTGCTAATTTATATGCTCTTGATTTGTAGCTGGCTGTGATGATGAAAGGTCCTAGCTAGTTGGGCTTAAATTTTCCTTTTCTCTCTTGATTTGGCACATTCCTTTGGTTCTTTTTTAGCACAAGGTCACCGACTTGGAAGGTGCGTTGCCTAATCTTCTTGTTGTAGCTATGTTTCAGGTAATTCTGATAGACCTATAGATAGTTGAGGGCATCCATGCACTATTGATCTAGTAGTTCCAGCTCATTCAGTCTTGTGACCTTGTACACTTCATCTATGATGAGGTTTTGCAATGATATCCTTAGTGGCGGGAGCTCGCTCTTGATTGGGAGGATGGCTTATGATCTATAGACCAGGGAGAATGGGGTGGCACCTATTGACATGTAGATGCTGGTGTTGTAGGCCCATAAGGTGAGATTTAATTATACATGCTAGTCACGACCAGATTCATTGACTATTTTCTTAAAGATTTTCAGAATGGTTTTGTTGGTAGCTTCTGCTTGGCCGTTGCCTTGTGGGTAATATGGAGTGGAAAAGCGATGTTGGATTTTGAATTTTTCACACAAATCACAACATCCTGATTCTTGAAAGTTGTCCCATTATCAAAGATAATAGATTGAGGGACACCATATTGGCAAATGAGATAGTTTAGGCTAAACTTTGATATCTTCTTTCTGATGTTGTAGGTCATGGGAATTCCTTCGACCCACTTTGTGAAATACTATGTGGTGGTGATGATGAACTTATGGTTATTAGATGAGGCGGGTGTGATTTTACCTATGAGATTGAGCCCCCATTGTGAAAGGGCCATGGTGTGATAATAAGATATAATTCTTGAGCTAGTGCATGAATAAGGTCTCCATGTTGTTGGCATTATAGACACCTTCTGACAAAGTCATGTGCATCTCTTTCCATTGTCGACCAGTAGTACCCTGTTCTTAGTAACTTCTTGGCCAAGGTCATACTGCTCGAGTGTGAACCACAAGTGCCATTATGTACCTCAGCCAGAGTAGTTAGGGCTTCCCCAAGTTTTAAGCAACGTAATAGGGTTCCATCAATGCTTCTATGGAATAGGGTTTCCCCTAGGATGACAAAACGTAAGGACCTTTTGACAAAGGTTCATTTGAGGTTCCGGGGTGATATCGGCTAGGAGAACTCCTAGTCTCAGTTAGGTGTAAATGTTGTGATACCAAAAATAACCAAGACCAACGAGTTCGCATGCATATTCTGACTCAGGTACCTCAAAAGTGGGTACGAGAAGTTTCTCTATCAAGAATTCGTGTTTTGAGACAATGTGAGGGATATCCAGTAAGGATCCAATTTTTTCCATGGCATCAACTACTATGTTTTTTGTCCTCGGTATTTGCTTAAAGGTGATATCAATAAAATATTCTTTGAGAATTTCTACTAATTTATTGTATGGTGTGAGCTTATCATCCTTAGTTTGGTATTCACCATTGACTTGGTTGATAATAAGTTGTGAATCCCCATAGACCTTTAATGCCATGACTCACCATTGTGCCACAATTTTGAGACCTATGGTTAAATCCTCATACTCTATAATGTTGTTGGTACAGGGGAATGCCAATTTGTAAGATCTTGGTATGCAATCCCCCTGTGGGGTGATAAAGAAGACACTAGCTTCTGATGCATGTTGTGTGTGGGAACCATCAAAGTAGAGTTTACAGTGATCATCTATGCTGATATTAAAGATGGAATCATCTAGAAATTTTGATATGAGTGGATTCTCTGCATAGATAAGAGCTTCTTCCAGCTGGTCCGCAATGACCTATCCTTTGATTGCCTTTCGCTCCACATACTCAATGTCATACTTTGATAGTATCATGACCCACTTAGCCATCCTTTCGGTGAGCATAAATTTTGATAGTAGATACTTTAAGGGATCTATCTTGGCAATGAGTTTTATTTTGTGTTCCAACATGTAGTGTCAAAATTTTTGTGAAGCAAACACTACTGCTAGGAAGGACTTTTCAATAAATGAATAGTTTAACTCATGGCCAACCATTGTTCTATTGATGTAATAGATAGCCCTTTTTGTCCCATTTTCACCACGTTGAGCTAAAAGAGCACCCATAGCTATTGCTGTTGTTGATATGTATAAGATCAATGGTTTTCCTGCAATGGGTGGCATCAATACTGGTGGTGTGAGCAGATATTCCTTGATTTTGCTAAATGCCTGATCACATTTTCATCCCACTTGTATGCTACTCCCTTGTGGATTAGATGTGAATAAGCAATTTTTTTGTCCACCAATTGTGCTATGAACCTTCAAATGGATTGGAGTCTACCCTACAATCCTCTGAGTTGTTTTAGTTTCCTCGGTGCTTCCATATCAAGGATTTCCTTAACCTTTGAGGGATCCACCTCTATTCCCCTCATCGACACTATGTATCCTAGAAGTTTACCTGAATGTACCCCAAAGACACATTTCTTGGGGTTGATCCTGACCTTGTACTTCTATAGTTTATCAAAGATGTCACTTAGGGTTGCTATGTTGTTTTGTCTCTTCTTTGATTTTTCCAATATGTCATCCACATAATCTTCGACGGTTTGTGTATCATGTCATGGAAGATTAGTGTCATGGCCCTCTGATATGTAGCCCCTACATTTTTAGCCCAAATGGCATCATATTTCAACAGTAGGTGCCCCATAGACATGTAAATGCTATCTTATGCTGGTCTTCTTTTGCAATCATTATTTGGTTATACCCAGAGAAGCCATCCATCAGTGATAGCATCTCATGTCCTGCTGTCATGTCCACTATCATATTAATGTTAGGTAGTGGAAAATCATCCTTAGGACATGCTTTGTTGAGGTCTTTGAAGTCTGTGCAGATACAGATGCCCCCATTTGGTTTTGAAATTGGTAGAAGATTGGATACCCATTCTAGATAGTCGACCGAGCGTATGAAGCCAACATCTAGGAACTTCAGTAACTCTACCTTGACTAGCAAGGCTATCTAGGGATGAATTTTTCTTAATTTTTGTCTTACTAGCTTCGCTCTAGGGTAAACAACCAGATCATGAACCACAAAATAGATCTAGACCTAGCATGTCAGCATAGGTCCATGCAAAATTTACCTTCCTTTCTTTTAGAAATGCTGCTAGTAGTTCTTGTTCTTCTATCAGGAGCGACTTAGCATAGAAATTGATTTGTGGTGTTGTCTTTGTTCCCAAGTTGACAGGATTACACTACTCTGCCAAGATTGCCAATTTTTCTTGATGCAATTCTGTAGGGGGGAGATTGAATCCTTCATCCTCTGGTGCCTTAGAGATATTTTCACCATTGGATGTGTCCTTTATTTTTACTATTTTATGGTTAGAGAGTGCCATAGTGTGGTTTTCACTCAATAACTCTAAGCTTATTCTCATTATTTTTCTTTTGCGACTGAAGGATTCAATCATCTCCCCATAATATGCTTGAGTGTCTAACGTGATGTCAAAACCCACCTTATGATCCCCACATGAAACTGCATCACTTAGTCCCATGAATTCTAAGAGAACCTCATTTTTTTTGAATGAGTCTAGAATTGGTGGTCCTCGTTGGTCATGATTGATGAGTTGAGGATATACTAAGTTGATTTTATGGGTTTGTTGGTTTGACTGAGTGGGTGAGGTACTAAACATTGGAAATGAGGAATCCTCAAAGAGCATGGGAAAGCCTACTATGGCATCATCATCGTCACTACTGGTGCAAATGTCAGTTACATCAAAGGTGAAGTTGTCAAGCAGGATACCTGTGCATGCAGGTGGTCTAAGGGTGGTTGTTGATACTTGGGGAAGGGACCTAACTACCCTACTAGGAGTACCTCTTCCACATATGATTATACTCGGGGGAGTACATCCAAGGCCAAGGCTCCTCATTCTTCTTTTTGTAATGATGGGCTCCAGTCATTCATCACCATTCCTTCCAAGACTTTCATTTCTATTGTAGCCCATGCCAAGCATTATTTGTAGCTCTCTGTTGGCTTCATCCATAGGTAATGTGGGTGTGTGTTCAACATCACAGTATACTGTGCTTGAAATATATTCTTCACCGGCATTTTCTCAACCTAGGTCTCCCCAATGGCAGAATCTAAAAGGGTCTTCCCTAGGGGTGTGGATGGGTGTTTTAGTTGATCGAGGTTGCCCATGTGACCTAGGAGATTGTGGTAACTCTCTTACAAAAAATGCAATCTTCTTCATTTTGTAGTCTCCGCATCTGTTTTATGGGATCATGAGTTTGATGCCAGATATATCAGGGATGGTGGGTGTCTCTGTTGTAGAAGTGGAGGCGAGGTTAGCTTGGTTAATGTATCTAGTGGATGGGCCTACATCATTTTTTAGAATTTGGGGATTTTATAAAACTTGGCTTCCAAGTTTTTGCAGTAGGTGAATGGTTCAGGATCCCCGTGTATAGTGACCTCCTCATTTTGGTACAATAATTTGATGCGTTGATGATATGTTGAGGCTACTTCTTTCATTCCGTGGATCCATGGACATCCTAGGAGGATGTTATACTGTAAGTCAAGGTCAAGGACCTGACAAGTAGTCTCCATGGTTGCTGGTCCCACTTGGATTGGGATTTTAATAGTGCCCTGAGACACTCTTTCTTGGTCATCATATGCTCTTATGGTGATTCTCTTGTTCTTGTTAATGGAATCCTCGACGAATCCCAAGTTCTTTATAAGTTTTAGAGAATAAATGTTAAGGCTTGCACCTCCATCCACCAAGACCCTTTTAACTTTATTTTTATGGACCAACACTTGTAGGTGAAGTGTGCGATTATGAGATGGCTGGGGGGGAAATCTTGATTGGAGAATGTAAAGAGATTTGGTGTGATGATATTACCAACCATAGCCTGAAGCTGTTTTGTGTCAAGAGTGGTGGAGATGGTGGATGCCGCTAAAGCTTCATCAAGAATTTTCCTATGGGAAGTGGAAATTTTTAACAATTCCATGATGGATATCTGTGCAGGGGTTCTCTTTAGTTGGTCGATGACACTATAGTTGTAGGGAATGATTTTTGTATTTGTAATGGGGGTCTTAGATGGTTTTGGTGCCCATGTAATGGTGACCTTTCCACAATGTGTGGTGACTCCATAGTTGGTGTTGGCTCCTTTGACATTAATGACCATGACCATTTCATCTACACATGCGACTATCTCTTCATATACTAGGTTAGCACTAGCATATTTTTTCTTTCCTTTGTTGTTCCCTTGACTATTTCCTTGATTATGATTTGGCATTGGATTTGTGTATATTTTAATATCATGGTTCCCAATTGGTTGTTCAACGTTGATGATCTTGTCTTCGATGAGGTATTGGATGATATTCTTCAACCTCATGCAATTTGTGGTCGTATGTCCCTTGATCTTGTGAAAGTCACAAAGGATATTTTCATTATACCATGGTGGTTTGGTCATGGGTTCTGCATATTGCTTAGAGTTGGAGACTTTGATTAGGTTTTCCTTCACCAAATTCTTCATTATGGACTCAATGGATTCCCCAAGAGCCATGAACTTTCACTTGGGAGGATATTTGCCTCGGGGAGGTGGTCCTCCTTGATTTCCCAAGTTATTTATTTGGTTGGTGGGAAGTGGTTGTTGTTGTGCTACTACTGCATTAGTTTGCACATTATTACGATTGTGATTCTATGGTTGGTGATGAGTTTGAATATTCTATTTGGGAGCATTTATGACCACTTTAGCATCGACCACGTCATCATTTTTGATATTTTTGCTCCTCAACCACGTTCGAGGTTTATCGTTATAATTGTTGGATGGGCGGTTATCTTGTGGTGGAGTAAATGTTGATGCACCTCCTTGCGTAGTAAGGGATCTTTCGATGTTGAGTGCCTTTGGGATTAATTGATCATACGATGTGATGCATTACATTTTTAAGTAGAATGCCAAGTTTTCATCCAGATCATATATGATCGTGCAAACTTGTTGTTCTTCTAGCATGGTCCACTTGCTCTGATTGGTCTTGGATTGCCAGGTTTACAAGAAGGATGTAAATAACTCTCCTTTTCTTTGTTTGAGCATAAATACTTCTTCCAAACTAACATCTGCACCCATGTTGAAGGCATAATTTTTAAGGAATGCTTCCACAATTTCTTGGAATGTTTTAATGCCTATGGGTAGATGAGAAAACCATTCCATGGCAGCACCAATCAAACTTCGGGGGGAGAGTCACATTAGATGTGTGTCATCATATGCGACCTCCATGCAATGCACTTGAAATTATCTATCGTTATTTTCAGGGTTTCTCGTCCCATTATACTTATCAAATTTGGGGATCTCAAATCCCTTTGGGAATGGTACCATTGTGAGATTTCTATCAAATGGATAAGGGCACAAGTTCCTAGTGTTCTAGTTGTTTTTCCTACTTGGAGGTCCAATACCTACTGCGAGAGAAGTTTGATTTGTGTTGCGACATTGTTGTACGGATCGTGATGTGGGATGAATGTGTTTTGAGATGTTTGGGGTATTTTATTGGTGGGAGGAGTACTAGTGGGAGTTTTCTACAAGATCTTCTATGCGTTCAAGGCTTGCTGATATGCCTACATTTATGTCAACAATGCCTGTTGTTGTTCCAACAAAGCTTGTTGTTGGTCCATTTTTTGTTGTTCCCATAAATCTTGGTGTTGGTCTAGCTATTGTTGGGACAATAAAGCTTGTTGTTGGTCTAGTTGTTGTTGTGCCAACAATGCTTGTTGCTGGTCTAGCTATTGTTGCACCAATAATGCTTGTTGCTAGTCTAGCTGCTATTGTGCCAACAAAGCTTATTGTTTAGCTTTTTGTTTTGCCTAACAATCTTGTAGGGCTTGTTGGTATGCTTGCTGATGAATTGCTTGCAGTTGTGCTCGGTATTGTGCGTGCGCTTGTTGAGCCTAGTGTTGGGCTTGATTTTGAGCTTGTGCTTTCTAGGTTACTTGAGCCACTTGTGTAGCTTGTTGGGCTTGTGCAACTTGTTGGGTAGCTAATTGTCCTTGTGCTTGTTGAGCAGCCTGTTGTGCAACTTCTTGGTTTTGTTTGAGTATCCTTTGATGATTGGCTTTCTAGATGGTTTGGATCATGGTGATGAATGAATTCGTCATGTTAGCTTTTGGTGGGATTGGTGATGGATTGGGAATGGTGCAAATTGTTGTGATAGATGAAAGGGTTGTGTTGGTGGTCAGGATTTGGGTTGTTGGAGGTGTGGTTTAGATGCTCGGTCCTTGAGAAGGTATGTTTTGAGAGATTTGAGGATCGACTGATGTATTGGTTATGGTGGATTGAGTGGTTGCCACTTGTTGTTGTGATGCTACAGTCAAAATGAGAGGATTTGATGTGATGGTCAGATTGCGTGGATTTGAGAAACTAGATGTGGGTAGGGGGGAAGACCCAATCCAATAGGTGATGTGGATGTGAGCGATAATGGAGGAAAAAATGATAGGCTCCAGTGGAAGGAGAATGGGTCAATGAATCCTATTGTTCCAAACAAATTACCTTCTCCTTGCGTAGAGAAGTTTGTATGTTTAACAGATAGGCTAGTGTTGCATGGAATGAGGATGAATCTACATGATTATGGAAGGTGAGTGGGACATATGGGTGTGATGGATTCACCGGGATAGATTTTTCCGGTGTGGTGCTAACATTTACCTCTTTTTTGTTTACAAGGCGATGTTGTTGTAACTCACAAAACATTGCACTTCCTTTGTTTACAATTGGTGAGGTTGGTGTGATTGTTGATATGGTTTGAGGCATTTCTTGAGTGATATTCAGAGTTGACATTGGGGATGTGTTTGTAAGAGGCCTGTCCATACTAGTTCCTACATCAAGTTCAGAAGGGAATTGGACCCCTCCTTTCGTTAACATGCGTAAGTATTTAAACATGGCATTGACAATTTTACGATTCTTTGGATTTTGAACCATTTCTAGCATTTTTTATTGTGTCATCCCCAAGTGCTAGTTTGTGATGTCCTCTTCATAGCTTTTCTCTTGAGGATTTTTTGATGGTAGAGAAGAGTTGCTTGGGTGATTTCTCGATCCCACAAGGTTTACTTCAGGTGTTACTTGACCCAAGTCACTGGAAGTTGATATTTTATTGATTTTTTCCATGTTCCTCTTGTGTGTGATCTCGTTTGGACCATAAAAATAGGGATCGTTTGATCTTAATCTTTAGGCCCAAAAGAGAAGAACTAGGGAAATTAAAGGATCTAAAGAGGGTGGTGATGATGATGAGATAAATGGATGAAGTGAATGAGTGAAACCTTTGAAGAAATTTTTAGGGGTTATGCTAAACTTTAAGGCTTGTATTGATTGTGATAGTTTGACTAGGTGTATTAAGTCAAACAAGATGGTAGTGATCTTTTAAACCCTAAGAAGTTGTGTTATCCTAGGGAGAACTCGCACAAGAGAATGAATTTCCTAAGTGTGTTAAGACAACCAAGGTGATCATGAACTAGTAGACCTCAGGAAGTTATGTTATCCTAGAGGAAAATTTGTTCAAGAGTTTTGACTATTTGGCTAGGTGTGTTAAGCCAAGATAGAGTGATGGTGATTTAGCTTTTAAGTTTAGTATGAATTATTTTTCTAAAGTTCTCAAAATTTTGCTGATGGGATGAGATTTGATTGATGGAGAGATGGATGAGATTGAAGAATTTGATCATAGACTTTGACCTAGAAACAACTCTTTTTTACAAAACCTCGATATTGAAGAACATCCTATACTTCCTATGTGAGGAAAGAAAACCTTTCAAAAAGCTCAGGATTCTACCGACAATAAAATGCATACAAACTTGGGTTGTTTCTTGAAGCCTTCTTATAGAAATTGTACACTAGTCTTTCTTTGACTTCAAGGAGCATTTCAAGGCGTTGTTCGTGGGATTTTAGACTAATCCTTTTGAATCTTGGTTCTGGGATTTTGAATTTTTGGGAAATCATTTGAGACAACACATGTGAGGTCCAATTTGTCTTTTATCCTTCCTTATGAATTACTTTTACCAAAAGAACATTCTTGATTATTGTTCAAACTGCATGTCTAATGTCCCACTTTATTTTCATCCCACAAGGTCCATTATGTGGAAATCAATGAAATTATGGCAAAAGTTTCCTAGGTTTACTTTAGTGAAAAAAAATTATGATTAAACCCAAGCACTTAGAAACCTCTAAGGATATGATCCCTAGGAAAAACAAGAGTACTTATATTTGTCAAAGGATATTTTTTTCCTCCAAGGGGTTTGAAATTTGGAGCTCTTTGTGAATGTGTTGTTTTCAATTGTTTTAAGGACCAAGCAATGCATTTTTCATTTCCAAGCACATGTAAAACCCTAGGATGAAGAGACAATATTTTTTTGGGTTCCCACTTGGATGAATCCAGCTGCGCATATTCTGTGCAGATGACTAGATGCTTGACCACATAGGATCCCCTTTATAGTGCACACACTTCTCGGGTCAGCCAAGCATCAATACCCATGATCTCCCATGACATACTTTTCATCTGCACAAAAAAACCACATGTATAACGTGGGGTGGCTTCAAAGGACATGACCTTTTGCACCAACAAAATAGATAAGGATTTGGCCTTCTAAACAAGGGTTTTAATTCAGACTTTTCATTCGTGGAGATTGAACCATGTGGTGAGAGACCATTGCTGCCCTTATCATCAGAGCCAACTGTGTGATACTAGATTTTGGTCCAGTACCCACTTTTATATCCCAGCTAGAAATACACTTGTCCTTAGTGTGTTACCAGTTGGGTCGTTCCCTTGGGTGAGTAATTTTTCCCACAAGGTAGGCTCACTAAGATAAAAAAGTGAGTAAACATATTTGTATTTCGATCAACCTTTTTTTAGAAACAAAGGGAGAACACACACAATAAACCTACTCACACTTGCAAGATGTTTTGTTCAATTTTAAACCCAAAAAATGAAGAGTGGAGGTAATTCTTTTGACAACTTAATATCACAAAAATAATTTTGATTCTCAAGATCATTGTGCGGCACGAGAGAAATGCATACGCGTTTTAGATGATATTACTTTGTGAAAAGGATTACAAAACATCAAATACACATGTTCATTTTAATCCTCAAAGCAAAAAATGAGTTATTTTTAAAGCACCAACTTTGAAGTGTGAGAGTTTTCCTTGTTCAATTTTTAAACCTTAAACCAAATCTAGTAGGTTTTTTCTAAGGTTCTTTTTAGCCTTTTTGCAAACTTTTGAAAAAGGAAATTTGTTTGTTCTTTTTAAAATCCAATTTCTTTTTTGTGCTTCTAATGCATGAAAGTAAACAAATTCCTTTTAAAAACAAAATTAAATATCATTTAAAAAGTGTTGAACAACACTATAGTGTTTAAAAACACTTTGTGTATGATAAACATGATGTGATGATGAAACCTACCATTTTTCTTTCTCCCTTGTTTGAACCTACAAACTAAAAAAAACCAAAGAGCACAAAAACAACAAACAGGTTAATAGTTAGAAAATCTAAAAAATCACAAAACATATGTTAAAATTTAAATTATGACTATTTTCTATGGTGGAGTTATGGTGGAGTTAGCGAGTACGATGCAATTTGGAATAGATGCGACACTATATAGTGTCACGTGTTTGACTAGGTGT
Source organism: Sequoiadendron giganteum (assembly GCA_007115665.2). Taxonomy (NCBI): domain Eukaryota; kingdom Viridiplantae; phylum Streptophyta; class Pinopsida; order Cupressales; family Cupressaceae; genus Sequoiadendron; species Sequoiadendron giganteum. Next base: position 316,267,598 of record CM021108.1, read on the forward strand.
GGTGCTCGTCAGAAACAGACACAGCGGGTGCGACACAATTTTGCAAAAGGTGCAATTTGAAACTGAAATCAGTGACAGAGTTGGCCAAATTAATTTTTTTTTTGTAGCGAGAACATGGGTGCAGGGCAATTTAGAAAAATAGCGGTGCGATATAGTGCCACACTTGCAAATGCAACATAATACAGATCCGCGGGACTGGGTGCGGTGGAGTTTGAAACTATGGATCCACGAAAAAGTTTGCAATTTTAAAAACCAGGCGTGGGAAACAGATGCGGTGAAGTTTGGAAAAGATGTGATGCAATATGGCATCACACTTGCAAATGCAATGCAATATAGAGCCGTGAACCTGTAACCTGCAAAACAAAACATGAAAATCATGGAATTTTTTAGAAAACATGATTGAAAATTGTTCAATCCCTCGTTCTAGTGTCAAAATGTGAACCCCTAAATTTGCAATTTGCACAAGAACAACAAACAAATCAAGATGTTAGATCAAATGCAAACAAGAATGAAGGATTCCCCATGAAATCCATCTACTAAACTTAAACTAGGAAAGATGAAGAACAAAATATGAAAAAACATGTAAATCCTAATTAAGTGAATAAACTAGAGATCCTATGGGGGAATTGGTGCCAATTGAAGTGTTGAAATTGGCCCTTTCCCAACTCCTAAATTGCAATGTTGATGATTGTAGATTGATCAAATCTCCTCAATGAGATTTGAGCATAACCTAGCTATGAGATGTGAAAATGGTGAATATGTGGAATGATGTGCACAAAATTAGCTCTCAATGTCAAGAGAGTAACTTTGCATGAGATTGTGGATGAATAATGAGAAGATAAGCCTTCCATTTATAGATTTGAATTTGGAAGAAAGAGCAAGATTTGAGCAATGTGGGGCTTACTTTCACCCAATGGCCAAATGCCACTTGTCACCATGTGAATGGTTGATGATTCTGTAAATTTTGGCCAAAGTGTCAATAAATGCAATTAGGTAGAATTTGAATTTGAGGAAATGACATGTGAGAGGGAGAAAGGAATGAAATAAATGCCACTTGGCTCAATGCAAAAGGACATGTAAGAGGAGTGAATGCTTTGTTGGAAGTACCCATCCACTTGGAATTTTTGAATTCAAACTTGAGGAAATATTCCCTTTTGATGCCATGTGAGGGAAAATAGAGATTTAATAAATGAATTAAATCTATTTCCATGTGCAAGTTGAATTTTCTAGAAGATTTTAGTGATAGGGATTAACTTAATCAATATTTTTATTAATTTAATGAGGGATTAGATGATTTGACAATTTTGACTTAAATTGATGAAATTGATTTAAATTAGAATTGAGAGGAAATAATTAATTAAATAAATTATTTTGATTTATTTAACTAAGTGGGAAAATGTTGGATTAAATCAAATAAGGTTTAATTTATTTAATTTAATAAGAGGACTTTAGAGACTTTAATCAAATAAAATGATTTATTTAATTAAACAGAAACATAAGGTTAATTAAATTAAATTGATTAATTTAATCAATGGAGGAGAAAGACTTAATCAAATAAATAATGATTTATTTAATTAAGAGACAAAAGGTGATGAAAAGTGGAGAGTATTATTTAGGAGGAAATTTTGTTAGTAATCACGATCAAGTGTGCCGAACCAAATTTGTACATTTTCCATGTCTATAGTAGCTTTTCAATAGATTAAAGATTACCTCTTGATGCCTACTATTTTGATGTCACCAATAGATGGGAAGCCCCTAATTATTTACATATTAGCTACCACTTCCAATTGGGGGAATTAATTACGCAAAATGATCATGACGAGAAAGAATGAGAGATCTATTACATTAGCTACATGCTAGTTGGGTATGAACTCAACTATAGTCCTATTGAATGTGCTTGTCTCACCATGTTTTTCGTTGCTTAGAAACTAAGACATTACATGCTAAATCATCAAAAAATATTGTTGGCTAAGATACAACTTCTTAAATACTTACTCAACAAGGCAACATTGACAAGACAATTGGCTAAGTGGGTCATGATACTCAGTGAGTATGACATACAATATGTGGAGCAAAGCAATGAAAGGATAGGTTATCATAGACCAACTTGTCGATGCACCCACAAAAGATGATCACCCTTTGATTTTCAATTTCTTGGATGAGTCAATATTTGCATGACACTAGTTCAACATGGGAGTTATACTTTGATGGCTCATACACTAGTCATGAATCAGGTGCGGGAGTACTATTCATTACCCCTCAAGGTGATACTATACCCAAATCATTCAGAACAGCCTTCCCATGTACAAAAAACATTGCAGAATATGAGGCCTTACTAACAAGATTGCACATGGCTATAAAATGGAAAATTATAAGTCTTCAAGTCTTTGGTGATTCACAATTGGTCATCCAATAGGTCAATGATGACTATGACACTAAAGACGATAAATTGACCCTATACAAAAGAATGGTTGACAATTTTAAACTGTATTTTGCAGATATTACTTTTTGCCAGATCCCACATATTTAAAACAAAGCAGTTAATGCCATGGCCAGCATTGGATCTCTCTTGGATATTCCCAACAATATGTCATAGTATGAGTTCTTAGTTGAATAGTTGTTGGTCACTGCCTTCAATGTCCCTGAATCTGAGATGGTGTGTGAACTTGTTGGTCCCAATTCCCCATGGTACTAGAAAATTTATGACTTTACATTCCCAGACATTACCACCTGACCTATCTAGTAACCAACATAAGGCCTTCCTCCATAAATTTGTTCGCTACACCATCATTCTTGATACCCTATATAGACGTGTCCTAGATAATACCTTACTTAGATGTCTTGACACTAAATAAGTAAAAATTACCTTATATGAAGTACACAAAGGTATATGCAGAGCCCATTCTAGTGGTTTGACTCTAGCTAAAAATATCATGCGACTAGGATATTATTGGCCGACAATGGAATAGGACGCCTATCACTTTGTAAAGAAATGTCGATAATGTCAGATACACATCAACGTCATTCACACACTTGCACATGATCTATAGATGACCACTTCACCATGGACCTTTTCCCAATGGGGACTCAACCTCGTAGGAGAAAATCATCTTACCTCATCTAATGGAAACAAATTCCTTATCACTATGATTGAATATTTCACAAAATGGATTGAATCCATTCCCATGACATACATAATCGGTAAACAAATCTCTAAGTTCATCCTCAATTACATCATATATCGATATGGTGTCCCATAATCTATCATCAATGACAATGATCATCCCTTCAAAAATTAGGATGTCCATGAGTTATGTGAGAAATTCAACATCTAGCACTGCTTTTCCATGCCATATTACCCGCAAGGTAATGACCAAGTTGAGGCATCCAATAAGACCATAATCAAAATTCTTAAAAAGACTGTTAATGATGTTGGTCATGACTGACACACTCATCTTAACCCCACCCTATGGGCATATCGCACAAGCATTCACACACCCACTGACACCACTCTATTCACCCTAGTCTTCAGTTTGAAGGCTATCCTTCCTATAGAGGTCAAAGTCCCCTCCCTACAAGTCTCTATGAAAGGGATAAATGACGATGAGAAATACCATATATCTCGAATACATGAGTTAGAGTTGCTCAATGAATGTAGACAAATGACCTTGATTCATCTACAAGCATACCAAAACTATCTTTTCTACAGTTACAACAAAAGGGTTTTGATCAAAAATTTTGACATTGGTGACTTAGTGTTGATGCACAATCTAAAAAATCAGGCAGAATGTGAGAAACTCAAAAAATTTGGGCCCAACTGGCTAGGTCCATATTTCATAACAACAACCTTTGGTTCTAGCACTTATTAGTTGTCCACACCTGAAGGGGAACCTCTGTTCAAGCTTATCAACAACTTGTACCTACACAAGTTCTATACCTAGCTTTAGAGAGCCAAGCTAAAACCATAAAAAAAATAAAAAAAATCAAAATTCAAAACAATCATTACACTGATGAAAACATGGCAAACAAGCATCTTGGTGATAGCAAAAAAAATTCAAAAAATCATAAATATAGTAAAGAGAAAATAATTTTTCCAATAGTGAAAACCACGTTAATGGCGCTTTGGATAAGTACCATGGTCAAAACCTGGAAAATAGGCACCATGTGTAGTTAGTCTTTTCTCTATCATCTACTATCAATCTATCCAGTCTTCCACCCTAATCCATAATAATGCATTTACCTTCTATCATCTCCCATTTGACATCCATCATAAGGCCTTGTCATCTTTATCATTACTTCCAAGTGGTTGACGTCTTGAGCCCTTTCTCCTTCATCTACCATCCATAATAAATCTATGTCCCATCCCATCCCTATTGGTTAGTCTTATACTTAATTGGGGAAATTTCCTAACACCTAGCTTCATTAGATTCTACACTTATCGTTGGAGGTTAAAACATTCAAAAAAGATAAAAAAATAAAACATTCAAAAAAGACAAGAAAAAATCAAAACACTCGAAAAAGACAAAAAAAACTCATAAAGCAAAAAAAATCCAAAAAAATCAAAACATGTCAAAACCCAGAAAAATTTAGATAACTTAAAAAAAATCCCAAAAATAGAGTCAAAGTCAGTCATGTTAGTCTTTGTCATTGTCGAACTACATTGCCTCTATGATTGGACATAGGAAAGGCCATCTGTCGATGTGCCCCCGAGGCATTAAGTTAGTCCTTTAGGTGTTGTCAAATAAAATCATGATTCGGTCCTTTATCATTGAAACAAAGTCAAGGGTCATGTCAAACTATGAGGTCTCTATGCATTTCTACGTAGGCGAGGCCATCAGTCAATGAGCCCTTAAGGACCCCTAGGACAGTCTTTTAGGGTTTGTTGGGTTAGTCAAAATACATGGGACACTATCAACTCAGACGCAAAATAATCATCTAAACTTCAAACACAAATCCTGAATCAACAAGACAATCAAGCCAACAAGTCTCCAAGTCAAATCAATCAAACCAGTCAAATTGATCAAAACCAATGGTCTTATACATGATGTGTCCTCCATGAAACTAGACCTTGTCACTATTACACTTTGTCATTTTCCTTATACAGGTTGTTACATGATCAAAACTAGACTTGACGTCTTATACAACATGTTTCTTCTCTTGAAACTAGGCCTTGTCAAAATAGTCCACCCATCACTCACTTCATCCCTTAACACACTGGAAAACACTTATTAGCAAATAATCTAAATTTCTATTGACCTTATTGGTCTATTTTGTCTTATCTTTTGGATTTACTTTGATCATGTTACTAGCCACCTCGAGGATGTCCCACAAAGGATTTAGAGGAGCAATGATGTCTCATGACTCATCTTTTATTTGATTGTTGTCTATGGTTTGTCTTGACAAAAATAGTGGGGCAACATGACCCTTAGTATGAGTTGGGACATTCCTTGTCTGCGACTATCTGTTTTATAGATGGATGACCTTGCACACCTTGGTTTATATCATACCATGTTGTTTTTTGTCTATTTGTCATATTTTACCACCCAATGATTATTAAATGCAAAAGTCTTGTCTAGCAAAATATATATCTACAAATTTTCTCAACAAGCATTATCTCAACATCCATGTCTTCTATGCTAAAATCCATTTCTTCCATGATAACATTCATGTCTCCCATGCTAATATTTCTTCTATCTTCCTCTTGACAACATCTTGTGACACACAAAACATATCCTACATACATGATCCTATTATGAAGCATTATAGACAACATTATCATAATAGGCATCATCATACATATACATTCAATCATATATACTGCATTGGAAAATACAAAACCATACATGGCATTTAGACAATCACATAAAAAAATCATTTCCATAACACCCATGACATCATAATAAATAATACAAATGCATCCATCTAAATATCTAGGAATCATATATAGGCATAGTCATCCACAAGTCATTCACATGTAGCATCATCATATAGAATGTATAAGAACAACATCATCCATCACATAACATCATCAACACATCACATAGAAGTACATATCATATACTCACAACCAAAAATCATATATCATAGATATATCACTCAAAATGTGTCACATTACAATGTCAAGATGTATACATTATTGCACTTCTAGATATTGCTTGGACTTATTGAAACAATTTTCCATGTTTTGGAAACTATTGAAAATTTGCAAAAAAAAAATTGAGGGGGGCATGAGTCCACCCTACTTACACTAGGGCATGTTGACTAAATTTCTTTGACACAATGCAATAAATTGCATTGTATCAAAGAGGGGAAAATGTAGACACTGAAAATTATCACTAGGCCTATGACTTTATTAGAACCCCTTTTTCATCCTCGGTAATTAAATAATCTAAATTATTTAATTATTATCTAATGTCCTAAATTATTCTATTAATTAAATAATCTAAAGTATTTAATTAATTCATTTTATCCTTCTATGTCTTCTTTTGATTAATTAAATAATTTTTTATTTATTTAATTGTGTCACTAATATCTTTGACTTCTATAATTAAATACATTAATATTTATTTAATTATGTGTCATTTTCCACTATAATTAGATAATTATGTTAATTATTTAATTATTCACTTTTAGCTTTTTCTGTCACAAGTTAATTACATTTTATTTACTTAAATGACTCATCTTTTCTCACTTTTTGAATTAAATTTCTATTGAATCAAAAAGTTAATTTTACTTTTCCTTTTACATTTAAATAATGTTTCCATTATTTGAAAATGCAATTTCCCTCTCAAACTGAAGCGATTTTTGTAAAAATAAGTCAATTTCCTCATTCTTCCATCAATCTCATTTCTATCTTATCTTGTCTCACCTAATTTCATCCATTGATTGAAATAAAAATCATTTAATCTTGATCATCCATTTCACATTCGAATTTCTATAAAAGGATGCTATCACTATCATTTTCAGAATCTGGAATATATATGTTGTCGTGCTATTGAGAATAAAATTTGATATTTTTCTTTGTCTTGGTCATAGGCTTGTTAGTGCATACTTATAATTTTTTGATATTAATTATTTACAACAGAATGGATAAGGGCTATGTAGGTCGGCCAATGGACACATGAACATGGTAACATTGTTTCATTTTATTTATGTTTATGTTTCCTTTGTTCTTCATAGTTGATTGGGGATTTTGTGTTTAATGATCTTAACATCTTAATTTGAAATATTAAATTCCTTATCACACTTTGCTATTGTTTATCCCTCTGCACCACCAATCAAATCTTCTAATGCATGAATAATTTGGGAATTGAGGTTCAATGAAGGATCATGTTGAGGTGTCTCTAAACTGTGTGGTGCTATTGGTGGTGTCTCAACTCGCCCTCTCTACACCACATCCACAATCACATTCGTGACCCTTCCATGTCCTAGGCAAAATATTGTTGAGCATAGGTTGTCAATGATGTTAATAGGTCATTGTTATTGACAATGGTTATCAAAGGGTGTCAAGGCTGTCAAATTTTGAAGGTTGTCAAAATGAAGAAGATTGTAGGAGTACTAGAATTTTCATTTGTTCAAGGTTCTACAAGAATTTTGTTTGATAGTGTGGAGAATATCTAATCTATCATGTATCATGTCAATAGTGGCGTGAAATCCTATAGATAGTTAATAAACTTATTATACTATGTTGGGTATGCAATCAAAATGATTTTGGGGGTCTAGAAGGATATATTTTGGGCAGAGAGATTGATTATTATGATTGGAATTTCTTTCAGAAATGTAGTATAATTTTGGGGTTTAGAAGGAGAGTATGCCTACACTAGTTCTATCAATTTCTTGAGTTTTCACTAGCATGGCTCAATGTGCAAGGAGTTTGAAATATCAAAAGATTCATCAATTTGTTCAATGTGTTAGGCATGTATGGTAATGGATACTAGTGTGTGGAGTTCAAATCATGCATGTGGAGTGACGATATGACCTGCTTAAGGTTCCCATGTGACACAAGGTGTCAAGTTCTTTTGGTGGTAGGTTTGGACCATTGTATTACATGCTTCATGCAATTTGAATTTAGGTCCACCCTATGTTGTCTAGGTTTGTATGGAACCCTAGTCAATATAGAAGAGTGTCAATGTAATGTCATGTGTATATTTCAAATGTTTAGATGCATTGTAAGATGAGCGAGCATGTTGCAAGAGTGGTACGTACAATTATGTAATGAATGGAAGGTATGTGATAAAAATGTGAAGAAAAGAGGGAGCACCAATATCAAATGGCCATTCTTAGTGTGAGAGAGTTTCTACTATGTCTTTGGTGCATATCAGAGTTAAATTTCAAATCCACCATTATTTTTGTATTATGATAGGATTGGTGTTCTACCTATTGTATTGTTTTAGCTATGGATTGGTGTTTCTTTTTGGTGGGGATTGGTTTCTCCTAAAGGTTGGTTGCTATTGACTCATTTGGGGATTGGTATCTCTAACAGGTTAGTGCCTACACCACATTATAAATTCACTTATATATTCCTTCTTGTGAAATTTATCACCATGGTTTTTCCCATATTAGGTTTCCACGTACATTTTGTGTTGTTTTTTAGTTGGTGTTGTGTGTGTTTCTATGGTTAAGTGCTCTTCATGTTGAAAAACTATATAATAATAGAAAAAGATTCAAATTGCATGATCCAGTAGATAGTGTTGAAGTTGAAAAATTTATTTAAAGTAGATCTACTAATTCACCCCCCTCTCAGTAGATTATATGCCCTTCAATTTGTATCAAAATAAATTTCCTTTGAAAAATTCTAACAACTTAAGGTAGATCCAAGATGGCACAAGAGAGTTCTTCTGGAAACAAAGTATCAGTATTTTATGGAGCTATTTTTTCATTTTGGAAAGTTAGAATGGAGTCCTATTTGTGGCCTTAGGGATGGACATTTGGATGTCAACTGTAGAAGGATATGAGCCTCCTTAAAACATTTCTAGGGATTAGGTTGGAAAGAGGGCTCTTGAACTCAATGCTAAGGAAAAGAATTCTCTTTTATGTAGACTGACCAATTTTGAATTTGTGAAAATAATGCAATGCAGAACTGAAAAGGACATATGGGATAAATTAGAAACAATCTATGAAGGTGATGAAAAATTCAAAGAGGAAAATTTTTAGACCTACAAAACTTAGTTTGAAGGATTATAGGTGAAAGAAGATGAGAACATTGCTACATTCATGCTTAAAGTTGATGAAGTTGCTAACCATATTAAAGGCCTTGGTGAAAGCTTGGAAGAGAAGGTTGTTGTAAAAAAGTTACGCAAATCTCTCCCTTGAAGGTTTGATCCTAAAATATTTTCTATTGAAGAAGCTAAATATATGAATGTTTTAAATTTGATTGAATTGCATGACAAATTAACTGCATTTGAGATGAGATTTAAAAGTGAAGATTCTTTAAGGAAAGAGGTTTCTTTTAGAGTGTCGAAGAAACACACTGATGAAGATTCTAATTATGGATCATTTCTAGAAGAGGAAAATTTTGTTAGGAAGCTACAATGAGGTTCCAATAAGTACAAAGGGAAACCACCTTTAAAGTGTTTCAATTGCAGAGAGGTTGGATATTTTGTGGCTAAGTGTCCCCATAATAATACTAACAATGTTGAACAAAATAATGGAAAGAAGTTGTTTTAGAGAAGATTCAAAGGACAAAGAAAACATAAGAGTTTATACACTAATGAGGAAGAAGACTAATCCACTAAATAATATGAAGATACATTTAAAAATAAAAAATTAAGAAGCTATGTTCATGGCTTTTCAAACTACTAAAGGAAATGTTGAAATGGGTTTCAAAGAAAATGTTGAAGAAATAGATCTTATGGAGAAATTGCTATGGGTTGAAAAAAAATCAAGAAGTTGAAGGAAACAATTGTAGAAGAAGTGAGAGCCAAAGAAAGAATATAAAAATACTTGAAATTTACTAAAAAGATGATTGTTGATTTGAAGATTCAGGAAGAAGAAGAAAAAAGAGTTAAAGAAGTTCTAACACAAAAATTACTATCAAGAGACAAAGATTGTGAGAAGCTTGAAAAAAATAAAATTGTTGTATCTAGAAAGATATTGATGAGTCAAACCAACAAATTCAGTTGAAATTAAGTAAAATTATTAAAACCCTAGATCAGATATTGGAAGGTTGGAAAGCTTTGCATGGAAAAATCAGAGTAGGTTTTAAGGATCAGAAGAAAAAGGTGACATAACAGTCATAGAAGGCTACTAAGGAAAGTATGGAAGTGATAGGTTCTAGAAGTTCAAGTTCAAAAAAGACAATGAAAAGTGATGGGAGTATGACTTGGAGTGATGGCTTTACTCAAGTACAGAAAAAATGGGGAGATCTAGAAGACAAGGATACAATACCAAGTTAAGTTTTTCTTTCTCTAGTTATTGTTTTAGTTATAATGAGTATGGACATGAGGCTTTGGATTGTAGAAGATTTTAGATAAGATAAAAATATTTTATTGGTAATAATACATTTTAACCTCTATTCAATTTCAATGTTATTTGCTTCAAGTGCAATGATTTTGGACATATTACAAGGAACTATAGAAGTAATTTTGTGAGTTCTCCATTATTAGAAAAAAATAAAGAAGTGATATTCCAGAGAATTTATAGAAGGTGGTTCCTAAAGAAAAGAAGTATGAAAATTCTATGATTTCTCAAACTTCTCTACATGCTCAGAAGGAGAACCTATGAATTATTGGCATTGTTTTTCCTAGTCATATGTCTGGAGATAAAAGTAAGTTCATCAATTTTAAGAAGTTCGAAGGTTGTTTTGTTACCCTTGGAAACAAATCACTTGCTAAAATTTTTGGTAAGGGTACTTTAAGTCTTGATGGTGGTAAAATAAAGACACATGATTTTTTGTATGTAGAAGGTTTAAAACATCACTTGTTGAGTGTTATTTAGATGTGTGATAAAGGATACAAGTTATCTTTTGGTGTTGATGGCTATGAAATTAGAGAATCAAGTACTAGTGAGCTAGTTGTGGAAGGAAGGAGATAAAGTGATATTTATCACCTCAGTGAGTTGAATGGATAGAGTTGTCTCACCACATAGAAGGATGAAAGATAGATTTGGCACAAAAGGTTAGGACATATGAATTTTGGTGATATTGTGAAAATGAGTGCAAAAGGGTTGGTCTGGGATATGCCAAGAATAAATAAACCTAATCTATCAATTGCAATCCATTTCATGAAGGGATACAGAAAAAAACAAATATATGATTGGGTATTCCACATCATATCCATTAGATCTGGTGCATACAGATCTATACAGACCAATGAGGACTAAGAGTCCATAAGGAGAAATGTATTTTATGATTTTCATTGATGATTTTACAAGGATGACTTGGATAACATATTTGAAAGAGAATTCATAAGAATTTGAGAAGTTTAAGGAATTCAAGGCATTGGTAGAGAATGAAACTAAAAGGAAAATAAGAATCTTGAGATCAAATAGAGGTGGAGAATTTACTATTGATAAGTATGATAGATTCTATTAAGAACATGGGATATAGAGGAATTTATTTGCTCCTATAACTCTATAGAAAAATGGAGTTGTAGAGAGAAATATATGGACTATAAAATAGATGGCAAGAACTGTGATATGTCAAGAAAATCTACCAGATATGTACTAGAGAGAAGTTGCACAGACTATTATGTATATTGTGAACGGAGTTCAGATTAGACATAAGACAGAGAAGACCCATATGAGCTATGGAAAGAAAGAACAACATCAGTAAGGTACCTTATAATATTTGGAAGAAATTTCTATATCAAGAGAGATGAAGAGAATTTGGGTAATTTTGGTTCAAGGTCAGATAAAGGCATTTTTATTGGTTTTTTCTTAAGAATTAAAGCTTACAAATTTTATAACAAAAGATTGAAGAGGATAATTGAAAGTTTAAATGTGAGAATTAATGAGACTATTCAGTTTACCAATGTTCTGGAAGTAGAAGATAATGAAGAACCAATTCATAGTAGTATTGAAGATTTAGAAGAAGTTGCTACAAAAAATACAACAAAGTATGTTCAGAGGAATCATTCTGAAGATCAGATCATAGGAGTTAAAGAAAATGGGGTTCAAACCTAGAAGAAGTTGGAAAGATCAAGAGAACAAGTACATTTTTATTTACTATAAAAAATAGAACATAAGACACATAATGAAGCTAACAAGGAACAAGGATGGATAGAAGCAATGGAGGAAGACCTTAATTAGATCATGAAGAATGAAACTTGGGAGCTTATACCAAGGCCTAGAGAAAATAATGTGATTGGAACAATGTGGGTATTAGGAAAAAATTTGAATGAATGTGAAGTAAAGAATAACAACAAAAGATTGGTGTGTAAAGGATATGCTCAAGTTGAAGGAATAGACTTTGAGAAGACATTTTCTGTAATGGCTAGACTGGAGGCAATCAGGATGATCTTAGCTCTCTCAACATTCAAGAATTTTAATGTGTATCAAATGGATTTGAACTCAACATTCTTGAATGGACTACTTGAAGAAGTGTATATTGAGAAACTAGAAGGACTTTAGGGTACTAACAATCTAGATTATGTTTACACATTGAAGAAGGCTTTGTATGGACTCAAGCAAGCTCCTAGAGCTTAGTATTCAAGATTGGATGGATAATTGCAATAATAATGATTTCGAAGAGGTTGTATAGACAATAATCTATACGTAAAAACATAAGGAGAAAAAATGTTGATAGTTGTGGTTTATGTTGATGACATCATTTTTGGAGGTAGAAGTGAAGAAATGTGCAAAAACTTTCAAAAGGCTATGCAAAATAAATTTGAGATGTCTATGTTAGGAGAATTTTCTTTCTTATTGGGGTTATAAGTTATTCAGTCTAAAAAAGGAATTTTTGTTAGAGTAATAATGCATTAGCTAATAATTAATTAATCTTTAATTGATTATTAGTCTAATTTATTCTCATGCGCTTAAGATAAACTTAGGAGTGCTTTTTATTATTTAGGGTTTTTATCCAATATAGCGCTCAACCCTCATTGTAATTATCTCTTGAGCTTTCATATAATTTTTATAGTCTCTTGCTTTTGTAGATTTTTCTTCGTGAGGAATATTGCAAATCTCTTGCATGGAAGGTGTATTTGTTTGTTGTGTGATCCTATGGCTTGTGGTTTTTTTTTTTTCACAATTCTAACATGGTATCATAGCTGAGATTTAGTGAACCCCTTCTCGATTTATGAGGTTTTTTTCTTTAATGAGGGTTGCAGGCTTCAGATCTGAATCCCCTTTGCTTATGTGGCAAATTTTTGAGGTGGGTGAATTTTTGGTGTATTTTGGCATGAAAAGGACCTCACTATTGGATCCAAATCTATCAAGAAAGTCATAATTGGATTTTGTTTGATCTTATTTGGGCTCCTAAGGTCAGATCTATGAGGTTTTGAAGCAATTTTTTTTTGATCTAGAGGGTAGCTATGTTTTTAATGCATTTTGGTGCAAAAAAGGATTTGAAAGGTAGCTACATTTTCAATGAATTTTGGTGCAAAACAAGCCTTTTGTTGGATTTAGGAGGTTGATTCCACAAGTTTTGACTATAAAATTTCCCAATTTCGATGTCAGGAGCATCTGAGGCAAAAAAAAATGCATAGGGCCCATACAACCCTCGTACGACCCTGTGCATGAAAATTGAAAAAATAAAAAATGAAGGAATATTCTTAGAATATTTTTTGACATTATGTTGATGTCAACATGATTTCAGCCATATAGACACCTAGCCAAGGGCCCCAAGTCCCCTTCTTTGGATTAAGGGAGCAATTTGTTTTGTTTTGACCATAATTGGGCGTATGATGTCTGATTTTGGAAAACAAGATATTGTCGGAATGTTGGTTCTACCAAATTTCTAGTGATGTGGGTCTCATCACTTGATTTTTATTTTGGTACATTTTTTAGCTTGTTGAAGTTAGAGGTGTTGTTTTCAGTCCCAAGCTCATAAATTTTGATCAGTTTTTCCATTTTTCATGATTCCACTGGTGTTGGAGCTGTATTTTAAAACTCTTCAATTCCATCCATGCACTTTTTTAGATTTATCTCTAAGTGCATTTTGTTTAGTTTTTTGTGTTTTAACAATCTGGTAAATTACTTGGATGCCTTAGCTCCTAGAAATTTTTCATTTGCGTGGGATGACTCATTTTTGGTTATTCTATATGTATTTCTAGTATTCTTTCCTATTTGGGCATTGCATGCATAATTTTAATGCACATTCTCTTTTGTAGATGCATTGAGATAAAGTATCATTCTGGTGTATATTTTTTGAGGATTTTGCATACCCTATTGTGCCTTTTTTATTCATACTATGATATAAAGTTCCATGGGGGGGTTGATTTTTTCCTTTGGTTTTCCATCACATCTTTGTAAAGTAAGTGTCCCTTCCACAAAAATAGTGAATCCTAAAGATTCTTACCTCTTGTGTGTGTGCCTTAATTTTCACACCCTTTTATTTGTAGGTTGTTTCTCCTACATGCAATTCTTGGTTTCACACAGTTTCAGTGTTCCTATCATGGCTCTCCCTTTTTCAACATTATGGGGAGGTTTCTATTATTGGTGCTAATGCTTCCTTGGTTTTTATTTTGGAGTAATCTAAGTATCTAGTTCTTGTTCCTATGTACTTTCAGATGCAACGTACATTAGTAGCTAGTTACATGAATTTCAGTTAGATGGATCATTTACCATATGGACACTCTTGCATTCCTATTTCTAGAGGTTATTCATTTCAACACCATTTCAGCCATCTTTCGACAACAGTCTACAACTTCTTTATGCTTCTATGATGTTCTACATGTTCTTTTTCAAGATTTTGTTTCAATTAAAGGATTCTCAGTCCTTCACACCTTGTTTTGGAGGCTTTCCAGTCCTTCATTCACCTTTCTCTCTTTTAGAGAGTATTTTTCTTCCATCGTGGTTTTCTCCTTTTCTCTAGTTGTGAGAGATATTTTGTTTGTACGTGGGTACCTCACCAGGCCTTGTTTGTTGGGACCCATCATGCATTCTTTCTTTTTAGGGTTTTTAGCTACTCGCTATGTTCATCTTAAGGGGGGGAGGTGTTAGAGTAACCATGCATTAGCTAATAATTAATTAATCATTAATTTTATTATTAATCTAATTTATTCTCATGCACTTAAGCTAAACTTAGGAGTGATTTTATGCTTTAGGGTTTTTCTCCTATATAACAATCAACTCTCATTGTAATTATCTCTTGAGATTTCATATCTCTTTTATAGTCTCTTGCTTTTGTAGTTTTTTCTTCTTGAGGAATTTTCACTTATTATTTGTAGATCTCTTGTATGGAAAGTGTCTTTATTCATTGTTTTATCTTATGGCTTGTGGTTTTGTGGTTTTTCACAATTATTACAATTTTCATTTCACAACACAAATACATAAAAGAAATGTTATCAATTTCAAGATGAAATATTGCAAACCTGTTGCAAGACCTATGGTTAAGTTGAGCAAGGATGATGGTTCTACTCCAAAAGATCAAACTTTGTATTGATCTATGATTGGTAGTTTTTTATATGTGACAACATACAAACCAAATATTGTAAGGAAGCTAATGTAGCAAAACAAATTCCTACACTAATATTGAGAGGACGATAATGCAATTTTTTTACAAATCTTTAATAATTATAGAAATTTAAACAAAAATAAACATAAATATAATGCATACCACAACATAATGATTTACGTGGGGAAAACCCTTTCAGGAGAAAAACCCCACACTCTAAAAGTCACCCAATATATTATCAAAAATCACAAATATTACAATATACTTGTAGAGAAAGCTTCTCACAAGAGTATCACCAACCAAAGATCCAAAGGCAACATGACCGCTATCAAGATCTCATAATACATCATAATACATAGACGTAGTACAATACCCTCATAAAATAGGGTTGCCTTCTAGGGAAATTCAGGCTAATAAAATATCGACCGTTAGATTTAAGAGCTAATGATGAACAATACATATTTACAATAATAAAATATAAATTAAATTTCCCCTCGTGAGGGGGGACCCCCCTCCCCCCGCACCCCCCCGTTGTCGTCGTATGAAAAGTACCTTATGTATCAACAATAACTTATGTAATTCCAAGGTTGAGACACATTTTCCCAAAAAATATCATGTAGGCAGTTGGAATGGTTTCCAGATTTTAGGCATTACCTAAAGAGACTCATGTGAAGGAGGTAAGAAGGATATTCAGGTATTTGAAGGCTACTAAATAATTTGGCCTTCAGTATCCAAAGAGAGAAAATTTCACTCTTGTTGCATACATAGATGCAAATTGGGAAGGTTGTGTGGAAGATTGGAAGAGAACAAGTGGTGGTTCTTTCTTCCTTGGAGACAATTTAGTGTCATAGTTGAGTAAAAATCAGGAATTAGTTTCTTTATCTACAACAAAAGTAGAATACATTGCGGCAAAATCATGATGCACTCAGGTGCTTTGGATGAAGTAGAACTTGAAAGAGATGAAGGTTGAGTTTGAAGACCCTATCACTATTCTTTGTGATAACATAAGTGTAATAAATATTTCAAATAATCTGATGATGCACTCAAGAATAGAACACATTGCAATCAAATATCATTTTCTGAGAGAAAAGGTTGCAAACAAAGAAGTAAGATTGGAATATGTGGACACAAAGGAGCAAGTTGCAGATATATTAACGAAGCCACTTCGTGAGGAGACATTTGAGTTTCTTTGAAAAAATTTGGGAGTTATTTCTCCCTCCTCTTGATTCAAGAGGAAAGTACAGGGTGAGGGGGAGCTTGGTCTCCTTACCGCTAGAAGAGTTGGTTCTCTTGCAATTTTTTTTAAGAAGTAGTGATGCATGGAATCAAGGGGAGTCTATCTAGGAAATAGAGTTACAAATGTTGTAGTATACTAGATTGGGAGAAAGGATTGTTGATCCTTTTCCATCGATGTCAAAGGGGGAGAAAGTGAGCTCAAAATGTTGAATTTCACATAAAGAATAAAGGGGGAGAAAGTGCTCAAGTGCTGAATTGAGGAAATGTTAAATTAAGGAGAGAATGAATGTTGAATTTCTTAGAATGAATAACTATCATATATTTCATAGCCGAGTAAATGCTATGACACAAAAATCATTCAAACTTATTCATTAAATTTTTCTAGTGTGTTTGGTGGCCCCAACATTTTTTTGTATGCCATCAATTACAAAGGGGGAGATTGTTGAACATAGGTTGTCATTGATGTAAAACTAATGTCAATATGTCATTGTTATTTATAGTGGTTATCAAAGGGTGTCAAGACTGTTAGATGTGAAGGTTTTCAAAATGAAGAAGATTGTAGGAGTACTATAATTTTCATTTGATTCAAGGTATCAATAGCATGTTTTTTGATAGTGTGCAGATTTTATAATCTATAATGTATCATGTTAGTAGTGGCATGATTGCCTTTAGATAGTTAATGGATTTATTATACTATGTCGAGTATGCAGTTGGCATGAGTTTGGTGGTCTAGAAGGATATATTTTGGGAAGAGAGATTGATTAATATGGTTGGAATTTATTTTAGAAATGTAGTATAGCTATGTGATTTGGAAGGAGAGTATGCCTACACTAGTTCTATCAATTTCTTGAGTTTTTGATAGTGCGACTCAGTGTGCAAGGAGTTTGAAATATCAAAATATTCATCAAGCTATTCAATTTTTGAGGCATGTGCATAATGGCTACCAGTGTGGGGAATTCAAATCATGCATGTGGAGTGAGGATATGACCTATTTAAGGTTCTCATGGTAGCACAAGATGTTAAACTATTTTGGCAAAAATTTTGGACTGTTGTATTAAACACTTCATGTAATTTGAATTTAGGTCCACCCTATGTTGTATAGGTTTGTGTGGATCCCTAGCTAACATAGAAGACTGTTAATGTAATGCCATGTATATATTTCAAATGTTTAGATGCATTTTAAGATGAGTGTGTCACAAGAGAGGTATGTACAATTGTTTAATGAATGGAAGGTATGTGACATAAGTGTGAAGAAAAGAGGGAGTGCAGGTATTAGAGGTTCATTCCCAATGTGAGAGAGTGTTTGTTATGTCTCTAGTGCATATTAGAGTGAAATTTAAAATCTACCATTATTTTTGTATTCCAGTAGGATTGGTGTTCTACCTGCTATATTGTTCCAAATAGGGATTGACCTATTTCTTTCTAGTGGGAATTGGTGTCTCTTATAGGTTGGTTCCTATTGATTCATTTGGGGATGGGTGTCTTTGATAGGTTGATGCCTACATCATATTGTAAATTCACTTATTATATTCCTACTTATGATCTTTCTCACTGTGGTTTTTCCCATCTTGGGTTTCCATGTATGTCTAGTTTTGTGCATGTTTCTATATTTAAGTTCGCTTCATGTTGAAAAACTATATAACAATAGAAAAATATTCAAATTGTATGATTTGGTAGATAGTGTTGAAGTTGAGAATTTTATTTAAAGTAGACTTATTGATTCACCCCCTCTTAGTAGGTTGTGTGTCCTTATTATCCTACATGATAACACCATAAGGAAAGGTCAACATGATGGACACATATGCCTAGATCTCCTAGTGTTGGAACCTAGCCTCTGATACCACATGTAATGCCCTAGATTTGTACATAGAAAAAAAATAACCATCACTTTTTTTTGTAATAATAATGTATAAATACTATTAATTGACAACCATGCACACACATGGTAGGGTGCGATATACATAGGGTGATGTTTCTCATGCAAAATCACCAAAAAAAAAATTCTTGAGATTAGTGTGAGGGGATAACGAGAGTGAGTGTGCAGGGTCCATTGTGTGCACCCTTAAATAGCATTGAGATGACTCTAAGATCTAGGTTATACATCATTAATATTTATCATCCTTAGGAAGGTATGTGGGTTAAAATCGAGGTTGATAATGATTTTTCTTACAAATGACACCTCGAAGGGGTTCAATTAATATCCTCACATATGCCATACATATTATGAAACTCACCAAGATGTTTTTCATTGACCCCACAGTAATACCACTTTGGGTATTTGTTTTAATACCACCTACATGGTAAAATTAATACTATTGCTATTGGAAATTAATCATTTTCTTTAGTATTTATATCAACCTCTAGCAATTTTAACACTTGTTATTTTAAAATTGATATAATCATTACAATTAATAAGGCTATACTTGATTTTACCAATTATTATCAATTTAAATTTGGAGACAACTAATTTTTTTTCTTGCTTCCCCCTCTTTTGCCTGCATTTGAAATTCCTGCATGCATGGTGGATTCTGCTCTGGGGGTACCCCATGGTCCTCCTCTATCCCCTCCTAACCCATGCATCTCACATGTGGCCCCGTGTCCCTCAGGGTTCACTCCTGTTGGGACAGATCTTTCAAATATGGGTATGTCAAAGACTATTGAGATTTTTTTCATTTCTATTGACTTTGTTTCGACAGTGGAGATTCTTCCAGAAATTGGATGGAAGGATGTGTTGACTAATGGCAAACAAAACTCCACTCCAGTTCCTCCTTTTCATGAGGTTTTCATTGCTTCTAGGACATACTTTTCCATTCTTGACTCAGTCTGTGATAGGATCCTATTCTCTATGGAGAATGCAGTTATGGGTAGATTTCTTTCCTTCTGTCCAATTATGGATATGGTGTAAAAATGGGCTATTATGAAATGGAATCTCAAGGGGAGTGTAGAAATATGTACTATGGCTTGTGGTCTCTTCCTTTTTAGTTTTATGACTATGGAGGACATGGTGGTGACTCTTTCCATGGGTCCTTGGGTGTATGAAAAACACAGCTTAGTTATGTGTCGTTGGAAGCTGAGGTTTGACCCTACCGTGGACCTAAACAAGTTGGCTCCTATCTAGGTTTGGCTGACTAGTTTACCTCTAGAGTACTAGGATGAAGCCATTTTCAAATGTATTGGTGATTCTTTGGGCTATTTTTTTACCGCTGACTCTATCACCAAATCAAAATTCAGGTTAGTTTTTTCAAGATTTTGTGTTAACATCTGTGTTGATAAATCTCTTCCTAACACAGTCAAGTTGTGTTCAAACTTTGGCAACTGGATCCAACCAATGTGTTATGAAAATTCTATTGTCTACTATTAGAAGTGTGCTAAAGCTATCCACCATATCTCTGACTACAAATCTTCTTTCATTCGAGAGCCTAAGATAGATAGTACCTTGGAGAACCCTACACCTCCCATGGAGAATTTTTCACCTTCAAAGGAGACCATTGTGGTCAAATCTTTGGTTGCTTCACCTACTTATGGTGATCTACCATTTGGTCTAGTTGAATCTAGTGTAAGTCTAGTGACTCTATCTTTACATGAAACTGATGTCAAATCCTAGGATGTCTAGTTGGGTCAGGGCCTTGGTCCTTTGGCTATTGATCCTCTGCTTGTTGTGGGCTCTATGGGGACAAGCAAAACAATGGGTGATGAAGGTGAGATTTGGGAAGAAGAGAATGTTGGAGCTATTGATGAATCTATAGAGAATAGGGAGGGCTTGAAGCTTGAGAAAATTATAGGAGAAAATACTTGGACAACTCCAAAGAAAAAAGGGAGGAAGAAGAAGGAAAATGTGGGTGGAGATTCAAAACCAAGAAGATCCACTCAGAGACACACTAGGATGAGAGAAACTAAAAATGAGATTTCCCTAGGTAAACAAAGGACATTGGACGTGTCCTCTAAGAAAGGTGAGAAATGAAAGTTTTATCGTAGAATGTTTGTGGGCTCAACAGCTCCCACAAACAACTTGAGTTGAAGAACTATGTCCTGGAACATAAGATTGATGTGTGCCTTCTACAAGAAACCAAAATGATTAAGACAAATTTTGATAAGATTGCTAAATTTATCTGGCCTAATTCTTCCTACTTCTATAGTGATGCTGAGGGAGCTTCGAGCAGTCTGGAAGTGCTTTGGAACTCCTCTAGATTTTTGGGTTCAAAACTTTTTCACTGTAAAAATTGTGTGGGGGCCTCTTTTTCTTACCTGGGTGACTCTTGGTCTATAATAAATATCTATGCTCCTAACGAGATGAATGCAAGGAACAAACTGTGGCAGGATCCTACTGTTAAAACTAATCATAATAGGGGAACCCATTGGTTGTTTGTCTGGGACTTCAACTCCCCCCTCTACCCTTTGGAGAAAAGAGGTGGCATGTTGGATTACTCTGGCAACATGTAGGAATTGGATTATTTTTTGAACTCTTCGAGGTTGATAGATATTGATCTTACAGGCCAAAATTTTACTTGGTCTAATAGATGCTCTGGTGTTAATCTGATTTAGGTCTGGTTAGATCATTTTCTCTGCTCCCCCCATTGGACTAACTTTTTAAATGCCAATCTAAAAACCCTACCCATAATAGTGTCTACCCACAACTCCCTGTTGCTGACCTCAAATGTCTGGCCCACTATGGGCCCTATTTCATTCCATTTTGAGATTATGTGGAATTCCCACCCCGACTTCAAAAATAAAATTGTAGAATGGTGGAACATCCTTGTTCGTGGCTCCCCCATGTTCAGGATTTTTTTCCAACTCAAACATATTAAAAACATGGTAAAAGGATGGAACAAGAGTGTGTTTGGTGATGTGTTTCAAAAAAAAAAATGTTAGAGGAGGAATTGAGAACTTTAAAAAATAAAATGGAGGAAGGGAATGGCAGTCAACAGACCCATAACCAGGAAATGGAAACCAAGAAGGAATGGGAATGAATCCTGAAAAATGATGAAATATTTTGGAGATAGAAATCCAGAGTCCAATGGCTAAAGAGGGTGATAGGAACACCTCTTTCTTTCATGTTTCTACCATCAAGCACAAGAAAAGAAACCAACTTTCTAAATTGACTGATACTACTAGCGTGGTGATATCGACTCCTTCCTAGATCAACCTTCTAGCTTGAGATTACTTTTGGGAGGCTTACTCGGCCCCAACTGAGGTGCCTAACTCGACTTTGGAAAACCTATTGCTTAACCACCTTCCAACCATCATCTCTCAGAAAAATAATTTGGGAATTCTCAATGTTTTTTCTCTGGAAGAGGTTTGACTAGCTACCTTTAGTATGGGGGCTTTCAAGGCCCCGGGCCCAGATGGTTTTCCCCTTGCTTTTTTTCAAATATTTTGGGATATTGTGGTGGGGACTTTATGCTAGCTATCCGTGATTTCTTCAAAACTGGTAAAATCCTTAAAAAAATGAACCACACTTTTATTTCTCTAATTAATAAGATTGGTGATCCTCAATCCATGACTGATTTCTAGCCTATTAGCTTGTGCAACACATTTTAAAAAATCCTATCCAAGATCATTGTGAACCATATCAAGCCCCTTCTTGATAAACTCATTAGTCGAACCCAAAAAGGTTTTGTCCCTGGGCACCATATTCTTGATGCTACTCTGACCACTCATGAGCTTCTCCATTATATGGACAGATGTAATTATGCAAGGATGGCTATCAAATTAGACATTTCTAAAGCTTATGATAAAGTTATGTGGGACTTCATCCCTAAGGTTCTAGCCAATTTTGGTTTCAATCATTTGGTTATTAAAATCTTAATGGAGTGTGTTAATACTGTCAAGTATTTTGTTCCAGTCAATGGGATCCCTTTTGGGGTTTTCTCTGCTAGTAGAGGGATTAGGCAAGGTGACCCCTATCTCCCTATCTCTTTATCATGATAGCTAATTTGTTGAGCAAGAACTTTACTGGTCTATTGTCAGAGGGATCTATTAGGGGTATTAGTGAGGATTCCTCCTTGGACCCAGTTGTGTTGCAACAATTTGTGGATGACACTTTCCTCTTTGGTAAATCCTCAGTGGTGGAGGCTAGGAAATGGAAAACCTACCTAAACAATTATGTTGCCTACTCTAGTCAAAGCATCAAATACAATAAAATCATGATTTATCTCTTCAACATCACACCTAACTTGCAAGCTAGGGTGATTGGGGTTCTAGGCTGTTTAAGTGGAACTCTTCCCTTGGTTCACCTTGGGCTCTCTCTCATAGTTAAGGAGGTCACGCCTAACTTTTGGAATTTGGTGCTTGAAAGGCTCCATCCTAAGCCATGCTGGTAAGCTCCAACTACTCATTGTTGCTCTTCAAGGAATACCAATTTACTTCCTTTCTATTTTTAAGATACCTAGGTACATTTTTGATAAACTTGAAAGAATCCAAAGGAACTTCCACTGGTCTGGGATTGAGGATAAAAATAAATTTTCTTTGGTCAAATGGGAAAATTTTCGCCGTCCCAAATATTGTGGTGACCTTGGGATCAAGAATATAGTCAACTCTAACAAGGCCTTGATGGCCAAGGTGGGTTGGGATCTGATAAGGAATACTAAGGATTTGTGCAAAATTATGAATTCCAAATATTTTTAGAACATGCCTTTGGTCAACTGCCTCTCGGAGGATCACTCCCAGGGCTCCTTGGCTTAGGGGAGAATATGCAGCACACAAAGTCTGCTAAAGAATGGGATTAAATGGAAAATGGGTAATGGAACTCGGATCAGATTCTGGGAAGACCCGTGGGTAATTGATATCTCCCTAGATTGTTCTGATTTTAGGAATCTCAAGAGGATGGCCCAAATATACTTTGGGCTCCATTTCTATGATTATGTTTTTGGACCTCCTATGGCTAGGGTGTGGAAGAATCTATGTCTCTTTTATCCTCTATCTCAAGACCTATGTTTCCTAGCTAGTGTTGATGGTGTTTTCTGCAGAGCAACAACTCGGATAGAATATAATATCCTATCTCTCTTGAAAGGTAAATCTCTATGGAAAAGAGATAACCCCAAGGTCTCTAATGTCAGGTCTTGACAATGCAACGAAACAACTCAGAGATAATGTGAAAATGTTGGTAATCACAAAGGGACCTACTATGAGTAGAGCTAGATTTCAAACTTATCAGATATAAGCAATGGATTGATACTCTCAAACTTGATACAAATCAGATAATAAAGAAATAACAAAAGATAAAGGGTTCCAGAGATAATCTTAAAACTACTTTTAATCCTAAGATTGAAAATGCCAAAGGATAAGATGCTCAAGATGGACCAATCTCTCATAAACTATTTTCTGCTTAACCCAGAAGAATCTGCAACTCCACAAAAATAGTGCAATCTTCTAAGGTATTGAAAGATTTTCAAATCATGAACATTCACTCAGTCAACCTTACAACAATTGAGATGAATAAACTTTCACAATTGAACTAACCACAAACATAAGTCCAGGCTAACTTTGCAAAGCAACCAACAATCAGCTAACTGCAAAAAGTATGGGCTAGAGATCATTACAAACATCCCAAACATGAAACCCTAAGCATTATCAAATTATTTAACCATAAACATTAAGCAATTTGAAAGATAAAATAAAAAGAACCATGCCAGATGAGATTTTAAAAGATAGATACCAAATACAATATCCCTCTTATATTATATCATCCAGGATAGAAACAATTCAAGTTGTTTTGTTACAACATTTGCCTTGAAAAATAAACCCTAACTTGCTTGGATACCACTTAACTATTTTCCTGATCTACCTATCTTTCTATTTAAAATTTTCTCTCTACTATTCAAATGAGGCAACATTCCCGCCCTTATAGGGAATCCACAAGATAGGTCAGCCCAAATTATAATTTTACAATAAAACATAACCTAAAAAAGGTCATCCCAATACATTTAAATTAATGGGAAGCACAAATATCAATGTAATTCTATATAATTACTCCTCATCCTTGTCTTTAGTTTTATCCTTTTCAGTATGTACGGCCAGTAGGACCCTATCTAGCTCAACAACTGGTGGCACAAGAAAAACCCTAATCTTTCTATCAAGAATCTTGATATCTTCCCTTGCTTGTCCAACCGTACCATCCCAATCAGCCTTATTGGTCAAATACCTATCAATGACTACAATGTATGTTGCTGCATCATCCAATTGATGCTCAGTAACTGACCCTTCACTGACTGGGGAATACACATCTCTCCACCATTCCTTAAGCTGCTCCAAACTGAGATGCTTCGGAGCAAACTTCTTTCTTCCAGTCATGACTTCGAAAAATGAAATGCATTTGTCATACACATCAGTCAGAGCATCCTCAATTTTTTTTGCCTATTTATTGACCTTCTTTAAGGCCCTCTATCTCATGAGCAGGATTTCAAACCATTCCCAAGGTTTAGAAACCCTTGGAAGAGGAAGAATACCACATCTTACCAATTCATCCTCGGTGAATCCCATAATTGTAGTAACCTTCTGGAGTAGGATGTCAATATCTTCCTTATCTTGAGCTAACACAGTCTTCAACAATGTTACCAACCTTGTAGCATCCCCTGCAGTAGATAGAATGCCCTTGATGGCCTCATCCCCCTTTGCTTGAACACCTTGCAACCAAGTGACTATAGCATATGAGGTGCCCTTCATCTTTTCTAACTCAGAGATTGTCTCCCGAGGAAGGAATCCTGCAGCAGAAGAGGAGGAACCAATAGCCTGTAAAGGTTTCATCAACTCTTGCAAGTATCTTTTCAGCTTTTCATTCTCTCCTTCCAATTCATTTCTGGTTTGTACTACCTTCTTCAATCTCCCCAAAATTACTGCATTGGAACCCTCATATTCTTTAATATCTTGCTCTATGGTAGCATGCCCCAAATCAATAGTCTGCACATTATAATCTTGGGCAGTCACATTTTCCCTATCTTTGTTTGGAACAGGGGTGGCAATATGAGCCACTCTATGACTGGATCGATCCCTCTCAATTCGGGATATAACCCTTGCTTTCTTTTTAGTTTTTTCCTTCTCCACATTGGCCATAAGGGCATCCCAATTAGGAGGAGCATCCTCCACTATTACCATTTTACTCTTCAAGCCCTTCTCAAGCCAATCCGGAACAATGGACCCAGCAAGTACTGTGCCTTTTCTATCCTATTCTTTCTCCTGTTGATCAATAGGTGTATGCCTTTCAACACTCAGACTTCTAGGAACATCCACAGTTGGATTCCCCACCTGTTGTAAATGTTCCTCTACTACAACTCGGGATGGTGTTGAGATTTTAGTCACTACTTCCTCCTACTGAGGGGATTTGTTCACTTGCTCTTCTGTAGGCGAATTTGCATATGCTACTAAGGGAGATTGCAATACCTTAAGAATTTCTGATTCTTCCCTAAAGAGATCTCCTTCCTGAAATGTTTCTTCTTGCAAACCCGTAGGACTTTCACCTTTCTTTGATTCTTCCTGCAGGTTACTAACATCCTGGGAAATAGATACACTCTCCTGTTCCACATTAGGAATACTGGTCGAGACCTTCTCCATTGTAGTAGTGTCCTTTGGAGAAGGAGTCCTTGAGCTCCTCATGTAGACTTGTGTCCTTTCCCCCGAACTCTCCACCTCTACCACTGGTGGCTCAATTACCTTGTCAATCTTAAGAGTCTCCTCCCCTTTTTGTGATAATCTTATAATTCTTCTTCTCTTTTCCAATGGTGGAACACTTTCAACCTCCTCCTCTTCTTCCTTATTCTTCTCAACTTCTTTCTTAGAGACATGTTTCCTCTTCTTAGCAACAGGCTTTCTCTGTTTGGCCACCTATACAACCTTCTTAACTTGGACCTCCCTTACCTAAACTCTGAAAGGACAATCTACCTTTTCTTTTCCTTTTTGTTTTGGCTCAAGTGACCCTTCAAAAGCAGAATGGGACTCCAAATCTCCCATTAGTTCATAGCTGCATGGAACACCCTAACTTTCAAGCTCTAGCATCTTGTGCTTCAACCAAATCTTGGTGTACCTAATTACTGGGGCCATGACTTGATCCGAATCAGTCTTTTCCTCTTCTAACCAATCAACTTCTCCAACTGGTTTATCTTTTACTACCTCATAAATGTGACCCTAGATCACATTTCCATCCTCCTCAATCTGGTCAGGGATGGCCTTTACATTATACAACCTTACCAATTCCATTGGCAGTTTGGAAAAATTCTTCTTCCTCACCTCAAACTCATCAGTGAGGCTAACCCAATAATCCTCAATATGAGGCTTGTGGATTTAATCCCTGTTGGCCCTCTTTTGAGCTTCACCAGTTATGTCAAATCTTGTCCTCTTGGTGTGGAAGGAAAGACCAAGAGTACCCATCTCCTCCTCTGAAGCATGAGCAAATTGAATGGAGGCACAAACTTCACCCATTCCTATCTTCAAAGGGAAATCATTCCCAAAACCCGTCTTATGCATTTCTCCCTTTACTACATTGTCAAAGTCACAAATTTGCCTAGTGACTTCCAATAGCACAACATGATCAGTGGGATATCTATGGAGTCTGTAAGGAGCCCTTTGAAAACCATCAACCTTGATGTATGAAAAGGTGGGGAACTGAATAAACCGAGCTCCTTACCTGCCTATCAATTATTTTGCCTTGTCTGAGATTCTTACATTTTCTACACCTTAGAGCAATCTAGTAATGTACATAGTCAAGGCTTCGTTTGATCTCCTATAACTTCCACCATTTAGGTGCAACTGTAGATACACTTCGTAGATAGCATCTTGCCCAAAGATACCTCTAGTGCTCAACCCCTTATATGGATGAAGTCTCGCCAATGAATACACTAGATAGGAAGTCATAGTAAAAGTCTTGGTTTGCAAGAAATTGCACAATTGATGGTGGATCACAGCACTAATGGCACCTGCCTAGTGATAATCAAATCCTTGCTCCATTCTAGCAATTATATGGAACATCCAAGTCTCAAAAATCCTTGCACTTTTTGATCCTACCAACCTACTGAGAAGCATGATAAAATTATAATATTCTCTCTTGAACTTAAGCCTGAACAGTTTCCTAGGCAACTTAGAGAAGTGAGGTTTAGGCTTCTACAACCAAGAGTTAATCATCTGTTGAGATTTAACAATGTTTTCTTCATAATATTTCTTAGCCCCATCTTTGTCAAAGGCTACCACATGAGACCTATCGGGCATGTCAAAGGTTGTAGCAATAGAGGCTGGACTAAATCCTACAAGAATCCTACCCTGAGGGCCAATAATCCTCTGTGTACCCCTATCATAATTCTTGGCACACTCTAGCACCAACTCATAACACTGCACTATAGAAGGAAAGCCTGCCACATGGACCAATCCGGAGTCCACCATTTCAACCTGGAATTCCTCGTAATCCCACATACCAATGTTCATTTCCATAATCCCAGACCCAATTGAAGTTAACTTACTCTCAGGAACTCTGCTCCTCATGTCTAACTTAACCTTTTCTGCATCCGAAATAGCAGATGCCTCGGCACCAAGGTCAGTTACCTTTCCTTTGCCTCGACCAACAACATTTTGTCCTGAACCTGCCTACGAGCACACAAAGATAACATATAATTAGATCCAAAATAATCAATAAGTGCAAAAGATCATTATCTCAAAGTTCAGGATTTAGCCCCCCTCACGGATTCTGCATTGGGAAGGATTTTAGGAAAATCCAGGCCAGGCGTATTCCAGTGAACCAAACAAACAAAATCCCAAAACATCATTTAAATCACCAACTCGACCAAGGAAAAGCATTAAGAATACTTAGCATAAGCTCCTTAAGTTAATCAAATGTACTACCAGGAAACCCACAATCCATAACCATCAAATTTAACATTTCCCAAAAACACCCAGAAGAATCCGCTGGAGACGGATTCTGGCGAAATCAATAATAGTTCTAACTAACTCAGGAAAACGAAGGGACA
This sequence comes from Sequoiadendron giganteum, assembly GCA_007115665.2. Classification (NCBI taxonomy): domain Eukaryota; kingdom Viridiplantae; phylum Streptophyta; class Pinopsida; order Cupressales; family Cupressaceae; genus Sequoiadendron; species Sequoiadendron giganteum. Next base: position 316,296,335 of record CM021108.1, read on the forward strand.
TGAACCATTCAGGAAAATCCGAATGGAACGGACTTTGGCAAAGCTAGATATAATAGTATCAAAGCTCAACATCGGTAAAATGACCCGACTGTGGACCTCGGGAAAATCTGGATGGAATGGATTTTGGCAAAGCCAAATGAAATCCGGTAGAGAGTGAAAAAAGAAAAGGAGATAAAAGATTTGGGAAATCCGGAGGAAGTGGAATTCCGTGAAGACCTCGTGAACCTGAACCTTTCTATATCCTCAGTACTTTCACCAAAGCAATTCAAAATCCCTTTGTATCCAAGCCAGAAATCCAAAACCAACCCCACTTAGGACCTTAATGAATAAAACATGAACTAATGACCCACTTCTCAGCAATTTCGAGAAGAAACGGCCATGCCCTAGGTTGGGAACTCTAAATTCTCGCCATGAAAGAACATATGACTTGTTCATACATTAAGATGGAAAGCTTGAAACTATGGCGAACCAAAGCCCAAACAAGAACCAACACCAGAACAAGCATAAACATTTGATCAACAAAACGAATTGGTGCATCAATGGAACCTAGAAATGCTCAATGAGGGCACGCACCAAGAAGAACCAAAAAAGCAAGAAAGACCCCCAAGAAAAATGATGAAAAGCAATTGAAACCAATAGAGAATAGGGTGCATATACATACCATGGAAGTGCAAAGGAAATCAATAAATAGCCACTCGATGCAGACTGGATACAACCCACATACTTCAAAAGCAAATGTACAACTCAAATAACCTCGAGGATCCAGATACCCAGCAAAACACCAAGAACCTCAACACACAAGCTCAAATGATAGTAGATGCACAGCTCAAAATGATTAATTAGTTTTCAAAGTATCGATATACCAAAGCCCCAAACCCTTGTACAAATGCCATTAATGCATCTGACAAGACAACCGCAGCCACAAAGAACTTTCGAGGATTCGACATCGCCACGGATTTCAGGGATTCGACATCATCACAGATTTTGAGGAAATTCGAGATGTGTGGACTTTCCTGAAAGTAGTGCAAAAGTTCGATGTCGGACAACAAGAAGGAACCGGGAGAATCCGTCCCAGGCGAATTTTCTCGAAAACAGTGAAAAACCCGAGATAAAGCGAAAACTTCAAATTTTCAATACAGCTGAAAAGAATGCCACTTTACTTGGAAAAATGGTCATTAAGGCACAAACCCAAGCAAGAAAAAAGAAAGAGGGTCCCCACAATTAGTGGGGCATGTGCAAAAAGTACACAAAAAATGGCGACTCCACTGGGAAATGCTCCAAAACATTTCAAAGATAAACTAGAATCAATAACCCAGAATCTTTGGTTTCAATATTTCCATCAAGACCCTTGAGAACAAAGTTTCAGAAACCACAAGCAAGAAGAACTTCTCCTATACTAGGGTCCAAGTGTGTGTATTATGCATTTATTTCCATCCTGTAAGTGCAATGGGGGCAAGAGTAAACCTGACCAAGCTATATAAGAGTTCAAACTTCAAAAGCAACCTGGATAGAGCCTCACTACCAGTCAAGCATCCATAGCCCCGGTAAGGTTATCACTATGAACCTCCCAAGCATAGCTCTATTGCCAGTCAATCATCCATAGCCCCAGTAGAGATACTAGGATACTCCTGATAAAGTGAAACTCATTTGAATTTTCAACATGTCTTAGTTTGTTTTTTTCTTTTTTTTTGTAAATTTTTCCTATCACCTTTGTAAGTAATGAAACTCATGCTCAAGGATGAGGAATATAGTGGCGTTGAAGCAGAATACAAGATTTTTCACTAGGCCAAACTACTCAAGAACCCAATGCAACTCCAAAAAATTAATTTAGTGTGAGAATGTGAGACCCAGATATATTCCAAAGCACATTCAAAACAAGTGACCCTAATTATGAGTACAAGGAACATTAGATAAAAGAAAAATACCACCTGATTCTAAAAAACTGATTAGAGTTCATAAAAGAAATCCTCAGAACAAGACCGAATAGAGTAGCCCTGGTGCATAGGCACAACAGCCCCAAAGAAATTAGGAACCCAAAAAGCAAAAAAAACCAAAGCAAACCTAATCTACCAAAGCAAAGTAGAAACAAAGCAAACAAAAGAAAATCTACTCTAACTATGTACAGGATGAACTGCAAGCAATTCATCTTGTACATAATGCTTTAGATACTTCCCATTGACAAGCAGCGGGATATCCTCACTAGTGACGGTTTTCAAACGAAAAGCATTGTCTCCCAAAATTTTTGAAATCTGGTAAGGGCCAAGCCAAATTTTATCAAATTTACCATGTTCTCCTTTATGATCATGGGCTTTATCCCAATAAAGAACTAAGTCAAAAATCCTAAAGGTCTTTACCTTAGCTCTCCTATCAAACCATCTTTTCACTACACCCTGATGTTTAGCAAATTTCTCTAGGGCCTCATCTCTTTTTTCTTCCAAATGCAATAGTTCAGCCAAACGGGCTTCATGCTTGTCTTCTTCATTATAGTATTCATTAATGAATTGTAGGGTAGGGATTTTCAACTGAATAAGAAACACTGGTTCCAAACCATACACCAAGTGATAAGGGGAGGTTCCTATGGATGCCTTTTGTCTAGTACGATCAGCCCAGAGTGCAAATAGGAGCTGGGTATGCCAATACTTAGGATTTTGTTCTAACAACTTATGAATAACTGTCAGTAGGTTCTTGTTGGAAGACTCAGCCAGACCATTACCCTAGGGATAATAATTAGATGAAAATTTAATAACAATCCCATGATCAAATGCCCAATTAGAAAATTTCAGTGATGCAAATGTAGGACCATTATCAGAAACCAAAGATAGTGGGCATCTGTAACGATTAATAATCCCTAATTCAAGAAAATTGATTACCACATCTGAAGTACATTGTTTTCAAGCAAGTGCCTCTATCCATCTAGTGAAATAATCAGTTATAGTATGAATATACCTATGGCTAGTAGAGGATGGAGGGTTGATTGGACCTATAAAGTCCATACCCCACTGAGCAAATGGTTTTACCTCAATAACAGGCTGGAGTGGAAGAGCTGGATGTTTTTGCTTACTTGTTGTAGTCTAACAGATATGACAAGTTCTCACATGTTGGTGTACATCTTTAAACAAGGTGGGCTAGTAATAGCCTACCCTCAAGATTTGATGTGCAGTGGATGATGCAGAACCATGGCCTATGCCATATTTCTCATGAAATTCAATCATTACTCTAGCAGCTTCATCCTTCCCTAAACACCTTAAGTAAACACCCTCATGATTTCTTTTATATAATATAGCTCCTTTCATCATAAAAATTCCACTCCTCAGGTGCAAGGCTCATCTTTGGACTATGTTAAGATGATCAGGACACCGCTGATTCAATAGATAAAAAATAATTTCATCATACCAGTCTCCTAGAGAGACCTCCTGAAGGTAATAATGTTGGGCTGTGAGATCAAGACCTATCTTAGCCATCATCTTCGTAGTTCTTTGTCCCCTTACCAATTTCATGGGCTGAATTTAGATATCATATTCCTGTAACATGGTCACCCATTTAGCCCTTTGCTCTCCCAGCTCATTCTGCATCAATAACAACTTTACTGCAAGATCAGGTACTATGACAAAAACTTTATTCCTCAAGATATAATGCCTAAACTTCTTTACTGCTCGGACCAAAGCATAGGCTTGTTTCTCTACATTGTGGTATTTCAATTATGCATCTTTCAGAGGAGTACTCATGAAGGCTATGGGGTGTTCATCCCCTTTACTAGACTTTTGAGTTAACATTGCAGCACAAGAATAATCAAAAGCAAATGAATATATATAGAAGGGCTTAGCATAATATGGACTCACCAATACAGGAGCCTCGAAAATAGCCCTTTTGATTTCTGCAAATTCCTCCCTAGCTTCTACACCCCATTCTATTTTTGCCTCTTGTTTCAACATAACATTCAATGGTTTAACTATCTCTACAAACCTAGTAATAAATTTTCTAACGAAATTAATCTTTTCAAAGAATGACTTCATCTCTTTCTTACTTGCAGGAGGTTGGATCTTCAAGGGGGCTTGAATCCTCTTAGGGTCAGTGGCAATACCTTTCTCTAATATAATATGTCCTAATAACTTTCCTTCCGTGACTCCAAAAATGCACTTCCTCGGATTAAGTGAAATACCATGCTCTCTACATCTTTGAAACACCTTGTATAAATCTGATATATGATCACCTCGTTTCTTGGAAAAAACTATTAAATCATCCATGTAAATAATGATGCACTTACCAATTATATCTTTAAAAGCAATGTCCATGGCTCTTTGGAATGTAGCTCCTGCATTGATCAACCCGAATTGCATTCTTCTGTAAGCAAATGTTCCCCATTTGGTAGTAAAGGCAGTCTTGTGTCTATCCTCATATTGCACCATGATTTGGTTGTATCCAGAATACCCATCTAAAAAGGAAATCATTTGTGATCCATTGACAATGTGAAGCACTTCATCCAGTGAAGGAACTGGATAATTATCCTTTTCTAATGCTCTATTCAGATTCCTGAAATCTACACATAATCGGATTTCTCCATTCTTTTTCTGTACTGGAACCAAATTCGCCACCCTAGTAGAGTGTCTTACTGGAAATATAATACATGTTGAAAGCAGTTTTTGCACCTCCTTCTGAATAATGGGTTCTAACAAAGCATTTATTGGCCTTTGTCTCTGTCGGAAAGACTTGACATCTGATCTTAGAGGAATAGTGTGTGTGATGATCGAAGTATCATATGTTTTCAAATCTTCATAACTCCAAGCTATTACATCGTGATATGTATGTAAGGTATCAATAATCCTTTTTCTTTCCTCTGAAGTACACACCTTGTCAATAAGAACATTCTTCAAGTCATCTGGTGTCCCCATATTGTATGTTTCACACTGGCTACTAATGGACTCTCTTTTAGTCTATTGTTCTTGGTCCCTTATTTTATCTAAGTCAAAAATCTATTCAAGTTGCACCATACCTCTTGGAATGGTATTAGTCTTTAGATTGATGATTCCTTCGAAGTCTATATCTGCTTCCTGAGGCTCAACCTCATCAATAACTTGGGAGGCAAACACATCACAACTTGTAATAAAATCCAAAGCATGCTTGTCATCTTCAAACACCTAAAATTTGGTAATATTATCTGGTACTGAAGGGACTGGAGTGAGCTCAACTGAAAATTTTTCAACCCTGAAAGTGACAAAGGTTGTAATGTGTTGGTAGCTTGTGCCAAGGAATCAACAACCTGATTTTTGTTTCGAGGGATTAACTATATATTGAAGGCGTCGAACCCTTCTATCAGATCCCATACTCTATGCCTATAGTTGGTCATCCTTCTGTCATGACATGAATATTGTTTTCTTACTTTCTTGATTACTAATTCAGAGTCTCTGAAAACGTACAATAGCTTAACTTTCTTCCTTGATGCCATCAGTAAGCCATGGATCAAAGCCTCATATTCAACAACATTATTAGTGCATTGAAACTGGAGTCTGTGAGAAGCAAAGTAATTCTTTCCTTTGGGACTAATCAATTCGAATCCGGCTCTAGCACCTTGCTTGGACTTAGATCCATCAAACCTTAGTGTCCAACAACCATCAGATTCTTTCAGCTCCAATTTACCTTGTTCTTTACTGGGAATAGAAGGTATTGAGCTTTTATCTTTATTACCATTTGATCCCTCCTATACATTGAGTCTAGTAGGTAAGACTGAGTTAATGCATTTTTGTATTTGTCTAACTGCAGTTTGACACAAATCACATTCCAGCTCAGAATGGGAGGCATCATGTACTCTGCACCAACTTGGAAGTAGAAGGTCTTTGAACATCATGCTTTCTTTTAATTGCATTTGATCTTCCATACACTTTTGTATAAACTCCTGAAAGTTATCAAACAAGCCAAGTTGTTTGTCACCTTCCTCACTTATTTCATTCTTTGGTTCAATCGAAGTCTCAGGAGTGCTGCTTTCTAGAAGGTGTTCATCTAAAGAATCCTGGAACATAAAAACTTCTTCATCCTCTATTATTGATGCAGTCAACACATAATTTCCCATGATAACTTCATACACTAATACCTCATTTGAGATATTTTGGTATTTTGTGATCACATATTTCATCCTAGGCTCTCTTTCAATTCTGATCTGATTTAGAAATCCTTTCCATAGTAACCACATATGGGAATGATCTGTAGAGGTATATCCATTCAGAGCCTTAGTAAAATATCTGCCCAAGATCAACCCATAAGTATCAAGAATGTCTGCAACTTGGATATTGATCACTTGTTGCACCCTAGGATCTGATGCAAGCTCTGTAAAAATCATGTTCAATTCTCCAACCACACTCACCTCTATTTTATCCAACTGAGTAACCTTCTTTTGGGAAGCTATAAGAATGATACCCAATGCTTTACAAATAGCAAAAGGCATAACATTTGTAGAGTCTCCCGAATCTATAAGACAATTATGCAAATTCTTTCCGAAGATATGAACAAAAATTAGGAAAGGAGGAGTTTCCATCTTACCTTGAAATAAGTTCAAATGAGTATCAGCTTGTGCAACCTGACCTTTATCTTTATCTCCCCTCTTTTCCATAGATGGGATTTGACTTCTAGGCGTGTGAGAATTAGAAGACCTGGTAGTAGCCTCACTCGTGGCTACCCCTTGTGATGTTGTATTTGAACTAAATGATCCCAAAACTGCATTTCTAATAACAGGAACTCTTAATAATTCAAAAGCAAAAAGACACCTTTATTTTCTTGAATTCTTCATTTACATATTCACCCAATTGCTCCACATTCAGGTCAGCATGAGCTTCTTTGTAGCTACTGGCCTATTTATCTTTGGACACTTCAACATTATTTCCTTTTGACAAGTACTGGGTTGGTACATGAGGATAAGGTGGATTGTTATTAGCTTGTGGGTTGGGTGGAGTATTGAAATTATTAGGAGGAATGGAAGTAGTGAAAAGACCTCCAACTTGGGGACCCCTGTTAGGTCTATTTCTCAAATCATACTTTTTTGCTGGTTGTTGAAACATTTGAACTTCCTCAATACGATCTTCCTCCTCATCTAAAGGGCCATTGTCATTCTCATTGTCCTCACTGAACAACTGGGAAATCTCATTTTCATTTAACACCTACTCTGCCTCATCCTCGACATTACTGGATATTTCTTCTGGTTTGTTTTCCTCAGTTTTTGGGAATGGAGCATGATTAAGTACTAGTACTAGAGAATCATAGGGATTCGAAGGCATAATTTCCTAACCAGTGGCATTATTTCCAAATTCATACTGAAAGATAGAAGCTGCAGTCTAGAATTCGGTATAGTCTAACTCAGAGTATTGGCTTGTCTTATGGAGTCTACACCATCCAGACAAAGTTGCTTCTATCAAGTACACACCATTTGAAGGCTTCTCTTGAGTGGAGGGCTGATCCAAGGGAGTAGGAATCCCCCCATTGTTAGGTCCAATATTCCAAGCTCTATTCTGCCTAGGTTGTTGCCCCCTATCGAATCCTTGTCCACCTTGTTGGTTTCTATCAAAATTCTGACCAGAGCCTTGTCTCCTATCAAAATTATGACCAGAACCCTGCCCTTTGTCATAATTTTGATTCTTATCAAAGTATTGACCTCTTTTAGAATTTTTGTTTTCCCTGCCATAACTGGATTGTATATTTTTCTGGGCAGCTAGAAGCTGGCTATTCTGATTTCTCAAATAAGTTACCTCGGTATTCAACCTTTTTACTTGTTTAGACAATTCATCTAACCTTTCCTTATCCAAATTGCTAGGTGGCACTGGATTACCTCCCAAAGGATATCTAGGTATATTCCCAAAACCATCAGCCTGATTCAAGACTTCTGAATTCTACAAATATGAAGGGAAACCAACTTGCTGCTACTGTAAAGGTTGATTGACTCTTTGTTGGGAATAAGAATTTGTAGGTTGAGCTTGATTTATAGGTGGACCTAGATGAGGAACCAAAGGTAGTGACGACACATGATTCATTATTGGAGTATGAAAAATCAAGGCCTGATTAAGGGCTTGGATTTGTCTGGGGTGAGAAATAGGTCCCAAAGATGGCAGAGGTCCTGATAAATGCTGCCTTAAGTTTGTGCTGACTTTCACTGCCTCCACATATGCAGTGAGCAAAGTATTTGGACGATTAGTCCTTTGTTTTAGGAAGGTAGTTGTGAGGCTATCCAGGGCCTCAAGGTATATTTCTAAGGTAGTATCTTCATTTCCAACATAAGGTGCCTGGAGTCTGGTATATGCTCGATGGAACCTCTCATCGAATGATCCTATGGGCTCATTAATCTCCCTTTTTACCCCAGTAAAATGCAAGTATAGCTCATTAGCACTGATGGGAATTTTGAACTTTTGCAAGAATGCATCTTCCAGCTCAGTCCAATTACGGATGGAAGCAGCAAGCAGGTGATTATACCAATAAAAGGCTTCTTCCACTAGAGAATAAGGGAATAGCCTACATGCAACATCCTTATAAATAACCCCTCTATCTCTTAGACAAGTCTGAAAAATCCGAATATGTTCTTCTACTGTTCTATTCAGATCATGACTATGAAACTTAGAATAGAAATGCTCAGGATTTTTGGGCATAACATTGTAATTATTGAAGATCAATGGGGATGGATTAGTAGCGAGAAAATCCATTTGTGGAGGTAGGGGTGGTAATGGTTGATTTATGACTGGTTGCGGTTGTGGAATGGGACTCCCCTCAGAATCATAATTAGATGAAGATGATGGAGATGATGCGAGTGGATGAACTGATGATAATTCTTCCCTCCTTTTGGTCCTTCTTGACCTAGTAGGGACTTGTAATTCCTGAAATTCTTCCTCTCCTAGAGTGGATCTAGTTCTTATTCTAAGTCTCTCAGGAGAGATGGCGTTTAAGAAACACTCCAGCTTGCTTATTCAAAGGCCCTCCTTCTAGCACCAATCTATTGATGGTGTTTTCTGCACAACAACAACTCAGACAAAATATAATATCCTATCTCTCTTGAAAGGTAAATCTCTATGGAAAAGAGATAACCCCAAGGTCTTGACAATGCAACGAAATAACTCAGAGATAATGTGAAAATGCTGGTAATCAGAAAGGGACCTTACTATGAGCAGAACTGGATTTCAAACTTATCAGATATAAGAAATGGATTGATACTCTCAAACTTGATACAAATTAGATAATAAGGAAATAACAAAAGATAAAGGGTTCCAAAGATAATCTTAAAACTACTTTTAATCCTAAGATTGAAAATGCCAAAGGAGAAGATGCTCAAGATGGACCAATCTCTCATAAACTATTTTTTGCTTAACCCAGAGAAATTTGCAACTCCACAGAAATAGTGCAATCTTCTAAGGTATTGAAAGATTTTCAAATCATGAACATTCACTCAGTCAACCTTACAGCAATTGAGATGAATAAACTTTCACAATTGAACTAACCACAAATATAAGTCCAGGCTAACTTTGCAAAGCAGCCAACAATTAGCTAACTGCAAAAAGTATGGACTAGAAATCACAACAAACATCCCAAACATGAAACCCTAAGTATTATCAAATCATTTAACCATAAACATTAAGAAATTTGAAAGATAAAATAAAAAGAACCATGCCAGATGAGATTTCAAAAGATAGATACCAAATACAATATCCCTCTTATATTATATCATCCAGGATAGAAACAATTCAAGTTGTTTTGTTACAACATTTGCCTTGAAAAATAAACCCTAACTTGCTTGGATACCACTTAACTATTTTCCTGATCTACCTATCTTTCTATTTAAAATTTTCTCTCTACTATTCAAATGAGGCAACATTCCCGCCCTTATAGGGAATCCACAAGATAGGTCAGCCCAAATTATAATTTTACAATAAAACATAACCTAAAAAAGGTCGAACTAATACATGTAAATTAATGGGAAGCACAAATATCAATGTAACTCTATATAATTACTCCCCATCCTTGTCTTTAGTTTTATCCTTTCTAGCATGTACGACTAGCAGGACCCTATCCAGCTCAGCAACTGGTGGCATAGGTAGAACCCTAATCTTTCTATCAAGAATCTTGATATCTTCCCTTGCTTGTCCAACCGTACCATCCCAATCAACCTTATTGGTCAAATACCTGTCAATGATTACAATGTATGTTGCTGCATCATCCAATTGATGCTCAATAACTGACCCTTCACTAACTGGGGAATACACATCTCTCTACCATTCCTTAAGCTGCTCCAAACTAAGATGCTTCAGATCAAACTTCTTATTTCCAGTCATGACTTTGAAAAATGAAATGCATTTGTCATACACATCAGTCAGAGCATCCTTAATTTGTTTTGCCTATTTATTGACCTTCTTCAAGGCCCTCTGTCTCATGAGCAGGATTTCAAACCATTCCCAAGGTTTAGAAACCCTTGGAAGAGGAATAATCCCACATCTTACCAATTCATCCTTGGTGAATCCCATAGTAGTAACCTTCTGGAGTAGGAGGTTAATATCTTACTTATCTTGAGCTAACACAATCTTCAACAATGTTACCAACCTCGTAGCATCCCCTACAGTAGATAGAATGCCCTTGATGGCCTCATCCCCCTTTGCTTGAACACCTTGCAACCAAGTGACTATAGCATATGAGGTGCCCTTCATCTTTTCTAACTCAGAGATTGTCTCCCGAGGAAGGAATCCTGCAGCAGAAGAGGAGGAACCAATAGCCTGTAAAGGTTTCATCAACTCTTGCAAGTATCTTTTCAGCTTTTCATTCTCTCCTTCCAATTCATTTCTGGTTTGTACTACCTTCTTCAATCTCCCCAAAATTACTGCATTGGAACCCTCATATTCTTTAATATCTTGCTCTATGGTAGCATGCCCCAAATCAATAGTCTGCACATTATAATCTTGGGCAGTCACATTTTCCCTATCTTTGTTTGGAACAGGGGTGGCAATATGAGCCACTCTATGACTGGATCGATCCCTCTCAATTCGGGATATAACCCTTGCTTTCTTTTTAGTTTTTTCCTTCTCCACATTGGCCATAAGGGCATCCCAATTAGGAGGAGCATCCTCCACTATTACCATTTTACTCTTCAAGCCCTTCTCAAGCCAATCCGTAACAATGGACCCAACAAGTAGTGTGCCTTGTCTATCTTGTTCTTTCTCCTGTTGATCAATAGGTGCATGCCTTTCAACTCTCAGACTTCTAGTAACATCCACAGTTGGATTCCCCACCTGTTGTAAATGTTCCTCTACTACAACTCGAGATGGTGTTGAGATTTTAGTCACTACTTCCTCCTGCTGAGGGGATTTGTTCACTTACTCTTCTGTAGGCTAATCTGCATATGCTACTAAGGGAGACTACAATACCTTACAAATTTCTGATTCTTCCCTAAAGAGATCTCCTTCCTGAAATGTTTCTTCTTGCAAACCCATAGGACTTTCACCTTTCTTTGATTCTTCCTGAAGGTTACTAACATCCTGGGAAATAGATACACTCACCTATTCCACAATAGGAATATTGGCCGAGACCTTCTCCATTGTAGCCGTGTCCTTTGGAGAAGGAGTCCTTGAGCTCCTCATGTAGACTTGTGTCCTTTCCCCTGAACTCTCCACCTCTACCACTGGTGGTTCAATTACCTTGTTAATCTTAAGAGTCTCTGCCCCTTTTTGTGATAATCTTATAATTCTTCTTCTCTTTTCCAATGGTGGAACACTTTCAACCTCCTCCTCTTCTTCCTTATTCTTCTCAACTTCTTTCTTAGAGACATGTTTCCTCTTCTTAGCAACAGGATTTCTCTATTTGGCCACCTCTACAACCTTCTCAGCTTGGACCTCCCTTACCTGAACTCTAAAAGGAGAATCTACCTTTTCTTTTCCTTTTTGTTCTGGTTCAAATGACCCTTTAGAAGCAGAATGGGACTCCAAATCTCCCATTAGTTCATAGTTGCATGGAACACCCTCACTTTTCAGCTCTAGCATCTCGTGCTTCAACCACATCTTGGTGTACCTAATTACTGGGGCCATGACTTGATCCAAATCAGTCTTTTCCTCTTCTAACCAATCAACTTCTCCAATTGGTTTATCTTTTACTACCTCATAAACGTGACCCTAGATCACATTTCCATCCTCCTCAATCTGGTCAGGGATGGCCTTTACATTATACAACCTTACCAAGTCCACTGGCAGTCTAGAAAACTTCTTCTTCCTCACCTCAAACTCATCAGTGAGGCTAACCCAATAATCCTCAATATGAGGCTTGTGGCTGTAATCCCTGTTGACCCTCTTTTGAGCTTCACCAATTATATCAAATCTTGTCCTCTTGGTGTGGAAGGAAAGACCAAGAGTACCCATCTCCTCCTCCGAAGCATGACCAGACTGAATGGAGGCACAAACTTCACCCATTCCTATCTTCAAAGCGAAATCATTCCCAAAACCTGTCTTATGCATTTCTCCCTTTACTACATTGTCAAAGTCACAAATTTGCCTAGTGACTTCCAATAGCACAACATGATCAATGGGATATTTAGGGAGTCTGTAAGGAGCCCTTTGAAAACCATCAACCCTGATGTATGAAAAGGTGGGGAACTGAATAAACCAAGCTCCATACCTACCAATCAATTCATTTGCCTTGTCTGAGATTCTTACATGTTTTGCACCCTGGAGCAATCTAGTAATGTACATAGTGAAGGCATTGTTTGAGCTCCTATAACTTCCACCATTTAGGTGCAACTATGGATACACTTCATAGATAGCATCTTGCCCAAAGATACCTCTAGTGCTCAACCCCTTATACGGATGAAGTCTTTCCAATGAATACACTAGATAGGAAGTGATAGTAAAAGTCTTGGTTTGCAAGAAATTGCACAATTGATGGTGGATCACAACACTAATGGAACCTTCCTAGTGATAATCAAATCCTTTCTCCATTCTAGCAATTATATGGAACATCCAAGTCTCAAAAATCCTTGCACTTTTCAATCCTACCAACCTGCTGAGAAGGGTGATAACATTATAATATTCTCTCTTGAACTTAAGCCTGAACAGTTGCTTAGGCAACTTAGAGAAGTGAGATTTAGTCTTCTCCAGCCAAGAGTTAATCACCTGTTGAGATTTAACGATGTTTTCTTCATAATATTTCTTAGCCCCATCATTGTCAAAGGCTACCACATGAGACCTATCGGGCATGTCAAAGGTTGCAGCAATGGAGACTAGATTGAATCCTGCAAGAATCCTACCATGAGGGCCAATAATCCTCTGTGTACCCCTATCATAATTCCTGGCACACTCTAACTCCAGCTCATAACACTGCACTGTAGAAGGAAAGCCTACCACATGGGCCAATCCGGAGTCCACCATTCTCCTTGATAACAGAGAAAGGTTAGATGCTTACATTTCAACCTTGAATTCCTCATAATCCCACATACCAATGTTCATGTTCATAATCCCAGACCAAATTGAAGTCAACTTACTCTCAGGAACTCTGCTCCTCATGTCTAACTTAACCTTTTCTGCATTTGAAATAGTAGATGCCTCGGCACCAAGGTCAGCTGCCTTTCCTTTGCCTCGACCGGCAACATTCTATCCTAAACTCGCCTGTGAGCACATAAAGATAACATATAATTAGAACCAAAATAAGCAATAAGTGCAAAAGATCATTATCTCAAAGTTCGGGATTTAGCCCCCCTCGCGGATTCTGCACTGGGAAGGATTTCGAGAAAATCCAGGCTAGGCGGATTCCAGTGAACCAAAGAAACAAAATCCCAAAACATCATTTAAATCACCAACTCGACCAAGGAAAAGCATTAAGAATACTTAGCATAAGCTCCTTAAGTTAATAAAATGTACTACCAAGAAACCCACAATCCATAACCATCAAATTTAACATTTCCCAAAAACACTCAAAAGAATCCGCCGGAGACGGATTCTGGCGAAATTAATAATAGTTCTAACTAACTCGGGCAAATGAAGGGACACGAACCGTTCGGGAAAATCCAAATGGAACGGATTTTGGTGAAGCTAGATATAATAGTGTCAAAGCTCAACATCGGTAAAATGACCTATCCGTGGACCCCGAAAAAATCTGGATGGAATGGATTTTGGCGAAGCCAAATGAAATATGGCAGAGAGTGAAAAAAGAAAACGAGATAGAAGATTTGGGAAATCTGGAGGAAGCAGAATTCAGCGAAGACCTCATGAACTCAAACCTATCTATATCCTTAGTACTTTCACCAAAGAAATTCAAAACCCCTTTGGATCCAAGCCAAAAATCCGAAACCAACCCCACTTAGGACCTTAATGAATAAATCATGAACTAATGACCCACTTCTTAGCAATTTCGAGAAGAAATGGCCATGCCCTAGGTTGGGAACTCTAAATTCTTGCCATGAAAGCACAAATGACTTGTTCATACATTAAAATGGAAAGCTTGAAACTATGGCAAACCAAAGCCCAAACAAGAACCAACACCAGACCAAGCATAAACATTTGATCAACAAAACGAACTAGTGCATCAATGGAACCTTGAAACGCTCAATGAGGGCATGCACCAAGAAGAACCAGAAAACCAAGAAAGACCCCCAAGCAAAATGATGAAAAGTGATCGAAACCAATAGAGAATAGGGTGCATATACATACCATGGAAGTGCAAAGGAAACCGATAAATAGCCACTCGATGCAGACTGGATACAACCCATGTACTTCAAAAGCAAATGTATAGCTCAAATAACTTTGAGGATCCAAATACCCAGCAAAACACCAAGAACCTCAACACACAAGCTCAGATGATAGCAGATGCACAACTCAAAATGATCAATTACTTGTCAAAGTATCGATATAACAAAGCCCCAAATGCTCGTACAATTGCCATTAATGCATCCGACAAGACAATCGCAGCCACAAAGAACTTTCGGGGATTCGACATCGCCACGGATTTCGGGGATTTGACACCGGCATGGATATCGGGGAAATCCGGGATGTGTGGACTTTCCCGAAAGTAGTGCAAAAGGTCGATTTTAGACAACAAGAAGGAACCGAGAGAATCCGGCCCAGGTGGATTTTCCCGAAAACAGTGAAAAACCCGAGATAAAGCCAAAACTTCAAATTTTCAATACAGCTCAAAAGAATGCCACTTCACTTGGCAAAATGGTCATTAAGGCACAAACCCAAGCAAGCAAAAAGAAAGAGGGTCCCCACAATTAGTGGGGTGTGTGTGCAAAAAGTGCACAACAGCTAGGTCTCTCCAGGACTTACTCTCCCTTACCAAACTTCCCTCGTATGACAGGAGATATGATTTTTTTGGACCCTTGACAAACATGGGGGATCTATCTGTTAGGTCAGCATATAATCTACTGATAAACCAGGGTATTGTGGTGGACCCTTGGGAGAGGATATGGAACTATCATATGATCCCTAAAATTAATTTCTTCTGGTGGACAGCATATCATAATAGGATCCTCACTTAGGACAATTTGAGGAAACGAGGATTTTATATCCCCAACAGATGCTTATTGTGTAAATGCGGTGAGGAAATTGTTAATCATTTATTCTTACACTGTTTGTTTGTTGCTGAAGTCTAGGGGTTGTCATTTGATAAACTGGGTGTTTCTTGGGTCTTGTGTAAGGATATTATATCCTCCATCTTGGGTTGGCGTGGTCCCTATATCCACCCCTTTCTTGGAGAAATTTAGAACCAGGTCCCTCTTATTATTGGTTGGTGTTTGTGGAAGGAAATGAATAATAGGGTCTTCAGGAATATTGAAAGGAATCCTAGGGAAGTTTTTGGTCTCAGTGTCTGGCTTATTGTGGAAAACATTTCTCTCTTCAATGGGAAACCCCCAGAGATGGGACCTGTTGATTATGAAATAAGAATGGTCAAGGCCTAGCACCAAAATTTAGATGCTAGATCGTCTGATAATTCTAAATCCTTGGCTAGGAAAAATACCAAATGGGAGGCTTCAGATAGAGGCTCATTGAAACTCAATTTTTATGGGGCTGCTAAGGGCAACCTAGGCAAGGCTAGCATTGGAGGAGTGATTAGAGGCCCAAGGGGGGTTTTGGTTGCTAGATTTGCGGGAGGTATTGGTTTCCAATCTTCTATAGTGGCGGAAGCTTGTGCACTACTCAATGGCCTCCAAATTGCTATCTCTCTGGGGATTGTGAACCTCCACATTGAAGGGGACACTAAGTCGATCAGTAATGTTGTGAATCTAGGTAGACTAATTGGGTGGAGTATAAAGGATATTTTTTTGGATACTAGGTTCCTTTTATCCATGCTAAGAGCTAAAAAAGTGACACGCATTTTTAGGGAAGGTCACCAAGTGGTTGATGCTTTGGCTAATTATGGTACTTATTGGGGTCACTCTAAATTTTGGAGGAATATGGGGAATTTACTACAAAAGATTCAAGATCTCATCTTGAAAGAACAAAAAACCCATTTATTATGATGATTTCAAATCTTCAGTTGATGGGTGTCGCTTGGGAGGTCCACTTAGTTGTTCTTTGGGCTTGGTGAATGAGTTCTAATACTGAGGTGGCCTACAAGTGGCAGATTTCAAAATTAAAAGTTAATCATGTGGTTAATGAAGGTGGCTCTTCGAAGGGTTAAAAAAGTATGCGACATTTATGATTTTGAGAGGTCGTATCGTGTGATATGTTATCTTTGGGATTGTTTTAATCCATCATGACCTTCGTAAGACTGTGGTTATGAATATTGATATGATGTTTCATAATGTGGGAAATCCACCTTCTAGCGCCTTCAATCCTGCTAGTTTAGCATTGGCTTCTAAACATACTTACATTAACATTTCTAAATTTGGCCATGCGGCCACCATGCCTAGTTTTTCATGCTTTTGAATCACAACCAAGAAACCCTGCATGCCCACCAATTCTCGCTTAGATTTCTGCAATCACCTTAAGATACACATTAATGACATCATTATGTTTGATTTTGGTGATCTTTCCTTTCGCACGTGTGATCTGCACACTGGCTAGATTATCCAACGTTGCAATCTTTGCCTTAATATCCAAATGGGAAGGAAGCCTATTGCTCTATCGATGTTTCTAATCTTTTATTATTGCAAGCCCTTTGGTTTCTTGTGCAGGTGAACATCATGGGTGGTGACCGCATTCAGAATGAGCCTGGTAATTATAGAGAGTTTCGTAAGAATCCTTTGTTCTGGCATATCTGCGCTGAGGGTGGCCTTGCTCTTCTCATGGAGATTCTGGTGGGACATGACCCTAACTTGTCTGGCCAATTTGCTAATTCTTGGAAGGACCGAAGGGTTACGTTGGGTGGAATTTCCTTTGAAGTCAACAAAGAGGTGATTGTGCAAGCTACCAGAATGCAGTGCATTGGGAATAAATATCCTAAGCATACTCGAACTCCAAACAATGATAGTTTGAAAGCTTTTTTCATGGGGAATAAGGAGCCAGTCTGCAACTAGTCGGGCTTTGAATGTGAAGCCCTTTCACAGCCCTGGGACTAGGTGTGTTTAGCCCTTATGAAGTATGTCACGCTTGAAGGTAGGTTTAAAACCTACTTTTTCTATCATTTTCCCCTTTTGAATCATCTAAGGTGTAAATTCTTGCTTAGTTTTCCTTTCTTTCTGCTCTTGGACCTGGAGAATTTGGTTGAAAAATGCAAAGAAATGGCCAATATGAGCCCGAATGACATTTTGCCTCTACCTCTTCATAAGGGGCTTATCTTGAGACTCTACCATTTTCATTTGGCCTTATGTCCTCCTAGAGCCATTTCTGATGTCCATATTGAAGAGATTGAACCCCTGGTTGTCACGAATATCTACCTTGTTGAATCTAAAAGCCTTTCTAGGAAACCCCACTTGGGTACTGCTAAAAACCCCAAAACCAAATAGGCTGCTAAAAAATTTAAGGGCGGTGTGGGTAATGTGCATACTAGTGTCGTGGCTAGCCTATGTGATCTCAAGGCCACCCCGACTATGTCTGCTTATAGAGCCACCACAATGAAAAAAGGAAAAGATGATAAAGAAAGGTCTGTCAGAGCCGATGATGAAAGAGGGTAAAGGGAAGAATATTGTTGGGAAATATTCTAAAGGTGATACGATCATGGGGACCATGATCATGACTGGAGGGGAGACTACCATCCAAAGGTTGGGGAGATTGGCGAAAAATAATAGGAAGAGACAAATTATTTAGGATTCAGGAGAGGATTAGATGAACAACAAGGATTATAAGGAAGAGGAGACCAAGGAGGATGAGGAATAAAATGTGGAAGGGCCCCTTTCTACCCCAGACAACATCAAAATCTTGAAAGAGACTTTGGCCTCTCACTCTTCACACCCTCTGGTTGCCTTGGGCAAGGTCCTGAGAACCATGGATGATGGTAAGGAGCTTTGTGCTATGGAAAAGAAGATGGACACACTTGATAAAAGATTCAAAGGCCTGACCTGCTTCATGATGAATTTGGGTCATTTCATGACTAGCATCCTGTCCACGATGATCAAAGAGGATTTGGAGGGCAATAATGCCCAGGAGAATCAAGATTGAGTCGGGGATGACATTGTGGACCTCTTGTTCAAAAAATGAGACAATGCTAGTTAGTGTTGCCTGGGCCTATGATTTGTGTCTTTTTTGCTTGTCTGAGGTCATTGTGTTGTTTTTGTTCTTTTTGACTTGCTGTTAGTTTTTTGGACTTGATCCTTTGTGGCCCTTGTGGCTTGTTGTGAAGGGTACAACACCCTATAAATGCTGCTTACTTTTTCAAAAACATTATCCTTTAATGTTAATATCAATTTTACCACCCACTCTAATATTACTTATTAACTTCATTATTTACTATTGTTAATGGTAAGGTTAATTACTAGTTATCCCTATTAATTTTAATTTTAATATTATGTATATTAGTATCATAAATAACATTAATATTAATATCCTCTTAATATTAATATTAGATTTTACTCACCAATATTATTAAAATTACAATACTCTTGCTAATAATATTAATATTTTATGTAAATATTATATTTATTGTTGCTACCATCAAACACTATTATTTAATGTAATATTAAGATCTAAAATTGATATCGTTATTAGCACGGTTGTTATATATATTCTCATAACAAAAATAAATCAATGATGTCAATGTCGATATTAATAGTAATATTAATACTATTATTAATATAATTATTGACATTAGTAATATTAATATTTGATGTTATTATTATTAACATCCCTATTATTTAAACCCAATAGTCAAATGTTGTCGCCAATATTAATGCTAATTCTGACTCTAAAAAAATAATTTTTTATTGTAACTAATATTAGAACCAATATTTCTCTCAATTAATATTAAGGTGGTAACTACTATTGTATTCATTAACTTTAGTATTTGATTAATTTTGAGTATTAATATAATTATCCATATTATATCAAATATAATGTTTGTATTGATACCATACCATGTAATAATATTATTGTTAACTCCCATATTAAGGTTATATCTCCTTCTATTGCTAACCACATTAATAATAGTATCCTAAATTTTATTATTGCCACCCCTATGATTAAACATTTCCGATTCATACGTTGTGGTATGAATATTTATATTTTCCTAAATGATTCACATAGCACCCACATTATACTTACTATAATATTGCCAAACCCTATTATTTTGTCTTTTCCAAATTCAAATAGTAGGATAGGGGGGAAAAAATGCCAAGGTATCCATTCTTAAATTGCATTCTCATGAAACCCTAAAAATCCTTATGAGGATTGCTTTGCTTTCTCCACACCCATCACTACTCAACAGAGAAAATTGAAGCTGGAAATGGAGGCCAGAGGATGTGATATCAACATGACAAGTTACAAGGAGATGCATTTATGATTGGGTAGAAAGTAATGATTTTATTTTTTTGTATAAGAGAGAGGAGGTTTTCAACTATCCCTTCATGAGTGGCAACTTATGAAGGGGTTTCACCCACCATAGGGCCACATGCCTTGAGGGGCTTCCCCTATGGTAGTTGTAGCCATCCACAAGGTCGAGCCCTTGAGGAGGCAACAACCCCTCATTAGTTTGCAAGCCCCCCACCCACCCCCCCCAATTCCATCTTGACCACTAATTATTTTTTAATTTTTAATTTCAACGCAGTTTTAAATGCATTCATTACCAAATTTGCTATATATTTTTTTGAGTTCTAATTTAGTTTCAAATGTATTCATTAACAAATCTTCTATATACATGACTTTCTCAACAGATTTATTCACTATTTTTATAGCTTTCATCACTGGTTTATATCTCTTTTTTTTATATATATACAAGATTCTTGATCATAGGATTTAACAATTTTATATACAACCTAACTTATACCATTTTTATTATAGAAACTATTTAGAACTAATTTTATTTATACAAAAATTGGTAATAGATGATTGTTTCATCTTATTTTATTTTTGCAATGAACATTAATAAAAAAATTGTTCAACTTTACTTATTTTTGAATAGATAACTAAGCCAAAATGATGTCCTTATACATTCCTATAAATTTGAATAGGTAAAATACAAAAATATCATTTCATAAATTATTTTCCAAGGAAGTTAAAATACACAATGTTGCTTTAAAATAGAGTATGATGTGTTTTCTTTTACATGTGGTTCAGTAGTAGGAAGAATGAGAAACTTATCTAAACTAGTTAACAATATTTTTTTTGTTCTCCATTGAATAATTTTACTATTGAAAAGAATGACACTATTATGTGTTACATATATATTCCTTATTTACTATAAAAAAGTAATAGAGTTCATTTTGAGCAAGTAAAATGTGAACAAAATCAATATGCTATGTAACAATAATAACCTTCTTCCTTTCTTTGAATCATGATAACCTCTTACAAGGGAAAGGAACAATGAAGATCATTTTAATCCCTTATACAAGAGTACACTTAAATTTTTTATATTCATTTATTTTAGCCAAGAACAACCCTACAATAATGAGGCTTCTGCATCTCATCTAAGGGAAAAAACTTAAAAAAAATTATAACTCTTCTAAATTTGTATCACTAGTAGAATTTGGCAAATAAATGACTAGGTTGCTAAAACATTTAGTTACAATAACTAAAAATGACTAAATTGTACTAATTTTTGGCAACACAAATATAAATGATTAAATAAATGACTAATTTGGTCGTCGGGTAAAAAATTATTTAGTCACACAAATAAAAATGACTAAACAGTTACTCACACTAGTAAAAATTAAACAAAATTTTAAAAATATTTGGGGAAATGATTGGTGGGATTCATGTATTTATGCACGCGATTGTGCATTATTCCATTTAGACAAACTCAATGCCTACAGAAGTTGGGTGCATGAACTACATTGAGGCATTTTGAGTTACGAAACTTGCATGGGTGATAAATATTGTTCAGAGAGGACCTGGAAAATTTAGAAAAGGCAGGCAAGGACTTCAGTGTTTTCTACAAAGTATTTGAAGTTTGCAACGAAGTCAGATTTGGGGATGCCCTCTGTAGCAAATTCAGAGGTAATTCTAAACCCTCATTACATTAAACAAAAAATCTATATATTTCTGATTGGAAACTTACAATAGTTACAATCTACTACTCTTAATAATGTTCTTTTACAATTTTCCACTATTTTTCTTCATAATGTGCTTGAGCTAAATATAATAAAATTTGGGTGTCTATACGAAAATAGAATTTCCCCAAACAATTTTGATACATTTTCACTACAAGCACAAACTATCCTTATGCAAAGTAAACATGTGCTATATTTACCCACACATTAGGCATCTGAACAAAGATGTTTCCTATTGTAGCTTCTTGTACCTATGTAAAAATTTCCATTGCAATATCAAATTGATCCCTTTTGGCTACCACAATGGCTGCCCCATTTGCAATATAAAAATTTCCTGGTCCCTATGCCAACACTTTATAATACAGTTCTTTAGCCTTCTCAATATGTTGTGCCTCCAAATTTGGATCCCTCCTCTCTTTGTGAAAAGCTACAAAATAATTCCAATTTCCAAGTGTAATGTCAACATAAGAATTCTTTGCATCTAATTCACTTTGTGCAACTTTAATTGTTTCTTTGGTTTAAGCCAGACATCTGTTTTTAGTTCCATTTTTACAAGCATAGATAAAAAAATTTATGATTTTTTATCTTCCTTAACTGCATCTTTAATCAATTTTAGTATTAGTTGGATCTCATTCTGAGCTTGATCCATGGCTGCAAGATGTAGATATGCATCCACATAATCAGGAAACTTGAACAATATTAGCCTGTATAAAAAAAATTATTTTTCAATATCATGTAGTTGTTCAAACAACCTAGCAATATTAAATAGTGTTGTGAGTTTATCCCATGGTAACTCAAGTGAAACACCACATTCTTCTAGTCGATGAAAGAATTTCATATCCTTAAAGAGCATGGGAAAAATGCAAAATTAGCATTGGGGCTTTTATTTATGAATTCAACCCAAATGCCATTTGCTAATGCCTCCATAAAATTTTGTTGAGCCAACTTTAGTTCATCATGCTCAAAATGAAGAACCCCAATGTTGTTTAACAATTGAATGTGTACTTATTCTCTGCTCTTCTTTAGAAGATACTTTGGCATCTTAAGAGAATCTAAGACTGCATTGGGGTCTAATGATATTAATAACTCACCCATCTTGATAAATGCATGGGTATCAAGTGGATCTATGCGAGTTTCTTTTCTTAAAATTTCCAAAGCCTTCTTTGCCAACCCTTGTTGAACATATCTATGGCCTACAACTTTTAATCTCTCATAATTCTCCGGGTGGACATCCAAAACCTTTTCAAAATATAAGAGAGAACTCTTAAGATCTCCCAACTTCAATTGAACCTATCCATAAAATCTTGTGGCCTCTGGATTTCCTTGATTGATGTCATGCAATAGTGGTCAGTAGTGTCATAATCACACTTACTATAATAAGATTGTGCAAGATTATAATATGAATGATATTTCATGAGAGGGTGGCTAGTTGAAACAAGAGTTGTCTTAGTCAACTATTCCATAAGAAAATGTTGCCATGTAGTGAAGAAAACTGGTTTGCTAAATGATTCAATGTCATTGCATAGTACAGGTATAATTCAAAGGCTCTACGTATATTTTCCATTCCTTCATGAACACTACATTTTTCACTAATTGTGAGAATGCTACAAGTAAGAAAAGCACAAAACTAACCATATATTTATGTAGATGTAGAACATCATTTCCTTATGCCTCCATAAAAGTTTGTTGAGCCAACTCTAGTTCATCACACTCAAAATGAAGAACCCAAATTTTATTTAACAATTGAATGGTTAATTATTCTCTGATCTTCTTTAGAAGAGACTTTGGTATCTTAAGAGAATCTAAGGCTGCACTGGGGTCTGATGATATTAATAACTCATCCATCTTGATAAATGCATGGGCATCAGGTGGATCTATGAGAGTTTCCTTTCTTAAAATTCCCAAAGCCTTCTTTGCTAGCCCTTGTTGAGAATATATATGGCCTACAAATTTTAAGCTCTCATATTTCTTTGGGTGGACCTCCAAAACCTTTTCAAAATTTGAGAGAGAACTCTTAAGATCTCCCAAATTCAGTTGAACTTGTCCAAAAAATCTTGTGGTCTTTGGCTTTCCTTGACTGATGCCATGTAGTAGTGGCTAGTTGTGTCATAATAACCTTTAATATGATAAGATCCTACAATAGTATAATATGAATGAGATTTCATGAGATCATGGTTAGTTGAAACAAGATCTATCTCAGTCAACTGTTCCACAAGAAAATGTTTCCCTGTGAAGAAAAAATGGTTTTCTAAATGATTCAATGCCATTGCACATTATAAGTATGATGCAGGGCTCTATGCATCTTTTCCATTCATTTATGAACACTAGATTTTTCAATAACTATGAGAATGCTACAATTAAAAAGTGCACAAAAGTGACCACAAAGATTTTTCCCCATTTCAAACAACAAAATTTCCAAAAAAATACAAATAAAATCACGCTGATTTCATGCCAAAAAAAACCATGAGACCATAGCTTGTTGCTTACTATTATGATTTGATAGATTTTTTCCAAGAATCCATATATTTTTTGAAATCACCTATTTTAGGCTTTTAGGCATAGAAGCAAGGCATTCAACTATTTGATAAAATGCTTTGGTAGACATGTATGAAAATTGTGGTAGCATAGAAAAGGAAATGAACTTTGGAAAAATGCCTCAAAGAAATGTGGTCTCATGGTGATGAAATTCCATGATGAATGCCATGGAAAGTGAATTTTTTATGGATCTTCATGGCATTCCATCACCATGAGACCACATTTATTTGATGCATTTTTTCAACCAGTTCACTACCTTGTTTATGCTATTGCTTACTATTATGCTTTGATAGATTTTTTCCAACCACCCTTATCTTGTTAGAAAGAAGTTGTTTTAGGCTTTTAGCCATAGCAACAAGGTAGTGAAATGTTTGATAAAATTATTTGGTAGACATGTATGAAAAATGTGGTAGCATAGACAAGGGAGTGAACTTTTTGAAAAAATGCCTCAAAGAAATGCGGTCTCATGGAATGCCATGAAAAGAAAATGTAATTGGTAGATGCTCCTAGTTATTAGTTATGCAATGTGAAGTAATTGAATAACTACTTGTGAATGGTGAAAATGACACAAACAAAATTAAAACAAAATATTTATACTCTATTTCTCCTGAAAAAGAAAACATATAGTAGCCTAACTCCCAAGGTCCGAGTAGTTGGTTCTAAACTGTCTGGTGTCACTCAATCAGTTCATGAAACTGTAATTTTCAAGGGGCATGTGTTGGTAATAAAGAATACAAGCAATGAATTGTTCATCTAGCTATTCTTCACAATGAAAGGGTTTTTAAAATAAAAGATAAAGATAAATCAAAGGGTAAATCAGTGAACATGAATCAAACTTATCTCACATCCAAACATATATTTTCAACAATGAATGTTTTCAAATAGATCAAGAAAACCAAAGCATGACACAATTTATAGACTAATCCATAAAATTTCATGCATCTAAGGTGCTGATTTTAACATCACAATTCACATATCATAACTATTTCAAAGACTTCCAAAATAACACACATTCATTCATTGCCAAGATCATAGATCAACAGAATTCAATAAAATCTAATTCACTGATAATCTAACAAGATAATCCTTAAATCCGGCTTCTTCTAATGACTTTCATCACATAAGAAACAATCATGCTTCTGCACAATCAGTGGCATACAAATAGATTATAACTCATTAACCTTGTCAAGTAAAACAACTCAATTCTAACACCACATTGCGTAAACTTGCAATTTTATTTAACTATAAAAAGTGAAGTAACAATGTATTTCTATAACAACTATGAAAATTCTATCTCCTAATATCAGGTGGCCAATTCTATTCTCTATCAGCCAACCCTTACAATATGATACCCAAAAGGTATTTATAGATGTACAAAATTTGGAAGTCCCCTTCTATTTTAAGCTAACCCACCCTTTTAGGGATTACAATTATCTTTGGAAACTCAATTAAAATCGAAGAAAAGAGAATAGAGAAGAAAATCCATGCATTTCAAAAAAATTTAGTGCTGCATGCAACATGCAAAGAAGAAAAAAGCCATGCATGCATGATATTTATGCATGTGAAATATGCTCCATCATGTATTCGTCATAGCTGGAGAAGACTTGTTGTAATGTGTCTAATTCAGGCCCATCCACCCAGCTTTCTTCAAACTAAATTCTCTCCAACTCTACACAAAACCTCTCACATCCTTCAACTTTGTCAACTCTCTCTTGGCTACTCTTATTTATTCTTTGATGTCCTTCAATCTATCTATTAGCAGGTCTTCACCGACATCTCCTCTCTGCATAACCTCTTTAAATATTTTAGTTCATTTTTGCTTTATTTGGCTTAAAGCTAAGCCTTCTTTTTCTAGTACCTCCATGTTCACAATAATAGCAAGATTGGCTTCCAACTCCTCATACTATTCCCTCACATCCTTAAGAAAATCTTGAACCTCATTTCTATGTTTGTATAGGAAATCTATTCTAAATCAGAGTATACACAAAGTCTTTTCCAGAAAACCTTTATTGTCTTCTTCTAATATTGATTGTTCTAGGAGGGTAGTCTTAGGCAATTTATTGACTTCTTTTAGTTTCTAGTTGTATCCCTTATACTCCTCCTCTTGTGCTTCCAAAGTTTTAACATATTTATTCATCTCTTCCATCAGCTTCTCAGTTACTTTGTAAACCTCAAAACTGTCTTCTAACACCTCATCTATTTCTTGATTTAATTTATTAACCCACTAATCCAACATTTTTTGCTTGCCCTTCACTTGTTCCAAGTTCTCTACTCCCTTCTTGCTCAGCAAAACTGGTGTCTCAATTGCACCGACCTGTTGTGGTCTTGGAGTGGAAACATTCTTAAGAAAAGAATGTAATTGATCTAGTTGAGCCTTAAGCTCATCCTTCCTTTGTTTATCCTTTAACATCCTTGACTTAGTTGAAGATGCTACCACATCAATCAAATTCATTTGCTGATCCCTGGTAGGTCTTCCCAAATTCACACTGCCTAGCTGATAATCTGTTAATTGCATATCCCTTGTCTACCATAGGTATAGCACACTCAGCCACAATTTCTCCCTTGTCAGTCAACCTAGTAGAGTGTAGGATCTTGGCCCTCTTTTTAGGCCTTTATTTTTCTATCTCCTTCATCATATCCTCCCAATTGAGAGGTTGAGAAGGTGTCGATGTTCTCTTTTGAAGGTCTAATTTCAACCAAGTCGGAGCACCTAGAGTAATAGTCATCATAGTTGAAGAAGAGGAGGGAGTAGCTATAGGAGGTTACACATTTACCTGAGGTTGAGAATCAACCATCTATTTCTGTTGTTGCTCTTGTTCCACACTCATTTGTGCCAGCTTTTCAGCTTCCTCCTTATCTTTTTTCTCTTGTACTCTCTTGTCTTCTTCCTCCTTCTTCAATCTCTCTTCTTCTAATCTTTCTTTCTCCAGTATTTCCTTATCCAATCTTTCTTTTTCCAATCTTTCCTTTTCCAATCTTTCTATCTCTAAAGTTTTAAGCTTTTCTACATTTTCTTCTTCTTCTTGTTGCTTTTTGACCAGCTCTTCGACCTCTTTCTCCTTTTGTAATCGTTCTGCTTCATCTTCTTTTCTGTGAGCTTCTTCAACAAGCTTTAACTTAGCTACTAGAGCTTCTTTTTCCCTTCGGTGTCTTTCCTTCTCTTCCTCAAGGTCATGAATCTTTTGTATCAATTCTAACTTATCATTCTCCTCCTTAACCTTGAGCTCATGTTCCTTTTGCCTATGTTGCCTCTCTACTTCATCATCTTTTGACTTAGCTTCAATTTGTTGCTGTTGTAGTATGGCATCAACTTGTGTCTTGGTATCAACTAACTTTTGATTTTCTATTGTTGCAGATTGCTCATCAACAACCTTCTTGACTTCTTCAAACAATTCCCATTGATCCTCTTGTGTCATTACCTATTCTGTATCCTCCTCTAGAGGCATATTTTCTTGTATTCCTTTATCTGATAGAGTCTCATCCGAATCTATTCCAACATCATGAATTTCTATCTCCACTTCTTTTCCCTTCATAGTTTCAACCATACTATGAGGTGTCCCTTTTTGCACTTCCCCACTTTATTGTTTTTCAAGTGGGATTTGAGTAGAAGACTCACCTAATGTAGGTGTTGAAACAACTGATCCTATTTGAGCATCTCCTTCCTGTGCCTCTAATTCATCAACTACTACTTCAAGCTCTATTTATTCAATGTGTGGAGGAAGAAAATCCAAGGGCTCTTTGGGAGGTTCCTTCCTTTTAATCCTTTTATACCCTTTCTCCTTTTTAGGAGCTGGTCCTTGAGGAGTTTTGGTTCTTAGAACCAATCATTGAACACTTCTATCCAATACTGCTTGCCCTATCTGCTTAATGTCAATGGTTTCCTCACTATTGAGTCAATTGGATCTAGGATTTTAGTCCCAATGTTTAAAGCATCATAAGATGGATCCAACACAACTCCATCATCCACCAATGTGTCACGAATGTCATTTTTGATACCAAGCTCTGCCATGAGTGAGATAGGTAATCTCTCATAATTATTTTTCCTCAAATCATACTCATCCTACCGGTCACTCTAGAAATCTTCCAAAAAATTGAAATGTTTATCAAATATAGAAGGCAACAAAGCATTCATCTTACCCTTCGGGTCAAAGTGCTTCTGAGCTGTATACAAACCTAGCTTTAACTATATCAACTCACTACACACCACCTTTTCTCCTACAAGATTCTGAAAACTATACTCACCCAACTTCAGGGGAACTTATGACATCCTGTCTTATGTTTCAATCCAAGCGGAGCATTAACCCCTAGAGCCTGATATACAAATTCCATTAAAACTATCCTATTATTGCAACATCTTGGCAACAAGTGTGGATGACCTTCAAAGCCAACTAGCCTGAAATATGTAAACCTAAGGTATTGAAGTACCAACATCCCCATTTAGTGATAAATGCCATGGCCTCTTGGTTCAGTCTATATCTTGCATCTCTGTTGAGTTGGTTAATGATCACATATATGAATGCATCATTAAGCCTTCTAAATTGAATCTCAACAACTTGTAGGGATAGTTGGTTATAATGATCCCACACCTTCTTTTTCCCATCTAACACTCCCATTATCCTTACTCTATTCAGACTTGGGAAGATACCTACTCTTGCTACTACATACACAATGTAAGAAGTCAAAAAAGCATTTAGTCTCCCTAATGCTGGTCAATTGATCATGAATGGCATCTGATACAATCATTGGCCAATAAATTTTATGGGTTCCATTTAAGATTATCTAGATGAAGGGAAACATCCACTCCTTGAAATGAAAGGCATCTCTCTTCCCAAAAACCCTAGACAACATCATTATTGAATCTGATACTTCTTTGTACAAATCTACCCTCTTTGGTTGGTCTACCAGCTTTGATAGAGACTTCTTTTCCATTCTCAACCAATTTTGTTCAAGTGAGACTTGTTGGATTCCTTATATTTTCTATACTTCTCTAGGGCCTCTACCTCAGTTAACTACACCAAGTTCTTGGAATATGGGACACTAAATATACTTTGAAACATTTAAGGAGTGAGATCACTGATTACATTATCTTGTGAATCCATGCATTGTTGATTAGCCAGATTGTAAGCTCTTGCAGCTATCAAGATTAACTCCAGGCATTTGATAGATATAGGAAATAAAGTGATATGAGCTAACCCAGACTCAATAATTCTTTGTGTTCTCCTTATGATATCTTCAACAAACATTTCTGCAAATAGCTCTTCAAAATTATATTGGCCCAGATTTGTGTCAGTGATGTCTGACCAATCTGATTCCACTTTGCTTACCGTGACAATAGGACTTGTGTGGTTATACCTCAAGGTATAAGGTAACTGTTATGGCTTGATCTTCTTGGGTTTGGTTGCTGCCTTTGATGTTCCTGTAGGCTGATTCCTTTGGATAGCTTCTCCCGATGTTCCTGACATCCTTTAGCTTTCCTATAACAAAACTCTAGTTAGATCTCTGAATAAACATCTCAAAATATGTCTTAAAATGATACCTTTCAAACATACATCGAAGGCGAAACTAGGCATAAAACATCTTTAAACAATCCTCTTTTAACATACTACCGAGCTCAGAGAAAAAATAGTTATTAATATTCTGACTAACAAGAAGCGGGCTTGGAGTTGAAAGTGGAACAATGATCGAAATCGGAACTAGAATGGAAATTGATTCAGTTTCTTTCAGATTTTCTATTTTCATATCATGTTTCAGTTCTGCTTCGGCCTAGGTTATTGCTATATTGAAATAAGACTTCTCACTATAAGTGGAGCTAGAGACAGGATGGAAAATGGAATTGACACTAATCATAAAACATGCCCAAAAACCCTAAATCAATTTAGATCCCGCTTCCGCCTAGGTTGGCCATGACGTCATCAATGATTTTATCAGTTTATTCCAAAACTCCATAATTAATGACCAGGGTCATATCAAAATGAAATGAAGCTTAAATATAACATGGCAAGACCATGCCCATATGACCATGGGGGCGACTGTACTTTTAGGGCATCATATTTAACATTCAAAAAAGACAAATATAGAAATGCATAAAACCCTAATCTAAAACCCGCAATATAAAAACTAGGGCATGATTTAACCCTTTGTTTTAACCATATTAAATGCACAACCAAAGCCCTAAGTAAAAACAAGATTCTACCAACCCTAACTTACTGTAAACCTGAATTTAATCTATCTCATTGTGGAACCCTAATTAATCCACATGATATATAAAAAACAATACAACATGACATGATCATGACAAAGCATGAAAATGACCATGCTCCAACTCACTAAAAATGAAAAACAAAAGCAAAAAATGAAATCAAGAACAACGACAAATAAAGAAAGGAAAACAAAAAATGCAAACCCACTGAGATAATGAACTTGCCCAAAGCAAAATGATCTAACAAAAACAAGTAAACACGAAAGAAAAAAAAAAGGAGAAATAGGAACCCTACCTCAAACGCAAACTTGGGAAAACCTTTTGAAGAAATCCACAAGCAATTATCTCTTCTTCTTTCAATTGATTCACTCAGAAGAACTCCGCTGCTACTCTACTTCACTCTTTGATTTCTTAATAAAAAATAATAACCACCATTTAATCCCTAATCAAGGTAAAACTCTGAGTTTCTACCTACGCATGGCAGTTGTCATTAATGCATTAAATGCAGTAAAGCGGAGTTGGAACTGGAGAAGAACTAACACATTACTGCAGTGCGACTTCCATAAAAAGTCAACAACCAAGAAATGGTGGGAGTGGAATCAGAATGAAAACTGATTTGGAAACTTGAGTAATTTCCCAACTTTGTTCCCGTTCTGGGTCTGGTTCCGCCAACAAAGCATAAAAAAAAACCAAACACAAAAGCAAAACAAAAAGACCGAAATAACAAAACTTAACATAAAAACTTAGTCAAAAACAAAAGTTCAAAAAGCGGAGGCGGAGATGAGATGGATTTAGATTTTGAAACTTCCAACAAATACCGACTTAACATCCACTTCGGCTCCGGCTCTGAGAAAGACATGACAAAATTTTTAAAAGAAAGATTGTCGGGATGGGAATCCAAAAGAGTTTTGAAAGAAGTTTCAAAACCCGATTCAGTTCCGGCTTCGGTTCCGACAAACTAAACCAAAGAAAAACAAAGTGTTGGAAAGGAAAGACACCAAACTTTGTTTGAAAGTCATCAAAAGATAAAAACATAAAGGGGGACCCGTTTTGACCAAGGCAAAAGATGGGGTGGTTATGCAAGGCATAACACTACTTAGGTTTAATTTGTAAAAACTATATTGTAACTAAAATTTTGTTGAAAGATGTGCAATGAAATGTAATCAACAATTTGAATATAAACTACAAAAATCTATTTTTTACAATTCATTAGTTAAAATCTCTATTTTATTTTCTCTCTATAACTCTATTGCTATGGAAATGCCTTTCAATTAAAAAAAATAGTTTTTGTCTCTTATTCAATTTTTTTTTTACATTTTGTCATCTATCAGCATCTAGTTATTAGTTATGCAATGTGAAGTAATTATTTGAGTTTGAAAGATATGCAATGCAATGTAATCGACAATATAAACTACAAAAATCTAATTTTTATAATTCATTAGTTAAACTCTCTATTTTATTTTCTCTCTATAACTCTATTGATATGGAAAGCCTTTCAATTAAAAAAAATAGTTTTTGTCTCTTCGTCTACATTTTTTTGTTGCTATGTGTTGAAAATTACATATGGATGCAGTAAAGTGACTAATACAAGAATGGAGAGAGTGGGAGTGGGCGGGAAGAGCCATGGGGGAGGGTTTTTGAAATCTTTCGAAGATGGAGATAAAGGGGAGGATGATCTAGATGAAGATCATTCTATGGTTCATAAGGCTTGGATTTCAAGATGTTTCCCACTTTGTCCTGGCCTTTGTTTGCTTCTCCTGGTGTGCCTTTTGGTCTGGCATGCGTCCTATTTGGGAGCTTTGTTTATTTTTCTTCCTTTTTTTTTCTTTTCTCCAATGGTCATTGAATATATCATGCCATTTGGGGACTCTGTTGTTATTATATCATTGGAAGATCTTGTCTTTGGCGCTCTCTTGGTAGTCTAGGGTTGTTGATCCTAGTTTTGAAGCCTTTTTTGGGAGTTGTCGTCTACCCCTCTTATTTATCTTTCTTTACCTTATTGAAGGGGCTTGGTTTGTTTTGTTGGCTCTACTGGTGGTGCCTTTTCCTATGTAAAATTGCTCTCTTTGGATTTTGCAGTTGTCTTGTGTCCTTTTCTTTGGTAGTTGTTTTTTGTTGATCCTTGCTTTGGAAGCATTTCTTATGCTTGGCTTCTGTTGGTGTTGGTGATGCTCTAATTTTTGGGTATGAATCTAGCAAGCTATGAGAGGGTGGTGCTTATTGTTTTTTGGATGTGGAAGTGAGCCTCTCTTTTGTGGCTTGGTCCCCTTGGTTCTTGAAGTTAACCTTGTTGAAGGGGTGTGTTTTTGATTTGTGGGTTCCCGGTTCTCTATAGTTCATGTGACGTTATGCTACTGTTGTCTCCATGTTGTTTTTTTGGGTGAACTTTTGGGTGTGATTCTCCTTAAGTTGGGTGTCTTGTGGGTGGAGCTATTACATTTCATTTTTTTGATGACCCAAAAGCATTGGTTTTTTTTATTCAGGTGATTGAAGTGCACCTATCTTTCATGGTTCAGTATCTTGTCATGCCAAAGGTGGTTGTAACAGTCCTTCCCTTTGAATTTTTCTCTTTGGATCTATAGGTGGTGTCTTCTACGGAGGTGAAGACTACACCTATTGAGGAAGAGCCCTCTTCTATTGAGGTGAATGTTGTTTTTGTAGATTTGGTGGGGAGTTTACTCTTTTTCTTATTCCTATCGAGATGGAAGTGAAGGATTTGGAGGCTTGGGCTCTCATTTCTTCCTCTCATATAGAGGGGAGCTCCCTTCTATTAAGGTGGAGCTAGGGTTGGCATTCTTGGTGGTGTGTTGCTGCATGATGGTTGATGTGTTTTAGTTTTTTGTGGTTCTCTCTAACTACCCTATTGAGGTGGGGCTTTTAGAGTTTCTAGTGCTTTTGTTTAGGGTTTTGATGGTGTTCTACACCATCAAGATGATTGTCTCTCTTGGCTCAATGGTATTCTCCTTGAGAAGTTGGTTTTTTGATGCCTGGATAATGTAGGCAATGTCTCTATTTACCTAAGGGTCCTAGGTCTTGGTTAATTCTTGGTTGTATTGGTACATTGGTCCCTTGTATTCTTTTTTGATGCAACTTGAGTAGTCTTCTATTTTTAGCTATTGCTATTGTTGGGTTGTTGTTGAAATGTGTTATATCTTGTAGGAAAAATGATTTTCTTTGATAGGGTTATGAATCCCTTCAAAACTAGTTTGTAATGGGTTTTGGGTCCCATCAAAACTTGTTTTACCCCTAATCAAAAAAATTACAGATGGATCAACATCGAAGGTTGAATATGGATCAATACCATGCATTTGATGAGAGAATAGTTGATGACAGTGACATTAGGACAAATATCCATGTCCATGTAATGTTTGTCTTGGTGGAAAGGTGAAAAAAAGAAGTCAGATTTATTGACATATGATAAGATATGGGCATAGTGGTATAAGCCCTTGGAATGTCAATTATTACAAAGATATGATAGAATGGACAAGTGTGAGAGATGAAGAGGAAAAAAAATAGATGAAGTGTGATGTAATTAGGGGAGGTCTTGCAACACAACTCAACATAAAATAAACCAACAACAACAATTTCCAAAACACAATTCCTCAAAACTCTCTATATCTCTTCAAATCCACTCAATACCTTGTAGCACTAGAAACTCACTAAATCAAGTAGATCCTCACAATAAATTTCTTTTAGAATATGACCTGACCCAATTCAAGAACCCATTTTGGAGGTCAATAACATATCAACTAATCACCAATGGTTACTTTGTAACAACTTTCTCAAATTTATCTTTCCATGCCAACTAGGCCTCAAATTAGGCCTATTTTACAAAGGGATTCAATATTAAACTTTCCCTTTCACTCCAAATTCACTTGGAAAGCAATCTAAAGGTGTCAAAACTTAAAATTCCAGAATTACTTGCTAGAAACTCAATCACCAAGGTAGCAAACCCCAAAACCTTATTTTGTAGGCAAAAACCTAGGGCTTTAATGGAAAACACACTTCCAAACCTCAACAAGACTTTCCACCACCTCAAATAGGTTCAATAACCTCTACAAATGCATAATCTATCAAGAAATAATGCTTCCAAACCTATTTACACAATTTACCATCTCAAAACCTCACTTTTCCTCTAGGAAAATTCAGATTTTATCTCTAGGGCATCATGCCCAATACACTTTTCTTCCTCCCCTACAATTATACAACATCCACACACCTATTTCCTAATGTTTCAGACCCATTCCACTAATCACAGTAGCCACAAAGTGGGGAATGGGTCAAATTTATATTTTAGAAGCTTTCAAAACCCTTGAAACATGGTATGCAGACTAGTCCCAAAGAAATTGCTCTTATTTTCACCAAACCCCAAGTGAGAAGATCAAACCAGGCACAAAAAATTCTAATTCACCCCTTTAAAAATTTTCAACACATTTCTACATCAACTTGCTACTATACGGGTCATACAGGTCTAGAAAACAAGAAGAAAACTTAGAAATCTGGTAAAGTAGCAATATAACAAGTGTGTATTCTTTCAAATCTTCAAAAAGAAAACTTATAATGATGCCTTTCCTCTTATTTATAATTTTTCCTTCAAAACCAACTTTCCTAACAACTACAACTGCCTTTTAAAATTACTTGACTATTTGCCTTTTTGCAACTTTTAGCAATTTTTACATAAAATGACAAATTTTCACTATTATTGCAACTTTTCAATTCAAACCACCTAATCACCTAAATATTACTCAAAAATTACTAAATACAATGCAAAATGGTCTCCAAGACCTTTTTTAGATAAAAATTATACCAAACCTATAGCCTACACAACAATTTCTTGAATTGAAATTTTAATTCAATGATGCCCTTGCACCAAAGTGGCACCAAACATAGATGAGTGACACCAAACATAGATGGAGAGTAGAAAAATTTAGACAAAGGATTTGAAGTTGATAGAATGTTGAATGAGGGTCTAAACAATGATTTGTCCAAGTTGATGGATGATGCTTCAAAGCATGTGTATGCTAATTGTAGGTTAAGTCATTTGAGAAAAATCCTTCAAATTCTTAACTTGCAAGTCGTGTTTGGTTGGAAAAATGAGAGTTTAGATCAGTTATTGGTATTATTATGTTTGATGTTACCACCTGACTCCATATTGCCAACAAAACAAAGCCAATGTAGAAAGGAAATCACTAAGCTAGGCTTAGGGTATGAAAAAATTCACACATGTGTGAATGGTTGTGTATTATTTCACAAGAATCTTGCAAGTGAGAGTGAATGTCCAAAATTTCATGAAGCGGGGTATAAAGAAGGGTTGAAATAAGTTGTGCTTCTTAGAAATGTTCTTCACCACTTTTTGGTAATCCCATGAATACTTTGAATGTATAGGTGCAAAGACATTATTGAACTTATGCAATGACATGCCCAAAATAATAACACTAATGGAAAACAATGACATGTGTCTGATTCTAAGACATGGATGGAATTTGATAAGATATGGCCTTATTTTTCTCAATATCCTCATAATATAATGATGGATTTGTCTCTATATGGGGTGAAACCATTCTTAGATCAAAGTACTAAATGGTCAACTTGGCCAATGTTTTTAATAAATTATAACTTGCCTCCATGGTTAGCAACTAAACCATTTTTCTTAATGCTATCATTGATTATGTAGACATCTAAATTTGATCACTTCCATATGATCAAAATCGTCTACTTTATTCATCTATTTCATTAATAGTGATTAAATAATTTATTTAATCATTATTTTATTTTTTGCCTAAGGTTCCCAAAGTATGTAATTAAATAATTAAATACTTTACCTTACACCTTTTTTTCTCTAAATTAAATAAATAAGAAAATTTATTTAATTTAGTCACTTAACATTTCTGATTAAAAATCAATTTATAATCCCTCTTTTTCTCTCTCCTTGTCACATTCTCCATAATCCTCTTTTAATCTAGATTAAACTAATTAATATATGATTAGGATGTGCACCACTTAATCAAGATTAGTGTCACATCCTCCATAATCTCTCACTTGCCTCTAATATCTCATTAATTATCCTAATCCTGTGTTTGCACAACCTTAATCAAAATCATTAGCCACATTTGGCTTACCTTTTCTGGTCAATCTTCCCACTTACCCTTTTTAGCCTGGACTCTCTTCCCCATGTGAATTTTTAATTCACATTTATTTAACCAAGGTTCCTCTCTTCCCCATGTGAATTTTTAATTCACATTTTATTCTTCCAAGGTTTACCCTATCCCCATACAAATGTGACTTGTCATTTTACATGTGCCCAAGGCTTCTAGAACCTTGGACTTGTCACATCAACCACATGTAACAAATCTCCAGCTTTTTGGAGACCCTCTCTTATCCACTAGATTCTTCCAATCATTGTGAATTTTTAATTCACTTTTATTCCTCCAATGAATCTTCTCATCCCCCAAGGTACTTTTCCTTCATCCACCTCATGTACTTCTCTTCCACCTCATTTCCTCATCATTCCACCCTAAGAAATATCACATTCCACATGTCAATATGTGAGGGCTTGTGATTCCTCAACTCACCATAGCCCTTCATCTTGATCTTGTTGGATCAATCTCAACTGTTGAATTCTCTAGAGAATTCCAATTAGCTTATAAATACCTCCTCTTTTCCCTCATTTTGGGGATCAAGTCTTTTGCAACCAAACTCTTATCAATTTTCCATTTGAACTCTCATCTCATAATCATCACATCCTCATCCACTTTGCATGTCATTTTGCATATTCAACATAGCTTGTCATCCAAGGAGCACACAACTCTTCAAGATCAAGGGCCAACTAAGGAAAGAGCAACATAGAAGGTATAACAAACAACAATCATTCTGTTTATCTTGCTTTCATGTTATCTATTTCTTAGGCTAATCATTGAGGTGCCTTTTTATCTTGTTATTTCCTCTTATTGCATTATTAGTTTTTATTTAGCATCTCACATTAGAAGTGGCATTTTAAAAGGATCACATTTTTGGCACGCCCGGTGGGACCCATAGAGGGGTCTCTTTCTTTTACATTTTCTATTGTTTAGTTTATTTGTAGGTTCAAGTCGTAGAAGGGCAGATTTTCCCTCTCGAGCACTGCAAAGGGGCGGATATGCCCTCACGATCCGACATTTCTACCAGTTTTTACTGCAGAAGTTCAGATACGCCTTAGTGATCCAACATTTTTTGCTAACTATTTTTTGCAGAAGTGCGGATATGCCCCAGTGATCCAATGTTTTCTGTTAACTATTTTTTGCAGAAGTGTGGATATGCCCTAGTGATCCAACATTTTCTGCTAACTATTTTCTACAAAAGTGCAGATACGCCCAAGTGATCCAACATTTTCTGCGAACTATTTTCTGTAGAAGTGCGGATACGCCCCAATGATCCAATGTTTTCTGCTAATTGTTTTCTATAGAAGTGCGGCTACGCCCTCATGATTCGATGTTTCTACCAGTTTTTACTGTAGAAGTGTGGCTACACCCTCATGATCCGACGTTTCTTTTAGTTTTTACTGCAGAAGTGCGGATACACCCCAGTGATCCAACATTTTCTACTAACTATTTTATGCAAAAGTGCAGATACGCCCCACTAATCCAACATTTTTTGCTAATTATTTTCTATAGAAGTGGGGATACACCCCAATGATCCAACGTTTTCTACTAACAATTTTTTGCAGAAGTGTGGATACGCCCTCACGATCCGACGTTTCCGCCAGTTTTTACTGCAGAAGTGTGGATACACCCTTGCAGTCCAACATTTTTCCTAACTATTTTTTGCAGAAATGCGGATACACCCTCGCATATTGGCGTTTTTGCTAACTGTTTTCTGTAGAGGGGCAGATTTTCCCACCCGGTTCAACGTTTCTCACTGCAGAGGGGCAAATTTTCCCTTAACAACACGTTTGGGAAGGTAAAAAAGTTGCAGTTTGGCTTCGATTTTGTTTCTTTCTTTTGTTGTTTTGTGCTCTAATACTCTAACCCTGTTTGTTGGTGGGTGAAGTTAGATTTCTTGCTGATATCTTGAGTATTTTTCTTCAAATCCCAAAGGAAAAAAGATAAAACAACTAAAATTTGCTTGCAGGGCCTTTGTTTTATTTTGATTTTTTGGAAAAATTTTCTTACCGTTCTATCTATTTACTTAGTATAAGTAGGGGAAAGTAATATTTGCTTCTTGTTGTGTTTATTTTATTTGTGTTACCCTAAGGGGGCATTAATTCATTTTCACCCTCTCCTTATGCACTTTGTGTGGATCCAAAGGGGGGAGTTGGAAATGATTAGTGTCTTCTTCTTAGCGGGACCTGCTTGGAGATTTCATCGCCCCAAGGGACAATCCCAACCACACATACCGGCGGGGTATATAAAGGGGGGAGAGCCAAACTTGTACCCCAATCGAGTTGCATCGTAATTAGCGAAGCGTTGAAGCTAGGGTGATACCAGATAGATATGAAGAGTTAGTCTGAGCCTTTCAGTATCTCACTGGGGTTTCCGACTCGAGCTTGTGACAGATTGGTGTTCATGATTGTCCCTCATGTACTGAGCGTATATCAAGGACTCCCTATAAACCTTGTTCATCCTAGAGTAAGACCTTTGCTGACCATACCCCTTAATACTAATCATAGGATTATGCTTATTCAAAGTGTCTTTCTGTGAAAAACCAGTAAATTTTGATAAGTCAAACCTTCATTGAGTCATCCCAAGTCTATTCCATAATTCCTCATTTTCAAACCAAGTCACTATTTTTTCGCAGAAGTGCGGATTCGCCCTCCTATTTTGACGTTTCTGCCAGTCTTTTTGCTACAGAAGTGCGGATTCGCCCCCCTGTTTTGACATTTCTACCAGTCTTTTTGCTGCAGAAGTGCGAATTCACCCCCCTTGTTCTGATGTTTCTACCAATTTTTACTGTAGAAGTGTGGATACGCCCCCCTATTCTGACGTTTCTACCAGTTTTTGTTGCAGAAGTGCAGATACACCCTCCTAAATAGACAATTTCCTTTGTTTGAAATCCCAAAGTCTCCATTTGACCATTTGATCATCCTTAACACTCACATAAGCAATCCAAGCATCCTATTAGAACTGTAAAATTTTGGATTTTTTACAGTCTATTGCATTCAAGAGTTTCCAGTATTAAGTCCTTATCATAAGCATAAAATCCCCTATGTGCATTGTCTTGCTTATTCTTTGTCATGTGACCCATTAGAATTTGTCTAGCTCTTCATATTTCATTGAAAGTCCCATATCGGCAGGACATAGTAAAAGTCTCCCCGACCTATATTTTTAACTAACATGTATTTGTTGCAGATAATCGGCAAGACTTTTCTTTTGTTTCAGTGACTGAAAAGATTCACATCTACAAAATAGGTATTTCAGAGTAACATTATAGCGAAGTATTTTTCTTGCCAACCGAGGTATAGAAAAAGTATATCGGCATATGTCGGGGTGTCATTGTAGTGTCACAGCGAATTCAATTGGTCTTGCCAACTGGCATGTGGAGGGGTCATTTCGGCTAAACTGATGGGTATCGGCATGAAGTTATAACGAAACCATTTCGTTTTACCGATTGGCTTGCAAGCAAATGTCTCGGTAAGTCTTATGTGCATCAGGGAAGGTCTTGGCGAAGTGACTCTAGTCTTGCCGAACTAAATACAAGGGGATTCAAAAAGCTACTGGAGAGAGTATTGGGGTCTTGCCGATTTAAAAGATATACCGATAGAGATATGATTCACCAGGAGAAGATCTTTTCGACATAAGTTTCACCGAAGTTTGAATGTTATACCGACAAGTAGTTCGGGGTGAGTTTCATCGAATAGGAGTAATTTGGAGGAGTGATTTCAATAAGAAATTTGGCATCGATATAAGTCTTCCCAAAGGTTTACTGTCTTACCAAAGGTATTATTTCATTGGTGGGGTTTATTTCTTCGGTGAGAAAACTTGGTGAACACGCTGAAATGAGAGTTCATTGGTGAAAGGGTGATTTTGTCTCAGTGACTATGACTTGAAGAATGCATATCGACATGACACAATGAACTCTATGTAACATCTCCCCGACTCAGAATTGTTATAGCGACATAAAAAATAGGAGTGAAAGTCATCATTTTTTGATCCCAAGTGTCGATAAGACCACATTATGTCCTGGTGAGAGGTGTAATAGACGTTGCAAAAGACTTCACCCCAGATTTGAAAGTCTCTCATCGAAAGGACATTTGATGTGATAGTGCCAGTTTCAAATGGGTTTTCATTTGTGCTTCATTAATGGTGTGACGGGATATAACAGTAAAGTTTGTATCAATTCTTCAGTTCCGAATTGATTGCAGGTGAATTGGCATGCTGAACAAAGAACCAGGACATTTTTCAGTCTGAGGAGCTTGAGCAGAATACTGTAAGTGATTGTTTCTGGTTTTTTTACATTTTGATTCTGTAAGCTTGAGAATGGAGTCTTCTGGTTCTGGAAAGGGTAAGGGTAGAAATCCTGGTGAGAGTAGTCTATCAAAAGGAAAGAAACAAAAGGTTGATACAGAGCATGAGGGCACTGAAAGGAGGTTGAACCATGACCTTATTGATCAACTACCTGGCTCGGGGCCTAAGGCTAGAAGGTCCGCACAACTTAGGGCAGAAGTTGATAAACTAGATGACAAGTGCAAGTTCATAGGTGATGTCTAGACTACCATAAGAGGATATGAATTATTCAGTTTCCATTACCATAGAAGAAATCACTTTGAACCAGTTTATAACCCATGGAAGTTAAATGTAGGGAAACTGGTGTGCCCTAATATTTTTTTAAATGCAAAATTAGTAAAATTGCTTGCAGATAATTATGATCCAAAGCATAAGGCTATATGTGACCCATCTGGAAAACCACAGATATATGTGTCTAAAGAAGCAATGGGTGAGGTTTTCAAATTGGAAGGGTTTTGCAATGAGGAGATCAATTGTGAAGAGTTGGAAAAAGAATTTTCAAGAATGGATATAATCTATAAGGGTTGGAGGTTGCCTATTCATAGAATTAAGCAGGGTAACAAGTCAGAACCTCTGCAAGATAGTGAGGGACCTCCTTATCATGTAGATTTGTTTGATCCTTATATGAAGTACACATATTTCTCAGTGTGTCAAGTATTGGGGATGGATGCCCTGAAAATCATGTCAATTGTGCCAATGATTATCACAGTAGATATTTAGTATCACAACTCCAGGCCATTCGACTATGCCTCATATATTTCTAGGGAGCTTGATTCAGGATTGGTGGCTATAAAGGGTGGAGCTTCTATTGTTCATCTCAAACATTATTCATTGTTAATGCACTTGGTGCTGTATTTTGGATAGGAGTTGGGAGTATGGCCTCCAGAGATGAGAGTTTCTCAAATTGGTAATGAGGGTGAAGTGTTGCCTGTTCAGTTGTGGACTGCTATTTGGGACAACAGGTTTGCTAATTCTAGTTTCATCCACTTTGAAGAATATTTTGTGAAAACTTTGTACAAATTGTATAAATATCCTTGTAACTATTCATTGATTGATGAGATTAAAATATTTCTTTGGCCAAAAGATTTCAATGGGCCAATTGATCTTAATTGGGGTGACTGGTATTGTTTGGAAGGAGCTACAATGATTAGAGTGTATGGATTTGAAGGTACCCCTTTTATTCTGCCAATGACAGTTCCAAATAGAGTTGCATATTTGGGAATTGTTAGACAAATGGATTACAGCAGTGTGATGCTTTTCAGTTCTTATGGGAAGTAGGCTTTTATGCCTAGTACATTATGCTTTGGTGATTTCACTGTGTTGGCTAAGGAGGGATATTATTCAATCCATGATAGATTGTTGCATTATAATATGGAAAGGGGACCACCCAGAAAAAACTTTGACCCTGAAGGATATATCAATTTAGCCAAAGAAAGGATTAACTTTGGGAGGTATCAACATGTACCTTATCCTTTTGATGATATGATCAGGAATTTGGATGAAGAGGAAGTAGAGGTGGTGGTTGAAAACTATAACCAAGGGTTATAGGATACGGGGATATTGTCTTCTGGAGGTGAGGAAACCCCAATGGATAAAGTGCCACAGAGCATAACAGAGAGAGTATCTAGGTTAAGGACTTAAAGGTATGTTTGCCCAACTAGAGAACAGAGTATTGAAAGTGGTGATATTGATGCAAGGCATATGGAATATAGATCATTTGTTTTAGATGATGAGTTTATAAATTCTCCAGAGTTCAAAGCATTCTTGTACAAACAAAAGGGGAAGGAAATAAGAGAAAATGTTGGTGTTGTCACTTCTGGGAATGAAGAGCAATTATTGGGTCAATTGAGAAAATGTGTGGATGATGAAATGACAAATATGACTCCTGAAAAGGGGAGGAAAATGTTGGAGAATGTTGGTGTTATGATTTTTCTTTGACTTGATTTGAACTCTACATTAGTTTTTGATAGTTTCTTAAGAGATAGTAATGTTACACACAAACTTGATAAGGAAAGGGTAACAGAGGTGTATGCAGGCTCTAAGTATAATACTGATGAGGGATCATTGATGATATGGGCTTTATACCCACCCCACAGGAAATCAGTGGTAATTGATACAGAGAAGGAATTTGGCCATGTTATGACCCTAAAGGTTGGAGAGGCTGATCTTGTGGTTACTACAGAGATTGGGATAGATATTGCAAAATTGAATAAAGCATAGATCCAAACACTGATAAAAGAAAGAGAAATGTATAAAGCAAGTAATGAAAGAATGCTGAGAGAAAATGATAGATTGAAAGACTTGGTTGGTATTTCAATAGATCCAGCCAAAATGCTCACTCAAGGAGAAAGCTCTCAAGCAAAAGATCATTGGATAGGGTCAAGTGCTTATAATCAGGAAAAGTATGATGCAATTGTAGCAATTGTTAAGAGGAGGCAGGATAATTTGACATCCTGGTTGAATAAATTGTGGGGAAAATATTCTAGTAC
Organism: Sequoiadendron giganteum; assembly: GCA_007115665.2. Taxonomy (NCBI): domain Eukaryota; kingdom Viridiplantae; phylum Streptophyta; class Pinopsida; order Cupressales; family Cupressaceae; genus Sequoiadendron; species Sequoiadendron giganteum. The sequence goes on from CM021108.1 coordinate 316,339,610, forward strand.
TCTAACTGCATTAAAGGAGCATGAAAGGATGGATGGACGAATTATGGGAAAGTTTCATGAATTGGCCCAGAGTGATGAGGCTAACGATACTGCACTTGAAGCTGCAAATCATATTGTCAATCACCATGAAGAATTCTATGAGGAATTGCAGGGGGATAAAAAGGGATTAATTGAAGTTGCCAAGAAAACTATGATCACATTTTCTAATAATGAAGAGGAATTGAAAGATGCCACCAGATGGAAGAATGAATGTGACACAATACTGAATGGAATCATGAAGACAACCTTTGCAGAGGATACATCATTAGAGGAAGTGAGCAAGCAAAATGAGGAAATGGTCAAGATGGAAATCACGATCCAGAACGCTATCGATGATGCGGATAGACATGAGCGTCAGGATTATTTGGACCACCTCGCTAAGACTCACTTGTGGCTAACTAGAGCCTAATTATTCTCTATCTTTGTTTTGAGTTTTGTTTTTTCCTATTTTTGAATGTACGTGTCCTTTCATCTTCTCAATGTATAAATGTTCATTTTGAAAAAAATATAAGGGCGAGGTAGAATTAGATAGAGGATAGAGAAGAGACAACAGAATATAATTTTGTGGGAAAAGATGAGACTGGTTGCATATGTAAAATCATGGAGATATCAATGAAAATCTAATACGATGGTGCAATGTTTTCTGGTATTGGTTGTTTATGATATTTGTTGAAAAGTATTATTGAAGTTGTCTCTATAATGGTGTTTTCTGGTTATTCGAATTGGTGTAAACAAGTTTATAACTAGTTCGTCAATGCACATTTGCTACATCTATATGGTCAATTAATTGCTTCTTTCCAGTAAAGATTAAATTCTTTGAATTGATCATAGTAATTAGGGAATATCAATTGGATTATTAAGAAGAACTCAATAATCGTAATCTTGCATGTTTATACAAGCTATAAACCAAATAAAATGCTAAATAACTTGAATGTCTGCCAGGACAAATAAACTTGTTTTATATTTCTCTTGACTTCGTGAACCCTATAAGGCATTGGTCTTTTCATTTTTCATTCTTTAGTTTCGCTCACATTTTTACATCTATTAACTGAGCATAGGGTTTAGTTTTGAATATTGATATACATTGTGTACCAAATTTGTTATATTTTGTCCATTTCAAGTTGCCATCATGGAAAAATTAGGGCAATAGGAAAAGATCAAAAGTTAGGTCTACTTAATTTAGTTAGGTACACCCACCTAGGTCTAGCAGCACCTAAAGAGTAGAAGGTTTAATTGTTTCAAACCTTTTTTTGTTACCCTAAAACATTGTGAAAGCTTGGCCACCCTTCATGGTTCAGACCTGCATTTTTGAGAGATAACAAATTGGCGACTCTACTGGGACAACAAAGAATCTGTGCCTTTATCATAGAGTCAGAAGTGTTATATACAGACTCTGCTAGGGATAATAAGTAACAATATTTTTCTCACTTTCAAAAAAGTGAGTGGTGACTCTAATTGAATATGGCAATATGAATGGAAGAAGATCTCAATTTAGGGGGGGTCATTCTGAAGCTCCTCCTGGCAATAGTAGGTGGATGCATAAAGATGATAAGGTTGACAAGGGTAAAGGGAAATATGAGGACATGTTCTTGAAAAAAAAAGACAAATCATCAATACCTTATGGTGAGAATTTTTTTGACACCTGTAAAGATAGTTCAACTGAAGAGCCTTGTACCCCAGAAGATCAGAAAAATCCTTTTTACAACCCTCAGAAACAAGCCGAATTTGAAGTTGGACTCAAATCTGAAAGACTCAGAATTCAATATGAATATGACCAAAAAATGAAGGGTAATCAGAATGGACCTGCTAATTAGGAAATTCATCAAGAAGATTATGAATCTTTAACTTATGATGAAGTTAAAGCATGGTTTGAATTTCAGAAAAGGGAGAGGGAAGAGCAAGAAAAAGCCCAAATGATTCAAGCAATAAGAGAATTCAAATTGCAGAAAGCTCAGAACATTCCTCACACATCTGGTTTTCCCCCAAAGTATCTACCACCCCATAAACAAAGTAATCATGGTGTTGGGTATTCTGAACCACCAAGGATCCCTCACCATTAAATTGGGAATCAATATAGATAGCCAAATCATCCACCACATATTCCCACACAATATATAAATAATTATCCACCTCCTGGTCAGCATCATGTGCCACAACGAAATCTACAATATAATAACCCTATGTACTAGTATCAGTATACTACTATGATCAAACAATTTGATTTGGCAGGGTTTCAGTTGTACCCTTATCCTATGGATGGTTCTTGGAGAAATTTGGTGCCTAAATTCACAGGGAGTAATGCAATCACTACCGAGGATCATTTAAGGAGTTTCAAGGCTTTTATTCAGGATTTGGATGTACCTTATGAAGATTTGCATATGAGGTTATTCATGATGTCCCTTATTGAGGAAGCTAGGGATTGGTTCAATAGCCTGGCAACAACTTCTATTTATTCTTTCCAGATATTTCAAGATCAATTTCTTGAACAATTTGGGAATCTAAGTGCACCAGACGCTGCTCTTCATGAACTAATGTGAATTCAGAAGGGTTATAATGATTCAATTTTTGATTTTAATAGAAGATTCAATAAACTACAGAATAGAATACCTCCCAGATCAAAGTTGCCAGACTCTATAGCATTAAGTGTTTACCTGAATGCATTGGACCCTAAAATAGGGTATGAGTTGAGAAATAGGTTCCCAAGGGACTTAGTTGAAGCACAAAAGATAGCATTAACAATTGAGAACAACAGAAAGGTTGTTGGGATAATGAATAAGAGAGACAACCCTAGAGCTCTTCAACAAAACAATAATTATCAATATAAGCAGGAGAACACATATAGGAAGGATAGGCCTAGGCTGCATGATATGCCTTATAACACAAACTAGAAAGATGGAAAACCTATAACAGATAGGCCTAGAGACAAGGATACTCCTGATCCATTGAGAAAGAAGGGAACCTATATGGTGAATAACAATTATTTTTGTGAAGCTTGTGATAAACCCCATTCCCCTAAGTATTGTGTTGTAGCCCAGAGGATGCAAGAGGAGGGAGTGTTAATGGGAGATGGTGGAGAAGATCACAAGATCTACTTAACTTCAAATTCTCTTCACCATGTTGAGGAGAGATACTCATCTTTGGAGGAAGGAGGTTATGAATATGATGTTGCAGAACAAAGGTACAATGTCCATATGGTTGAGCAACATGTCTTTTCTGACTCTAAGGATGATTATGTAGAACCACAACCTATTGAGGTTCCCGCTCATAGTAATGTGAGGAGACTTACCGATGAGGAAATAGAGAGATTAACTATTGTTGCAGTTGAAGAAGCAAAGAATAAGTACTAGTTGAGAAATAGGATAGTAAATGAGAAGGAAGGTGTCCCTAGGGGTATCTCTATGAAAGATCAGAAAGTTGTACAAGGGGTTTCAAAGAGGACTGAAAACAAAGAACGTGAAGAAAGAAAACAAAATCCTATCCAAAAGGATGTGGTAAAAGAATTACCCAAAGAAATTCAAAAGACAGATCTGTCAAGTAGAAGAGAAAAAGAAGAGAATAAAGGAGAAACATCAAAACAAAAGAAAGTGACTAAGGCAGAAGGTTCTTCTTTTGATTTGACTCAAGCCTTGTCTCAGGTAAAGATGTTTGTCCCACTTCTTGAAATGATGAAAATTAAAGAGTATAAGGATAGTGTAGTACAATTGATAACAAATGAAGGTGAAAGACATGTAAGTTCTGAAAATAAAATGACTGCTAAAAATAAGCAGGATAAAGTAAACATCCCATAAATTTGCTTGAGTAATGTATTGACAAGTCCGCCACAAGTTGATCCTTTCTTTATTACGTTACTCATAAATAAAAAATTATTGAGGAATTGCATGATAGATTCTGGTGCTGCCATGAATATTATGCCAGTAGGAGTGATGAAACAGCTAGGCATGTGGGTGGATACATATGAAGGAAAATGTTATGCAATGGACAACCGACCTGTTCGTGTGGTGGGTATAATGAAAGATGTAGAAGTCAAGTTAGCTGCTTATCCTCAAGTAGCTTATAATATTGATATAACAGTGATAGATACCCCTCCCCAATTCGGTATGCTTTTTTCAAGACAGTGGACAAAAACTATTGGTGGAAATGTCCAGTTCGATCTATCGTATGCAACAATTTTGGTAAATGACCAAGAGGTGAAGTTGTACAAGGAACTGAGGATGAATCATCTTATTGACTATGTGCCACAAGACCAAATCAACTATTTTTGTGATGTTGATCTTGAGAGTTTCAATATAGAACCAGCACAACCAGAATTGACTAATAGTGACCCTATTGAAAAACATGTTGCACAGAACCACAATAGTGTGTGGAAAATGTATTTTGATGGAGCCTGTAGCCAAGAAGGCAATGGAGCGAGGATAGTGTTTTTTTCACCTGAAGGTATTACATTTAAGTATTCATTCATGTTAACCTTTGAATGTACAAATAATGTGGCAGAATATGAAGCTCTATTAACTGGGTTGAATATAGCGGTGAAGCATAAAATCAAGTTGTTGGTTGTTCTAGGAGATTCAGAGTTAGTTGTTTCACAAACTAGGTCAAATTATGCAGCAAAAAAAAAAAGACTAAAACCATATAGAAATGTTGTGTGGGATACAATTGAGTTTCTTGACGCCTTCTCAATTGAGTGGATAGATAGGTCGAAGAATATAATGGCAGATTTTCTAGCTAATGTAGCATTGAAGAGAGATGATATTACATTGGCTAGAGTGTCACAAATTGAACTCAAGACAAGGCCTGTTGTACCTGATAATGTATATAGCTGGCAAGTTTTTAATGATGACACTAATCTTCTAAAATTCCTTCATTGTATAGACCAGTATGAAGCCCAAGAGATCGACTTCAATGCCTTTGTTGAGGGAGTTGATGGAAAAGAAATAGTATTTGGGAAGGAGATTTTGCAGCTTAAGACAAATAAGCTTCCTAAAGGGTTGGTGGCACTTGAGAGGGTATATGATGGAAATGATCGATCTTTATTGAAGCAAACACCAGTTGGAAAGGATGATATTGAAGAAATTAATTTGGGAACTGAGATGGCACCAAAAAAGGTGTACATTGGTAAAAGGATAAGTCCTGCAATTAGAAAAATGCTGATTGATTTGTTGAGAAAGTATAAACATGTGTTTGCTTGGTCTTATGAGGATCTAAAAGCATATAGAGAAGACTTATTTCAGTATAAAATACCATTGAAAATAGATGCTAAACCATTCAGACAAAAATAAAGACCTATAAATCCAACTCTAGAGCCTAAAATGCAGGAGGAATTGGTGAAGCTCAGAGATGGTGGAATTATTATGCCTATCAGACATTCAACGTGGGTTTCAAATTTGGTCCCTGTCAGAAAGAAAAATGGAGATATCAGATTATTTGTAGATTTTAGAAATCTAAACATAGCATCCCTTAAAGATAATTATCCTCTGCCAAATATGGAGGCCATATTACATAAGGTGACAGGCTGCGAATTGTTGTCTATGATGGACGGATTTTCAGGGTATAATCAGGTCAAGGTTAAAGAATCTGAACAATACAAAACAACATTCACAACTCCTTGGGGAACGTATGTTTATTTGAGAATGTCATTTGGTCTCACTAATGTAGGGGTGACTTTTCAAAGAGCCATGGATGTGGCATTTGCTGATTTGATCAATATCCTCATGGTGGTGTATCAGGATGACCTCACTGCTTATTCCAAGAAGGCTGAAGATCATGTTCATCATTTGGAAAAGGTATTTATAAAAGCTCTTGAATATGGTATTAGCTTAAACCCCAAGAAGTGTAATTTTGCAGTTACAGAGGGTAAACTTTTGGGACATATTGTTTCAAAGGAAGGGGTTAAGATGGATCCCGAAAGGGTTGAGGCCATTGATAAAATTCCTGTCCCTAAAAATATTAAGGCAATACAATCATTTTTTGGACAGATAAATTTTGTTAGGAGATTTGTCTCTAACTTTGTTGACATTGTTAAACCCATAGCAAGAATGTTGAGAAAAGGACAAAAGATAGAATGGATTGCAGAGGCTCTGGATGCTTTTATATCTATTAAACGAGCCATCAAGGAGGCTCCTGTTCTTAAATCTCCTGATTTTTCAAAGCCTTTTTAGATTTTTTCATTTGCCTCAATGCACACTGTTGCAGCTGTTATGCTACATAAGAATGAAGATGGTCATGAACAACCTGTATCTTTCTTCAGCAAGTCATTATAGGGATCCGAATTAAAGTATGATATAATGGAGAAGCAAGCATTTACACTGGTGAAAGTTGTAAAAGCTTTCAGACCATATCTTGTTGGAGCTAAGGTAGTTGCTTATGTTCCTCATGCAGCAGTCAAGGATATTCTGACACAGTCTGAAGTAACAGGTAAAAGATGCAAATGGATCAACAAAATCCAAGAATTTGACATGGAGATACAAATTACTAAACTGGTCAGAGGCTAGGGTTTGGCTAAACTAATGGCAGAGGTCAATATTGAAGCAAATCATATTTTCACTATAGAAAAAGAAAATGTAATTGCAAGCATTGAACATACTTAGTGGTATATAGGTATCATGTAATATCTTAAATACATGAAGTGTCCAAAGGGAATGAATGACAACCAGAGAAGAACACTGAAGTTACAAGCATCTAAATATGTTTTTATGGATCGAGATTTATTTTGGAAAAATAGGGATGGCATATTATTATTATGTCTGGATGAATTTCAATCTAAACATGTCTTGAGTGAAATGCATGAAGGGGTTTGTGGAGGACATTACTCAGCAAAAATGACTGCTCAAAAAATTCTCAGTGCAGGATATTAATGGCCAAAGGTCTTTAATGACTCTTTTGCACATGTGAGAAAATATGAAGCTTTCCAAAAGTTCTCTGGAAAACTGAAGTATCAGGGAGCTTTGCCACTTCGACCCTTGCAGGCTAATGCCCCTTTTCATCAATGGGGAATTGATTTCATCGGGGAGATACAAGAAAAATCAAGTGGTGGACATAGGTGGATATTGGTAGCCACTGATTATTTTACCGAAAGGGTAGAGGCCATTCCAACTAAACAAGCTACAAGTAGGGTGGTGACACAACTTCTGATGGATAATGTCATTACTAGATTTGGTACACCGATGAGGTTGATCACTGACAATGGAATGTGTTTCAGATCAGATGAGTTCAGAGGCTTCTATAGCACATATGGTATTGTCATTTCTTATGCAGCTCCTTATCATCCATAGGCTAATGGACAGGCATAATCTAGCAATAAGAGTCTTCTAAAGATTATAAGAAGGATGCTAGGTCACAACAAGAAGGCTTGGGATGCAAAATTAAGATTGGTTGTATGGGCTGATAGAATTATGATGAAAAAGGAAATTGGGAAGTCCCCATTTGAGTTAGTGTATGGGACACAGGCCAGGATGGCTTTGCAGAACTTGTTACCAGTCTACAAGTTTGTTTTTCAGGAAGATTTGGATATTCCTGAACCCATGGAGGAAAGGATGGAGCAGCTAGCTGAACTGGATGAAATAAGGAGAGTGGCTCAAAATCAGAATATAAAGTTGCAGGTGTAGATGAAATATTTATTTGACAAAAAAGCAAAGGATATGAAATTTGGAGAAAGTGATCTGGTATTGATGTGGAATGCAAGATGCCAGGAGAAGGGAAAACATGGGAAGTTTGAAGCCTTGTGGCTAGGGCCTTTTGTGGTGATTGGAAAGAAAGGCGAAGACTCATACTACTTGCAAAATATGGCTAGTGAGGATCAGGAATTTGCTTGTACATGGGCAATTTCTAAAACATTTTTTCTCTTAAGGTAACACAAGAGGATTGAGGGTTGCCAGTGCATGGACAACTCTTGATGATTCTCTTTAAAATTCTTTTCCATGCATAGTAGTCTAGGATATAAAAGGAACAGGATTTGCAAGTACATGGACAATCCTGATTTTCCTTTTTCCAAAATTATTTTCCATGTACAGTAGTATAGGGTTTCATTCTTTCCTATTTCCATCTGTTCCATCATGCTCACATGTTCCATTACTCTAAGTTTGGTCTACTCACCTAGAAATCTGAATCCTTGCAATGATCTTGCTATCATTCATCCCAAGATGGAGCCACTATTAGAACTGTAAAATTTTGGATTTTTTACAGTCTATTGCATTCAAGAGTTTCCAGCATTAAGTCCTTATCATAAGCATAAAATCCCCTCTTTGCATTGTCTTGCTTATTCTTTATCATGTGACCCATTAGAATCTGTCTAGCTCTTCGTATTTCATTGAAAGTCCCATATCGGTAGGACATAGTAAAAGTCTCCCTGACCTATATTTTTAACTAACATGTATTTGTTGCAGACAATCGACAACACTTTTCTTTTGTTTCGGCAATTGAAAAGATTCACATCTACAAAATAGGCATTTCGGGGTAACATTATAGCGAAGTATTTTTCTTGCCGACCGGCGTATAGAAAAAGTATATCGATATATGCTAGGGCGTCGTTGTAGTGTCACGATGAATTCAATTGGTCTTGCTGACTGGCATGTGGAGGGGTCATTTCAGCTAAACTAATGGGTATCGACATGAAGTTATAATGAAACCATTTCATTTTACCGATTGGCTTGCAAGTAAATGTCTCGGTAAGTCTTATGTGCATCGGGGAACATCTTGGCGAAGTGACTCTTGTCTTGCTGAACTAAATACAAGGGGATTCAAAAAGCTATTGAAGAGAGTATTGGGGTCTTGTAGATCTAAAAGATATGCCAATAGAGATATGCTTCGCCAGGAGAAGATCTTTTCGACATAAGTTTCACTGAAGTTTGAATGTTATACTGACAAGTAGTTCAGGGTGAGTTTCACCAAATAGAAGTAATCTGGAGGAGTGATTTTGGTAAGACATTTGGCATCGATATAAGTCATCCTGAAGGTTTAATGTCTTACCGAAGGTATTATTTCATTGGTGGGGTTTATTTCTTCAGTGAGAAAACTTGGTGAATACGCCGAAATGAGAGTTCATCAGTGAAAGGGTGATTTTGTCTCTGCGACTATGACTTGAAGAATGCATATCGACATGACACAATGAACTCTATGTAACATCTCCTCGACTCAGAATTGTTATAGCGACCTTAAAAACATGAGTGACAGTCATCATATTTTGGATTCCAAGTGTCGATAAGACCACATTATGTCTTGGAAAGAGGTGTAATAGACATTGCAAAAGACTTCACCCCAAATTTGAAAGTCTCTCATCGAAAGGACATTTGATGTGATAGTGTCAGTTTCAAATGGGTTTTCATTCGTTCTTCATTAATGGCACGATGGGATATAACAGTAAAGTTTGTATCAATTCTTCAGTTCTGAATTGATTGCAGGTGAATTGGCATGCTGAACAGAGAATCGGGACATTTTTCAGTCCGAGGAGCTCGAGCAGAATACTGTAAGTGATTTTTTCTGGTTTTTTTACATTTTGATTATGTAAGCTTGAGAATGGAGTCTTCTGGTTTTGGAAAGGGTAAGGGTAGAAAGCCTAGTGAGAGTAGTCTGTCAAAAGGAAAGAAACAAAAGGTTGATACAGAGCATGAGGGTACTGAAAGGAGGTTGAACCAAGACCTTATTGATCAACTACCTGGCTTGGGGCCTAAGGCTAGAAGGTCCGCACAACTTAGGGCAGAAGTTGATAAACTAGATGACAAGTGCAAGTTCATAGGTGATGTCTGGACTGCCTTAAGAGGATATGAATTATTCAGTTTCCATTACCATAGAAGAAATCGCTTTGAACCAGTCTATAATCCATGGAAGTTAAATGTAGGGAAACTGGTGTGCCCTAATATTTTTGTAAATGCAGAATTAGTAAAATTGCTTGCAGATAATTATGATCGAAAGCATAAGGCTATATGTGACCCATCTCGAAAACCATAGATATATGTGTCTAAAGAAGCAATGGGTGAGGTTTTCAAATTGGAAGGGTTTTGCAATGAGGAGATCAATTGTGAAGAGTTGGAAAAAGAATTTTCAAGAATGGATATAATCTATAAGGGTTGGAGGTTGCCTATTCATAGAATTAAGCAGAGTAACAAGTCAGAACCTCTGCAAGATAGTGAGGGACCTCCTTATCATGTAGATTTGTTTGAGCCTTATATGAAGTACACATATTTCTCAGTGTGTCAAGTATTGGGGATGGATGCCCTGAAAATCATGTCAATTGTGCCAATGATTATCACAGTAGATATTTAGTATCACAACTCCAGGCCATTCGACTATGCCTCATATATTTCTAGGGAGCTTGATTCAGGATTGGTGGCTATAAAGGGTGGAGCTTCTATTGTTCATCTCAGACATTATTCATTGTTAATGCACTTGGTGCTGTATTTTGGACAGGAGTTGGGAGTATGGCCTCTAGAGATGAGAGTTTCTCAAATTGGTAAGGAGGGTGAAGCATTGCCTGTTCAGTTGTGGACTGCTATTTGGGACAACAGGTTTGCTAATTCTAGTTTCATCCACTTTGAAGAGTATTTTGTGAAAACTTTGCACAAATTGTATAAATATCCTTGTAACTATTCATTGAATGATAAGATGAAAAGATTTCAATCGGCCAATTGATCATAATTGGGGTGATTGGTATTGTTTGGAAGGAGCTCCAATGATTAGAGTGTATGGATTTGAAGGTACCCCTTTTATTCTGCCAAGGACAGTTCCAAATAGAGTTGCATATTTGGGAATTGTTAGACAAATGGATTACAGCAGTGTGATGCTTTTTAGTTCTTATGGGAAGTAGGCTTTTATGCCTAGTACAGTATGCTTTGGTGATTTCACTGTGTTGGCTAAGGAGGGATATAATTCAATCCATGATAGATTGTTGCATTATAATATGAAAAGGGGACCACCCAAAAAAAACTTTGACCCTGAAGGATATATCAATTTAGCCAAAGAAAGGATTAACTTTGGGAGGTATCAGCATGTACCTTATCCTTTTGATGATATGATCAAGAATTTGGATGAAGAGGAAGCAGAGGTGGTGGTTGAAAACTATAACCAAGGGTTATAGGATACGGGGATATTGTCTTTTAGAGGTGAGGAAACCCCAATGGATAAAGTGCCACAGAGCAGAACATAGAGAGTATCTAGGTTAAGGACTCAGAGGTATGTTTGCCTAACTAGAGAATAGAGTATTGAAAGTGGTGATATTGATGCAAGGCATATGGAATATAGATCATTTGTTTCAGATGATGAGTTTATAAATTCTCTAGAGTTCAAAGCATTCTTGTACAAACAAAAGGGGAAGGAAATAAGAGAAAATGTTGGTGTTGTCACTTCTGGGAATGAAGAGCAATTATTGGGTCAATTGAGAAAATGTGTGGATGATGAAATGACAAATATGACTCCTGAAAAGGGGAGGAAAATGTTGGAGAATGTTGGTGTTATGATTTTTCCTGGACTTGATTTGAACTTTGCATTAGTTTTTGATAGTTTCTTAAGAGATAGTAATGTTACACACAAACTTGATAAGGAAAGGGTAACAAAGGTGTATGCAGGCTCTAATTATAATACTGATGAGGGATCATTGATGATATGGGCTTTATACCCACCCCATAGGAAATCAGTGGTAATTGATACAAAGAAGGCATTTGGCCATGTTATGACCCTAAAGGTTGGAGAGGCTGATCCTGTGGTTACTGCAGAGATTGGGATAAATACTACAAAATTGAATAAAGCACAGATCCAGACACTGATAAAAGAAAGAGAAAAGTATAAAGCAATTAATGAAAGAATGCTGAGAGAAAATGATAGATTGAAAGACTTGGTTGGTATTTGAATAGATCCAACCAAAATGCTCACTCAAGGAGAAAGCTCTCAGGAAAAAGATCATTGGATAGGGTCAAGTGCTTATAATCAGGGAAAGTATGATGCAATTGTAGCAATTGTTAAGAGGAGGCAGGATAATTTGACATCCTGGTTGAATAAATTGTGGGGAAAATATTCTAGTACTCTGAATGCATTAAAGGAGCATGAAAGGATGGATGGATGAATTATGGGAAAGTTTCATGAAATGGCCTAGAGTGATGAGGCTAATGGTACTGCACTCAAAGCTACAAATCATATTGTCAATCACCATCGAGAATTCTATGAGGAATTGCAGGGGGATAAAAAGGGATTAATTGAAGCTGCTAAGAAAACTGTGATCACATTTTCTGATAATGAAGAGGAATTAAAAGATGCCACCAGATGGAAGAATGAATGTGACACAATACTGAATGGAATCATGAAGACAACTTTTGCAAAGGATACAACATTAGAGGAAGTGAGTGAGCAAAATGAGGAAATGGTCAAGATGGAAATCACGATCCGGAACGCTATCGATGATGCGGATAGACATGAGCATCGGGATTATTTGGACCACCTCGCTAAGACTCACTTGTGGCTAACTAGAGCCTAATTATTCTCTATCTTTGTTTTGAGTTTTGTTTTTTCCTATTTTTGAAAGGACGTGTCCTTTCATCTTCTCAATGTATAAATGTTCATTTTGAAAAAAATATAAGGGCGAGGTAGAATTAGATAGAGGATAGAGAAGAGACAGCAGAATATAATTTTTTGGGCAAAGATGAGACTGGTTGCATATGTAAAATCATGGAGATATCAATGAAAATCTAATACGATGGTGCAATGTTTTCTGGTATCGGTTGTTTATGATATTTGTTGAAAAGTATTATTGAAGTTGTCTCTATAATGGTGTTTTCTGGTTATTCGAATTGGTGTAAACAAGTTTATACCTAGTTCGTCAATGCACATTTGTTGCATCTATATGGTCAATTAATTGCTTCTTTCCAGTAAAGATTAAATTCTTTGAATTGATCATAGTAATTAGGGAATATCAATTGGATTATTAAGAAGAACTCAATAATCGTAATCCTGCATGTTTATACAAGCTATAAACCAAATAAAATGCTAAATAACTTGAATGTCTGCCAGGACAAATAAACTTGTTTTATATTTCTCTTGACTCCGTGAACCCTATAAGGCACTGGTCTTTTCGTTTTTCATTCTTTAGTTTTGCTCACATTTTTACATCTATTAATTGAGCATATTAGGGTTTAGTTTTGAATATTGATATACATTGTGTACCAAATTTGTTGTATTTTGTCCATTTCAAGTTGCCATCATGGAAAAATTAGGGCAATAGGAAAAGATCAAAAGTTAAGTCTGCTTAATCTAGTTAGGTACACCCGCCTAGGTCTAGCAACACCTAAAGAGTAGAAGGTTTAATTGTTTCAAACGTTGTTCTGTTACCCTAAAATGTTGTGAAAGCTTGGAAACCTTTCATGGTTTAGACCTGTGTTTTTGAGAGATAACACATCCATCTGTCCATTCTGAATGTCGGATCACCCATTTCGAGTGGCCATTTCTCTCTTCCAACCATCCATCAACTTTTTTGGAAATCATTGTTTCATTGACCAAAAAAATATAGGCGCTTCTTAAAACATCATTAGAGTTCGTATTTATCATCAGATCATCCATCCCAATCATCTAAAATTGATTTTGAAGGTTCTGACTTTTATGCAAAAACTTTTAGAGGCCATAATTTTTTACTCAGATGTGGGTTTTGGCTAAAATTTTATAGGTGGTTGCGTTATGAGGTGGCATGTGGATTCCCCACCTCACCAAGATAGGTTGGACCCCTTTTTTAGCACATTTTTGAACCCCCAAAGTTTCATCTTGACCCTCAAAATCACAATTTAGTGTTTTTTTCCAGTTTTTGAAAAAACACTTTCGTTAATAACTCTGAATCATTGTCTCATATTTGGTATGTTAGTGGTAAATTCATCCTATCTTATTATTGGGTATTGTTTGGGAAAAAAATTGACTCTCAAACATATTCCTATGATGTTTCCTAAAATGGCAAAATTTGACAATTTTTGAAAACTGCCAAATTTGGCAAAAAACTGATTGTCAACACCTTATGTCCTCTAGCTAAAACCCATGATCTTGATTTCATATCAATCCTATCATATCCTCTGATCCAATCCCAATCTAAGCTCCAATCCAGTTCTAATCTGAGTATTAATTCCATCATCCTAATTTAAGCTTTTATTCAATCCTAATATGAGCTTTCATCCAATCCCCATATGAGCTTTCAATCCATCATCTATTCTTTCTTGCTAATCTGTATCCATCATGAATATTTATCCCCCTCTCACATGACCAATAATAGAAATCAAGTAGAATCCTAATTATTTTGATGACGATAACAAAAATCTTGTTGATCATGAAGATTGTTATATAGATCCCCTTGATGTTATCATTGCTACCAAGCTCTCTCTAATCACCTCCCAAAATCCCACTACTTCTTCAAAATATCCCACCATGCCTTCATCCTCATCTAGCAACGGTCCTTATGCTACCCTTGACAAGGGATATCCATCATCCTCACCATCAACATATTCATCATGTCCTCCCTTTCAACCTCTATCCTACCCAACCTCCATACCCTCCTCTCCTTATCATCATCAATAATCCCAATACCTTCACCTTAATCCCACATCCCAATCTTCCCATTCTAATCCAACACCCAAACCTTCCTATCACAATCCCCCATCCCAATATTCCTCTTATCCTCATCCACCATCTTAATTCTCTCATCCTAATCTACCATCCATATCCTCCTATGCCAACCCACCATACATGTCTTCCTATGGTGGTCCACCACCTCAATCTTGCTATTCTAATCCAACATCCACACCTTCCTATCAAAATCTCCCATCCCAATACCCTTAAATTAATTCCGCATCTCCCCATTCTAATCCTTCATCCACATCTTCCTACTATCACTCCCCATCCCAATCTAATCCAACATCTACATCCTCCTACATCACTCCCCTTTTCTCGCATTATATCTTAATCCTTCATCTAATCATAATCCTCCATCTACACCAACCACTCCTAGTTCCCCATCTAGTCTCATCCACTCACCTAATCATAATCCTCCATCTCCTCGTAGTTCTACATCTAATCCTCATCCGCACATCCACTCATATAATCCTCCAATTCTTAATCCTAATCCTACGTCCAATCCCATACCCACATCTAATCCTAATCCTCCATCTCCTCCTAGTCCTACATCCAATCCCATCCACTCCTCTAATCATAATCCTCCATCTCCTCCTAGTCCTCCATCCATTCCCATCCCTTCATCTAATTCTAATCCTCCAATTCCTAATCCTAATCCTCCATCTCCTCCTAGTCCTCCATCCAATCCCATCCGCTCCTCTAATCATAATCCTCCATCTCCTGCTAGTCCTCCATCCATTCACATCCCTTCATCTAATTCTAATCCTCCAATTCCTAATCCTAATCCTCCATCTCCTCCTAGTCCTCCATCCATTCCCATCTCTTCATCTAATTCTAATCCTCCAATTCCTAATCCTAATCCTCCATCTCCTCCTAGTCCTCCATCCAATCCCATCCCCACATCCAATCTTAATCCTCCATCTCCTCCTAGTCTTCCATCCAGTCACATCCTGACATCTAATCCTAGTCCACCAATCCCTAATCCTAATCCTCCATCCATGCCCATCACTCTACCTAATCCTACATCCCTTCCAAATGTTACCAAAGGATTCATGGAAGAAGAGACACCATGCCCTCCCACTCTATCATGTACTATCACTAGTAATGAGGCCCTCCTCCATCCTACACCTATCCCTCCCATCACCATTCCTAACACCATCCAAACGATTGAGCTAGTCAAACCCATCGAATCCATTCAATCCTCATCTTCTACTACTAGACCCACCTAATTCATTGAAGACATCCAATCCCCTCCTCCTAGTCCTAATATTCACAAACTTGAATCCAATGACCTTCATGAATCCTCCATCCTCATATCTCCCTCAATTGAGGATTCCCTCCAACACTCTTCCATCACCATACATCCCACACAAGATGATTCATGCCAAGCACTTGATGTAAAGCATACAATCATATCCCCTCCTCCAAATCAAGATCACTCCATCCCATCTACTCCATATCAAGAACATAGTCTTCCATCCATTTCATCTCATGATCCATATCCTCAACCAAGTCATGATCCTATCCTCCCATCCACCCCATCTCAAGATCACACTATCTCCTCCACTCCATCCCATGATCCCCTTTGCCTTCAAGATCCAATCACTCCATCTCATGAGCCGTTATCATCCACTACCATAAATCTAGATCCCATTGTACTCCCCAATTCCTCTCATGATCCCTTATCACTCATTCCTCCTAATGTTGATATCCCCTCATCTCCATCACATGATCCTTCATCGCCATCTAGTCTTACCATCCCAATGCCACTTTTGTATCACCTTGGTAATATTACATGCGTCCATGATGGTCTTCTTGTAGAAGCAAAACAACGTCTATGCACCACCTTTCCTCCTCCACCTGCTAACACACTCACATCATGTTTCCAAAAGAATAAGCATCCTACCATAGATCATATGCTTCAGAACATGAACTATCAAGGAAAAGGTTTAGGCCTTCATGAGCAAGGTATTTTAGAACCCATTCAAGTCTAAGAACATCCAGGCACACATGGTCTTGGATATGTCTCCCAAAAATTGCACTCTAAAGATGTTGGTACAACCTTCATACATCCTAAACGATCCTCTTCTAAAGGCACAAGAGGTACTTCCCATCATTCTACCAAGTCATATGCCACCATCCCCCCTCCTCCCTCATATTACCTAAAAAAAACCATCCATCTTCCTCCCTCATCCTCTCAATCCATTTTGGGTCCTTATGTCCCTCCATCCATCATTTCTCATCCTCCATCTACTATGGGTTCTTATATCCCTCCATCACACCCCACACACCCTCCACATACACCATCCATTTTGGTTCCTTCTATCCCAAAATCACCCCCTCCATATTATCCTATTCATCCTTTCATACATCCACTCCCTCTCCCTCATACACAACATAAAAATCCTACCTACATAACTCCTAATCAGGATCAACAAAGGAACATACATACACATTCTCCATCTACACATAATCATCATAACCCTACCTCCATCACTCCACATCATCCATCTCCTCATACCCATCCCATTGCTAATAAACGCACTTTGGATGCCAAAGCAACAATGCATAAATCCAAACATCCACATGAATCTAAAGCTCCTCATGTCCCCTTCCAGAGACATGTTGAAGAAAATAAAAATCAAGTCCAAAATCCACATCAATCCAAAAGGCCACAAAGGCACATCGAAGAAAAAATAAAAACCATGTGGATCCCAAAGAAAAAAGGTGCCATACCTTCAATTGAAAAGTCCATAACAACATCCAAAGTTGTTATTTCCCCACAAAATCATTCACCTCCTCCATCTCCTAAATCTGTTTTGGGTCCCTACATCCCAAAATTCACTATCCCAATGCCTCCATTATCACCACACTCTTCATCCATTCATCCACCTATCTTTTTGCATCCTCCATCCCATGTGCCAATGTTGGTCCTGAACATCTTCCCCCATCACACATCCACTCCATCATTCCATCCATACACTTTCCAACATCCCATCCACTATCCCCTCTATCTCCCCCATCAAATCCCTTTAATCCATCCTTTTGCATAATCCATCCATTCTAATAAGGTTGTACCAACATCCGATGGTCACTTTACACATGGTCTCTTATTACCTCATATGGAACTTGGTGCTTGAGTCCTTCATCCATATCCTTATCAACAATCCTCTAAAATCTGCATATCCATCTCCCTATATTTATCCATCTTCATCCACATCCTAGTCCGAAAAATACAAAAAAAATCAAAAAATCAAAAGTAAAAAAATCAAAAAAAGGAAAAGAAAAGAAAAAGAAAAACAGTCAAGATACATTCATTTGTCCAATGGTAAAAACTTGGAAAACAAGCACCTTGGATAGGTACCCTCATGAAAACTTGGCAAACAAGTGTCATGCGTAAATCCCCCATCTAGTCTCATTCCACGATTGGGGGAAACATCCACTTATGCATTCCTTTCCTCCATCTCCTACATCTTCCTATCTTCCACATCCTATCCCTTTGATCCCATTTATCCTAGTCCCTCCATCTTCCTTGTGATCTTGATAAATTTAGGGGCAAGCCTCTATACATGCGTTGGACATCTCTTGGCATATACTTGCCTCATCCAAACACTATCATTTTCCTTCCCCCCCATCTACTTTTCTGATCCATGCATCCTATCCACATCTATCTATCTTCCATTACCCATCTCACTCCCTTATCCACCCATCCTGCTATCCCTCTTTCCTCATTGTACATGACACATCTAGAGTGGAGGCATCTCCTTATTTATGATTGAGTCCTTGGAGACATCACCCATCCATCCCTCCAAGAAATCCTTTCCATCTCTCCATCCTGCCCATCCTTACCTCTCCATCCATTTATCCATCTAGTCATCCCTTCCATCTACCAAATCCTTATCTTCCTATCTACCCATCCACTAGTCCTTTTCCATATTTTAATCCTTATCCTCCCATCCATTTATGCATCCAATACTCCATTCCATCCCTCCAATTTAGTATCCCTCTATCCACCTATCCTCGCATCTTTCTATCTCCCCATCTTTATCCATCCATCCATTTCCCCTATCTCATTATCCCTTGTCATTGGTATCTAGCTATCGGCTACCCCCATGAAATCCAATGCCATGCTATCTCACTATCATCATTACTATCTATTTCTCACATATTTACCATATCCCCTCAATCTTCATCTCATCTATCCACCTATCCTAGCATCTTCTCATCCATCCATACATTTCCCTCTATTATCCCTTGTCATTGGTATCTAGCTCTAGGCTACCCACATGCAACCCAATGCCATTCACATCGTAATTCATCCCTCCTATCTATTTACCACATCTTTCTCAAATCTTCATCGCTCATCTATCCATCATCTCACCTTTTGAATTCATATTCTAATGATCTAAATTACCTATCCCATCCCTGAGCTTCACATCCTACATATCTTACACATATCAACCATCATTCTATCTAATCCTGCAAGTCTATCTTGTCTCATCATATCAGCTCCATCCTTTTTTCCATTTATCTTGGTCATCTCATCACCTTCATCCATTGTCTTTCGTCGGTCTTTGTGTTGAACTACATTGCCCTTGTGCTTTCATGTAGGCAAGGTCAATCATTTGATCCACCCTCGGGGTTCTATCTTTTGTCTGTCTTGTCCTCTTTCATCATCTGTCTTTGGCCTTGTGTCAAACTACGTGGCCCCTATTCTTTCACGTAGTCAAGTTCAATAATTTGATCTACCCCTAGGGCATTTGATCAATCTTCGCCCTCCATCGTGGTCTCCATCATCCTCTTTCCGCTTTTATCATGGTATTTTCCTGAACTATGAGGGCTCTGTGCTTTCACATAGGCAAGGTTGATCTTTCCTCAACCCTTGATCCCCTAGGTCTTTAGGTTGATTCTTTTTTCATTTCATCAAGTATATCCCCATTTGAGCTGGTGCTTATAAAACAAATTCATTCCTATAACGAGATCCAATCGGTTTCTGATATCCCATGTCATGTTGATCAACCCATATATCCTCCATCTTTGGTCTCAATAGGATGTATCCTTCCTAACAAAGCGCATCAACCCCATCCATCCTCTTGATCCTATGGAAAAGGAAATTTGAAATTGATTCTAATCTTTTGATGCTTTTGAATTTTTTTTATCATTTGAGCTCCCTATCATCACTTGTCATGGTTGCCTCGATCCATCATATCATGGTATGATTTGACTAGTAAACATAGGGGCATATATTGATCTCTTTTTTATGTTTTTGTCTTCTTGGTTGTCCCACATAGTACTCACCAAGACCCCTGTGATCTTGTGTTACGCTGGGAAATTCTTTTGTTCTTATAGTTATCCCAATACCTGGCCCGACCAATGTCTTCGTGACTTTGGGGTGTTGGAATAGCCTTCTTGTCTGTTGTGTTTGTTTTATGCATGGTACACTAATCCATCTTGGTTTCCATACCCTAATGCCTGGTGTCTTATGCTATAGCAAAAATCAGTGCTCTAAGGATGACAAGAAAATTGCATTAGGATTTCATTTCATTCCATCATCTTGCATATCTCCCCCATCTTCATCCATTCAAATAATCTAATCACACTCTTGGTCTTAGCCTTGCTACAAGCCTTTAGCTAATCATCCTCATCATCATCATCATTATCATCTATGGGATGTATCCTTCCCTCATCAACAACACTCTCATCAGGATGTATCCTTCCCTATCCTTGTGTTGTTTTGGGATGTATCATTCCCTCATCAACAACACTCATCCTCATCCTCATCGGGATGTATCCTTCCCTATCCTTGTGTTGTTTTGGGATGTATCATTACCTCATCAACAAAAATCATCCTCATCCTCATCAGGATATGTCCTTCCCCATCCTTGTGTTGTTTTGGGATATATCATGTCCTTTTCAAACAACACTCCATCCACCATCTACCCAACCTGGCTTGTAGCTTGACTAGGGCAACATCATATGTGTCCTCAACTTCATTTGTGCTCACCTTGATCTCCCATAACTTATCATCAAATTACATCATCATCTTCATATCCCCTTTCTCATCTTTCACCCCCATCCTATAACTCCCTACCCATTTTTCTTTTCCCACTCGCTCCTCTATAGGTCTTTTCTTCCTTTTTCTTCCCGGGGCCGCCATTTGCACCCTGTTTGTCCGATTGACTTCATTCAAAAAACAAGCTTGCCTAAATTTTTGTGCTCTTTCCAACCATACCACCCATTTCTTCCTATCGATAAGTTTCTTGGGACCCCTCTTTTTTCCCCATCACCCTCTCGAAGGGGCATACCCTTCACATTTATCCATTTTCCTTGCCATAGGCATCCCCTTGCGGGATTGGGGCATCTTCATCCATTCCCCCACTAATGGGACATCTCAGGTCCTTCTCCTCACACTAGGGCATCATCTTTCGGTTACTTCATCTATAGAGTCATCTACATTTTCTTTTCTTCGAAGTACGGTTATTCTAACGGTACTTCGAAGAGGGGTGAAATGTAGACATCTAAATTTGATCACTTCCATATGATCAATATCATCTACTTTATTCATCTATTTCATTAATAGTGATTAAATAATTTATTTAATCATTATTTTATTTTTTAAATAAGCTTCCCAAAGTATGTAATTAAATAATTAAATACTTTACCTTAAACCTTTTCTTCTCTAAATTAAATAAATAAGACAATTTATTTAATTTAGTCACTTAACTTTTTTGATTAAAAATCAATTTATAATCCCTCTTTTTCTCTATCCTTGTCACATTCTCCATAATCCTCTTTTAATCCAGATTAAATTAATTAATTTGTGATTAGGATGTACACCACTTAATCAAGATTATTGTCACATCCTCCATAATCTCCCACTTTCCTCTAATCTCTCATTAATTATCCTAATCTTGTGTTTGCACAACCTTAATCAGAATCATTAGCCACATTTGGCTTACCTTTTTGGGTCAACCTTCCCACTTACCCTTTTTAGCCTGGACTCTCTTCCCCATGTGAATTTTTAATTCACATTGTATTCTTCCAAGGTTTACCCTATCCCCATACAAATGTGACTTGTCATTTTACATGTACCCAATGCTTCTAGAACCTTGGACTTGTCACATCACCCACATGTGACAAATATCCATCTTTTTGGAGACCCTCTCTTATCGACTAGATTCTTACAATCATTGTGAATTTTTAATTCACTTTTATTCCTCCAATGAATCTTCTCATCCCCCAAGGTACTTGTCCTTCATCCACCTCATGTACTTCTCTTCTACCTCATTTCCACATCATTCCACCCTAAGACATCTCACATTCCACATGTCAAGATGTGAAGGCTTGTGAGTCCTCAACTCACCATAGCCCTTCATCTTGATCTTGTTGGATCAATCTCAACCGTTGAATTCTCTAGAGAATTCCAATTAACCTATAAATACCCCCTCTTTTCCCTCATTTTGGGGATCAAGTCTTTTGCAACTAAATTCTTATCAATTTTCCATTTGAACTCTCATCTCATAATCATCACATCCTCATCCACTTTGCATGTCATTTTGCATATTCAACATAGCTTGTCATCCAAGGAGCACATTATTCTTCAAGATCAAGGGCCAACCAAGGAAAGAGCAACATAAAAGGTATAACAAGCAACAATCAATCATCTATGGGATGTATCCTTCCCTATCCTTGTGTTGTTTTGGGATGTATCCTTCCCTCATCAACAAAACTCTCATTGAGATGTATCCTTCCCTATCCTTGTGTTCTTTTGGGATGTATCATTCCCTCATCAACAACACTCATACTCATCCTCATCCTGATGTATCCTTCCCTATCCTTGTGTTGTTTTGGGATGTATCATTCCCTCGTCAACAACACTCACCCTCACCCTTATCAGGATGTGTCCTTCCCCATCCTTGTGTTGTTTTGGGATATATCATGTCCTTATAAAACAATGCTCCATCAACCCTCTACCCAACCTGGCTTGTAGCTTGACTGGGGCAACGTCATATTTGTCCTTGAGTCCATTTGTGCTCACTTATCCTTCCCATTGCTTACCATGATTTCTTATCCATCATCATATCTCCTTTCATCATCTCATCCCTCATCATAAGTTTCATCTTGTCAAAACTTTCCTGATTCTAGGACTTTGTCTCTTCTTTCCATCTTCTTCTCTCTCTTCCCCCCCTTCCTCCTCCACCCAGGTTGAGGCAGATCTACCCCCAGCGGTGGGGCAGAGCCGCCCCTGCAGTAGGGTAGACCCGACCGTGTAGCGGGGCGGACCCGGCCATGCGGTAGGATGGACCCACCCTTGCAACAAGGTGGACCCGCCCTTGGTCAGGGCGGACCCGCCCCTGCAGCGGGGCGGACCCGATCGTTCAGTAGGATGGACCTACCCTTATAGTGGGGTGGACCCGCCCTTGGTTGGGGCGGACCCACCCCTAGCTAGGGTGGCCCCGTTAGCCAGGGTGGTGTCACCACTGCTTTCCGTGAGGTGCCATCGAGCGGCGGCACTGCTAGCCGCAGCGGCGACTATTCCCCCTACCAGGGTGGAACCGCCCCCGGTCAGGGCGGACCCGCCCAAACCCGGGGTGGACCTGCCCCAAGCCGAGGTGAATCTGTCCAATGGGAGTATTTTCTTTTCCAAATCCTATATTTTTGAACATTTTTTAATATTTTTTTCGACTACCCATTTTTTTTCCTTCCTGGGGCCGCCGTTTGCACCCCGTTTGTCCGATTGACTTTGTTCAAAAGGAAAACTTGCCTAATTTTTTGCCCTCTTTCCAACCATACCATCTATTTCTTCCTATTGAGATGTTGTCTAGGACCCCTCTCTTTCCCCCCCCACCCTCTCGAGGGGGCATACCCTTCACATTAATCTATTTTCTCGACCGTAATCAACCCCTTCCAAGATTGGGGCATATTCATCCATTTCTCTGCTAATTTGGACAGCTCAAGTCCTCCTCCCCACACTGGGGCATCCTCTTTTGGTTACTTCCTCTATAGAGTCATATGCACTTTCTTTTCTTCGAAGCATGGTTATTGTAATGGTACTTTGAAGAGGGGTAAAATGTAGACATCCAAATTTGATCACTTCCATATGATCAAAAATTGTCCATTATATTCATCTATTCCATTAATAGTGATTAAATAATTTATTTAATCATTATTTTATTTTACACCTAAGGTTCCTAAAGTATGTAATTAAATCAATTAAATACTTTACCTTATCCCTTTTCCTCTCTAAATTCAATAAATAAGACGATTTGTTTAATTTAGTCATTTAACCTATGTGGATGAAAACTAATTTTTAATTCCTCTTTTTCTCTCTCCTTGTCACATCCTCCATAACTCTCTTTTAATCCAGATTAAATTAATTAATCTGTGATTAGGATGTGCATCACTTAATCTTGATTAAGTGTCACATTCTCCATAATCTCCCACTTGCCTCGAATCTCTTATTAATTATCCTAATCCTATGTTTGCACAACCTTAATCAGAATCAATAACCACATTTAGCTTACCTTTTCTGGTCAACCTTCTCACTTACCATTTTTAGCCTGGACTCTCTTTCCCATGTGAATTTTTAATTCACATTTATTTAACCAAGGTTCCTCTCTTCCCCATGTGAATTTTTAATTCACTTTTGTCTTTCCAAGGTCTTCCTCATCCCCCATGCAAGATTCTAGAAGGCTTGACTTGTCACTTCACATGTGCCAAGGGATTCTAGAACCTTGGACTTGTCACATCACCCACATGTGACAAATCTCTAGCTTTTTGGAGACCCTCTCTTATCCACTAGATTCTTCCAATCATTGTGAATTTTTAATTCACTTTTATTCCTCCAGGGAATCTTCTCATCCCCCAAGGTACTTGTCCTTCTTCCACCTCATGTACTTCTCTTCCACCTCATTTCCACATCACTCCACCCTAAGACATCTCACATTCCACATGTCAAGATGTGAGGGCTTGTGAGTCCTCAACTCACCATAGCCCTTCATCTTGATCTTGTTGGATCAATCTCAACCATTGAATTCTCTAGAGAATTCCAATTATCATATAAATACCCCCTCATTTATCTCATTTTGTGGATCAAGTATTTTGCAACCAAACTCTTGTCAATTTTCCATTTGAACTCTCATCTCATAATCATCACATCCTCATCCACTTTGCATGTCATTTTGCATATTCAACATAGCTTGTCATCCAAGGAGCACACAACTCTTCAAGATCAAGGGCCAACCAAGGAAAGAGAAACATAGAAGGTATAACAAACAACAATTAATCTATTTAGCTTTCTTTCATGTTATCTATTTCTTAGGCTAATCATTGAGGTGCCCTTTTATCTTGTTATTTTCTCTTGTTGCATTATTAGTTTTTATCTAGCATCTCACATTAGGACTTGACATTTTATTAGGATCACAGATTATACAAGGAAAGAAAAGTGTGACTTTAGATACAATTGATGCTTATCTAGAGCCCTTATATGATAAGCTAACGGAATTGTGGACATTAATTGAAGCAATTCAATCTTTAAGGGATGGTCATTCAATAAAATTCACTTTAAGTGCTTTAAAATTCATGATCTTCCTGCATATGGCACATTTTTTGGTCTCAGTGTTCATGGATACCATGGATGTCCTGCTTGCAACTTTAAAGGATTTTGTGAGGCACTCAATAATTTTTCATAAGTTAATTTATTTTTAACATCATGCTTACCTTAAAATGGATCATCCATATCATCAACAAAAAACACGGTTTAATGGTCAAGAAGAGAATTGTGAAGCACCATTGCTAATAATAGGTGATTACATTGTTGAGAATGGATATAAAAGAATGTCATTTATTGGAAATGATGGGATTTCTGGTAGTATATATGATCCATGTAATGAAATCAATGTAAATAGGTTATGCATATTCTATAAGTTACCATACTTTAAGGATATAGCCATTAGGCATACTGTTGACTTTATGCATACTAAGAAAAATATAACCTATGCTATTATAGAAACTCTTTCTGGTGCCTTTGGTACTATTTCATCACGTGAAGACTTTCAACAACTAAAGATTCATCAAAATATTTGGGTTGAAAAATATGATGAAAAATATAGAAAACATATTGCTCCTTATGATAAAGGAACAATGTGCACAATTCTTATAGTTGATGTCTCAGACTTGCTTTTCCACTAGATATGTAAGTAGTAGTATTAGAAGCCAAACTAACATTAATGGATTAAGAGGCCTCAAGACCCATGACTATAATGTCATAATAAATATTTTACCTATTGTAGTAAATATATTAAGTTTGGCAAAGGGGCCAAGATTGGCAGTTATAAGGTTTGATCTAATATTCAAGAGAATGAGTTTACATGTATTAGATCCTTCAAACTTTGATAGTTTGAGGGAGGAGGTTGTTGATGTCCTTTGTCTATTGGAATGGGAATTTCCACCAACAATATTTAACATATGTATGCATCTTTTGATACATCTACAATATGAACTAAGGCATTGTGGTCCGATAAGAACAAGATGGATGTATCTTATAGAATGATATAAGAAGGTTTTGAAAATAATTGTTCGTACTAGGGAAAAATTGGAAGGCAACATGTCTGATGGATATTCAATGCAAGAGGCCATGGGATTTTGTATAGAATATATGAAGGATTTTAAAATTTTCAATTGGAATGTATGGGATGATGATGAATAAGAGATAGTTGTAGGTGAAGTATTAGAAGGGAATGGATGTTTCTTCAAGCTAGCATATCAAGAAAGCAGTGTGATAGATGCCTATATTATTCAAAACACATCTTCAATTGATAAGTGGCGTAGGTAAAAAAAATAGACAATAATTTATTTACTCAATTGTATTTACATATTTATATTATCAATATTACTATTTGTATGTTAATAATCTATGTAGAAAATATGAAGAAGATAATCAAGCTTGGATGCAACATCGACCTCAAAGGCACATACGTCATGTTGATTTGATTGGAGGTGATTCTTTTCCAAAATTTAAAGAATGGATTTCTAATGTAGTTAGTGATGCAAAAGAAGAAGGTCAAGATATAACAATGGAGGAAAGTGAGATTTCAAATCTCCATATTTATGGGCTATGCATTTCAGTGGAATTTGGGCCTATGGTAGTCATTTAAGAGTGAAAGAAAAAGAAAAAGGAAAGATAAATTGTGATTGTGTTGTAAGTGCTGAATTTATTCATGAAACTGAGAAGAAATTTTATGTTGGATTCATCCAACAAATTATTCTAGTGGAATATGGTGCAAATAGTCCTATATTATTAAAATGTAAGTGGATCCGACCATCTACAGTACAATTTGATGAGTATGTATTTGTATGCACAAATATAAGACAATTTTTATCAAAGACAGACAAGTCGTATGTTTCCCCTCTTTAAATTAACCAATAATTTATAATTGATGGTGTAAGAAACTCGAGATGCTCATATGTCATTCAAATAGAGTCTCATTCAAAATAAATATTCATGGAAGTTGTTGATATAATGCTTGATGGGAAATATGTTAATTTACAAGAAACATTTGAAGAAGTGGATGAAGATGATGATGGAGTGTTTAAAGAAGACATTTTTATTACCAATGATAAATTGGGAGAGAGAATGCATTTCATGTCACAAATGAGGATGAGGAAGAAAATCAAGAAGATGCAGACACGAATGGTCATGATTCTGATCTTGTAGGCAATGCAAATGATTATGATGATGTTTTGTCACCTTAAGAGGTTAGCTTGTCACCTAAACTTTGGTTATATGTATGGTGTAATTTATTATTGAATGTAATAAATATCTGAGTATAGGTATTCTTATTCATTATTGTTTTACTGATATATTTTTGAATGTAATCATCATTATTTTGTTAGTACATTGTATACAAAACATGAGATGTTCACTACTGATTTGAAGTGCATTTAAAGTTAGGTTCAATCATTCTTAGTTTTCTTACTTTGGTTGAAAATTTTAAATTAATTTTGTTTAGTTAGAATATAATTTCTTGTATGTCTTATATGTTTTCTAGATGCAAACATATAATGAACATCTATGATTTAATAATACATATACATATCTTAACATTAGGTGAACTAATCCTCCCCATTACAAATAAATAAATGATCTCTTAGGTTTGAATAACACTAAAAACTAAAACTGAGAGACTACAAAATTAGAAAATTGTTCAATCTTTTCAATAAAATGATATCTAAAATCTAATACCGCACTACCGCAGCAGTCAGTAGAGGTATGGATGAGATGGTAGGGCATATAGGTCAATTTACAA
The DNA here is from genome assembly GCA_007115665.2 of Sequoiadendron giganteum. Lineage (NCBI taxonomy): Eukaryota > Viridiplantae > Streptophyta > Pinopsida > Cupressales > Cupressaceae > Sequoiadendron > Sequoiadendron giganteum. Next base: position 316,367,539 of record CM021108.1, read on the forward strand.
ATGCTTACCACAATGTCATGGCAACCAAACATGAATAGCATGGGGTGGTAGTGAGAACATGCTAACAACTAAAGTAAATCATAGCCCTTCAAGTGGTAAACATTGTCATTGCGGTATGGCAGTGAACAATCACTCAACGATCAGAATTAAACCAGTGTACCATAGGAGTCCAAATGGGTGTGCACGGGGTGGTGATACTACTACCAATACCCTACAAAGGTCTTGATATGACAAAGCGGTATGGCAATGAACAGTCACTTGACCGCTAGAATTAACTTGTTGTCTTAGGGGATTCCAAAGGGGTGTGTGCGGGGTGGCGGTATAGCTAATGCTACCCCATAGTGGTCTTGAAATGACAGAGCAGTATTGTGGTACAAGCTATCAAAGCATTAAATGATTACATCATTTGATTTCCCAAGATCAATAACATGTATTCAAACTTGAAATATGGGAATATTCTGAAATATTTTGCACGAATTGACATTAATAGTGAGGTGACCAAGCTCAACATCAAATATTAATTTGGAATCGATGAAATTTTGGCAATCATTCACAAAGCTCAGAATACCAAAGGCAAGGGAGTTCAAGTGGGAAAATTCTACAACTATTATTTCATCGGGTAAGTTCACAAAAACCTTTTGTAGCAAGTGTATAAGAACTAAATTTGCTTCTACAAGTAGACACTTAAATAAATCAAGGAGTAAATTCTTCATCATGCCACCGAAAAGAAGTCAACTTGTGAGTAAAAAGGAAGAGACCATAGTTTCTAAATCAAAGAAGAGATCCCTGCAATAATCCAATTTAGATGTGTTACCTAATTTTGTAGACAAAGGATTCAAAAAGGTGTTTAAAGATAAAGCCCATGCATGTAGAGACCCAATTATCCCTATCTCAGGGTGGGATCTATTTTGGTACTTATATGAAAAAAGGGATAAGAAGATTCTAGTTTTGAATCCTTGGACCTCAGATTTGGCCAGATTGATAGTCCCAAATGTCTTTGTAGATGCTGAGTTTATTAAAGTATTGGCACAATATTATCACCCAACTGCTAGGACTATAAGAATGTCAGATGGTTCACCATTAGTGGTGTTAACTATAGAAATAATTATAGAGTTTTTTATGTTAAACAAGCAAGCTATCACTAAGATGGACTTGGATAGAAGTGAGGAGGATTATAGGAGATTGAGGAAAACCTATAGGAGTGATGAACTTCTTTTACAAATGAAAAAGGGTGTAAACAATAGGAGGATACCTATATCCTCCTAAAATGAGCCATTTTCCATAGAAGACTTCCAAGTATATTTCAAAAGAACTTATATTTATTTTTGCTTTGATGATAGAAATGAAGATTCAAATCCTGAAGTCAACATTGAGTATGACTTTGCTGCTGAAATTGAGAAAGGGCTACATGAGGGATTTTTGCAAGTAAGAGAGAACTTAGCTCCCATCACTTTCAGGAAATACTCTCTGCTATGTCATTTAATATTGTACCAAAACAAAAATAGATGGACTAAAAGAATGTGTTTGGGAATGAATGATGATGAAGGGAATAGGTTGCCTGTACAAAATTGGTGTTACATCTGGGATAGTAGATGTAAAATAGTGATTATATAATATTTCATTATCATTTTGTAGTAAATTTCATGGATGCTCTTGGTCATAACTCACCAATATTTCCTAATAAAATCATGCAAGTATTAAGACATTTAGCATTGAATCCAAGGCAGGGACACACTCATAATTTTGATGAGTGGTTCTTCTTAGCAGACCAAACAGTAATTGTTGGAAAAACAAGGATAGACAACTGAGAGGGGGAGGGTGAATCAGTTGTTAAAAAAAAAAAAACTTATTCAAAATTAATCAACCTTTAATCTCAAATATGATAATTAACAGTGCAAGCAAGAATCAATAACACATCAGAGACAAATGAACACCAATATTTAATACGTGGAAACCATGTTAGGGTAAAAACCATAATGGATGTTAGTCCACAAGATTATACCCTATTAGAATTATAATGAAAAGTAAATAAGGAAAGCACGTGTATTTAGGCATACTGCCTAGAGCTCACTGCTCAGAGGAAGGATCACTGCCTTACATACAATTATCAAATTGAATCCATCTAATGAACATGAACTGAGAAATCAGCTTCTTCACAAGCCTGATTACAGTTCTGGTTAGGCACAAACACTTTGCTCAACCTTCTTCACACTCTTCTCAATCTCTTTCACACTTTGCTCTTCTCTTGAATTATTTGACCTTTATTCACATATGTAATTCACATACACATACAGAGCATACTCTAAAATGAGGAAAACAATCACTCTTATATACCCGCTACATGGATTTTCATCAACTACTCTATCGGCCATAAATAAAGAATAAATTACAACTATTGGCCTCAATACATAAATAAATCTTAATGCGCACCAACATAATTTAGAAAAAACATAGTGAGGACCCAAATAAACACCTTCGAACATGCCAAACAATAAAACATTAATCCTCATGGATCCACAACATGCTACCACCAAGATGTCAGCCAAGAACATGAAAAATTGAGCACACATTGGAAAAATATTTGATCATGAACACTCTGATAAATGTAGATGTACAAAAATGATAGGGAACAATCTAGACTCATCCATAAACATCACAGGAACATGTGCTACAACTGAAATTACAAGAATTTCATCCTCTTCTTCCAATAACACCAGCTACAGTAACAGAATGACTGTAGGAACATAGAACTTCATAAATTTCTCAAATCTTGATGCGTACCACTGAAACTTATGGAAAAAACACTTTATAGAATAAGAAACAAACCCTTTAATGCATGCCACCTGATTATCAAATTACAACACTTTCCACCACTCTGACCTTCTCAGCTTCATTGGTTGCTTGCAATATATTTATTACAATTTTCTCAATATCCTCGACATATACAACCTTCAGAAGCACCAATGTTAATAGTGTTGACAACAATGAAAACCACATATGAGCAATACAACCACAACATCCAACAATCTCCCCCTTTGGCATTGATGACAACACATGATGTGAAAAATACCATCAACCCAACTAGCTCTTCTCCAACAATCTCCCCCTTATATTGTGCACTCTTTTCCTATTTTCTCCTTCCACTTTATTCTTCTCCCATGTTTTTTGCATTGCTTCTCTCCCCCTTTGACATCAATGGAAAAGTTACACATGCTCTGATCCTCATATTTAGCACATTTGACTACTCCTCGTGAGTAGCAGCCACCACAACATCAATCCAGAATAAGATATGGCTATGAATTCACAAAATAATTCAAAGACTTGTATCACTTAGTTTTTACAGGAGGGGAAAGCAACCCTAAATTTCATCTACGATACTCAAAAGTATCCTTAGGTAGTGGCTTAGTAAAGATGTCCATAATTTTCTCCTTCCTAGGTATATACTCCAGTCTAACTTCTTTGTCACTTACTTTATCTCTCAAGAAGTGATATTTGATGGATATATGCTTTTTATTTGAATGCAAGACTAGATTCTTAGAAATTTTTATGGCACTTGAATTATCATAGAATATGGAAATGGGTTCTTCATACTCAACTCTGACATCTCTCAGTATTTTCTTCATCCACAATACTTGGGTACAACTGTTTGGAACAAAAATATATTCTACCTCAACACTAGATAATAAAACGAAATTCTACTTTTTTCTTAGCCAAGATACCAACTTCTTCCCTAAGAATAATGCACTTCCACTAGTACTCTTCCTGTCATCCACATCTCCTACCCAATAAGCATTAGCGAAAGCACTCAGGATAAGATCATCATCCCTAGGATACCAGAGACCAAGATCAATTATCCCTTTCAGGTATCTGAAGATTATTTTCATAGCAATCACATGAGACTCTTTAGGATCAGCTTGATATCTAGCAACCATGCATACAACATTCATTATATTTGGCCTGGTCCGAGTTAAATAGAGTAATCCACCTCTCATTGACTTGTATCTTGTTTCATTTTTTTTAGGAGAATCATCATTATGTGTAAGTTTGCATCTAGTTAGCATAGCTGTACCAACTAGATTTAAGTCTTTCATGCCAAAAAATTTCAATAACTCTTTTACATATTTAGATTGAGATACAAAAATTCCATCATCTACTTGAGTGATTTTTAGTCCTAAAACTAATTTCAGCTCTCCTATCATTCAAATTTCAAACTCACTTTTCATTTCATCAGCAAACTTCATACAAAAATCATCATCACCTTCAAAAATAGTGCCATAAACAAAGACTTCAATGATCAATTCTTTATTCTAATCCAACTTAAAATACAAATTGTTGTCAGCAGTACCTTTATTGAATCCAAGTTTCAACAAGTATTTATCCAATCTAACATACCAAGCTCTAGGAGCTTGCTTAATTCCATATATAGATTTCTTCAATCGACATACCATGTTTTCTTTGTCAGTCAATTGAAATCCATCTGGTTCTTCAACATAAACTTCTTCTTCTAGCTCACCATTAGAAATGTTGACTTTACATCCATCTGATAGACTTTGTAATTCTTGAAAGTAGCATAAGCAAGAAATAATCTTACAACCTCAATTATAGCAAAAAGGGAAAAAGTTTCTTCAAAATCAATACCTTCCATCTGTGAGTACCCTTTGCAAACCAGTCTTGCTTTGTTTTTGACCACTTCACCTTGTTCATTCAGCTTATTCTGAAACACCCATTTGGTTCCAATCACTTTTTTGTTCTGAGGTCTAGGAACAAGATTCCATGTATCATTTTTCTCTATTTTCATTAGTTCTTCTTTCATGGCTTCCATCCAGTATTCATCTTTGCATGCTTCATGGATATTGCTAGGCTTAGTTTTGGAAATTAGACAATACTCTTCTAAAATTATTCTTCTAGTTTTCACACCTTTTCTCTTATCTTCTATGATCTGATTGTCATAATGATTTTGCCTTAAATACTTGGGAGTTTTAGGATTTATCTTGACTTATTTTTCTTATGTTCTTTCTTCTGCACTTCTACTAGTTTGTGCTTCTTGATTCTCCTGGTTCACCGGAACAATTTGAATTTGATTCTATGTCTGAACATTATTTTCATTGTTAGTACTATCATGTTGATCATCTGAATCATATCCACTATATCTGGATGGTCAAACAATATCTTCATCAACTTTGACATTTTCACTTTCAGCGATTTTCTTCAACCTTTTATTAAAGCACCGGTAAGATTTTCTATTAGTAGAGTAACCTAAAAAGGTTTCTTCATCACTTCTAGCATCAAAATTTCCTATATCATCATCTCTCTTGATGTAGAATTTACTTCCAAAAAAAATGAAATATTTGACAGTAGGCTTATAACCAAACCATAGCTCAAAAGGGGTCTTACCAGAATTACTATTGACATTCACCCAGTTAGTGGTATACACAATAGTACTTACAACTTCTCTCCAGTAGAAATGAGGAACATTAGCATCATGGTTCTAGCAATGTCTAGAACGGTTTTTTTCTTTCTTTCAATTGAACTCCATTTTCTTGAGGGGTTCGGGGAGAAGATAGTTGTCTTTGGATTCCATTCTCTTCACATAAAGAATTGAATTCCTAGGAAGTGAATTCACCACCTATGTTTGACCTTAGGCATTTTATCTTTTGACTTGTGTCATTTTCTGCCATAGCTTTGAAGCTTTTGAAATTTTCTAATGCTTCATGTTTTTCTCTTAAGAAAGCAACCCATATCATTCTAGAATAATCATCAATAAGAAACATAAAGTACCTTTCTCCTTATAGACTTCTGATTCTAGATGTACCACATAGATCAGTATGTATCAAGTCTAGTATTCCATTAGAGCTATATTATTTTCTCCGAAAAAAAATTCCAGTTTTCTTTCCCATCTGACATTCCTTGCATATAGTGTTAGTAGGTTTCACTAACTTAGTAAGATCTTTGACTTCTTGAGTAGAGATTATCTTAACAATTTTATCAAATTTCACATGACACAACCTCCTATGTGATAACCAACTTACATCAATTTGAGCAATTAAACAACTTTCACTAGCAGCACTCAAGTGAAAAATATTACCTCTTGTCTTTGTACCTGAAGAAATCATATTTCTAGAACTTCCCCTCATTTTGCACTTACCATCCTTGAACTGAAGGTTGTAACCATTGTCTACCATCTATCCAACACTTAACAAGTTATTCTTTAATACTTCTACATAAATAACATAATCAGTATTGTGCTTACCACCAAAAGAAATAGTGCCTTTGTCACAAATCACACTATAAGTGTTGTCTCCAAATCTTACAACACCACCATCATACTTTTCCAAGCTTACAAACTTTCTTTTGTCACCATTCATGATGTGATCACCCGCTCTCAATTACCCACTCATCCTTTTCTTCAATTTTTATTGCAAGAGCTTTCTCAACATTCACATTACTAGTAGATTCAGTGGACACCTGACCATTTTCTTTGATAGAAATGAATAATCATTCATCTTCATTTTTAGTTTCTTTATCAGATTCATCATCAGTAACACCTTCAGCATAATAGCATTTCTTTTGAAATCTAGTCTTCTCAAGTTTTTATTTAGAAACTCTTTTAGGACATCTTGATGCAAAATGACCTATTTTACTGCAAGAAAAACATTTGATAGGTAACTTTCCTTTGTACTTACCATGACCTCTAGCTTCTCTTTTCACAATCAATGCTTCCAGTTCTTCTAATTATTTTTTTTTAATCTTCAATTTGTTTCATCTCATCTTCATATTTGAATTTCCTTTTGGAAATCTCTCTTGAATTGTATCTTTGTTGGATTTTTTCGGATAGAGTAGCTTTGAATGCAGACTCGATCTTAGGAGTAGATTCACCAAATTCACTTAACTCAAAGGCAACAAGTTTTCCAATCAGCATGTCTCTTGTCACATTTTTCACTGTCCCGAGTTCATCAATAGCATGAGCTCTTGTTTTGTAGGAGGGAGGCATAGATCTAAGTATCTTAGCCATAATTTCTTCTTCATCCAAGGTTCCACTGGAAAATATAATTCTCATCACTAGTTCATTTATTTTTTGAGAAAAGGAGAGGATTTTCTCATCTTCACTCATCTTCATGTCTTCCCACTTGCCTTTTAAACTTTTTAGCTTAGCACTTTTCACTAGTGCATCTCCTTCATACAATGTCTCCAAATTTTTCTAGATCTCATGTGCAGTCTTCAATCCTATAACATTTGTCATCTTTGAATCTGTCAAAGCACTCAACAATGCTTCAATAGACCTATTATTAGCTTTTGATTTATTGATGTCATCTTTAGAGGATAAACCATTCTGAGGAATAGCATATGCACTCTATGTGATCTTCCTGAAAGGTTCTCTAATGCACTTCAAATGACACTCCATCTGAATTTCCATAAAGAGTAGTTTGTACCATCGAATCTAGGACTATCCTTCTTGTATGATTCCATCTCGGATCACCTCGAGCTATTAGGCTTCTTCAAATGAAATAGCTCTAATACCAATATAGACAACTAAGAGGGGGGGTGAATTAGTTGTTACCAAAATCAAACTTATTCAACATTAATCAACCTTTAATCTCATATATGGTAACTAATAGTGCAAGCAAGAATCAATAACACATTAGAGACACATGAACACCAAGATTTTATATGTGGAAACCCTGTTAGGGGAAAAACCATGGTGGATGTTAGTCCACAAGATTATACCCTGTTAGAAGTATAAGGAATGCACTTGCATTTAGGCACATTGCCTAGAGCTCACTGGTCAGTGGAAGGCTCACTTCCTTACATACAATAATCAAATTAAATCCATCTGATGAATATGAACTAAATAATTAGCTTCTTCACAAGCCTGATTAATGTTTCAGTTAGGCACAAACACTTTACTCAACCTTCTTCACACTCTGCTCAATATCTTTCATAATCTGCTCTGTTCTTGAATGATTTTACCTTTATTTTCACATGTAATTCACATACACATACCGAGCATACTCCAAAATGAGGAAAACAATAGCTCGTATATACCCGCTACACGGATTTTTATCAACTACTTTCTTAGCCACAAATAAAGAATAAATTATAATTGTTGGCCTCAATACATAAATAAATCTTAATACACACCAACACAAGTTGGTCACAACATAGTGAGGAGCCAAATAAACACCTTTGAATATTCCAAACAATAAAATATCAATCCTCATGGATCTGCAACATGTCGGCCAAGAACATGAAAACTTGAGCACACATCAGAAAAATCTTTGATCACGAACACTTTAATCAATACGATCATATAGAACTAATAGATCACAATCTAGACTCATCCATGAACATCTCAGGAACATGCACAACAATTGAAATTGATAGACTTTCATCCTCTTCTTCCAAGAACACCTACTATAGTAACATAATGACTGTAGGAACATAGAACTTCATAACTTTCTCAAATCTTGATGTGTACCACTGAAACTTATAGAAAACATACTAGATAGAGTGAGAAACAAACCCTTTAATTCATGCAACCTGATTATCTACTTACAACACTTTCCACCACTCTAACCTTCTCAGCTTCACTGACTGCCTGCAATATATTTATTACAATTTTATCAATCTCCTCAACATATACAACCTTCAAAATCACTAATGCTAATAGTGTTGACATCAATGACAACCAAATATCAAAAATGAAACCACAACATCCAACAGTAATAAGGGTCTATGGGTGTCATCAAGCCCCACATTTTTTTCCTAAATTTGATTCTATTAGAATTTCATTTTTAGAATTTATATGGAAAATGTTATGGATGGATCAGGATGTTATGAAAAGATAGAAAAAGGGGACATTCCTCCCTTACCTAACTAAATATGAGGATCTATTTGTAGGGTATGAAACTCTTGAAGAAATATAGAACTATTTGAAGATGTGGTATTGATTGAATTCATGAGGAGAAAGGGTCTTTGATCTTGAAGGGAATATTAATTTTATAAAGAAAACACTTCTCACTAAAGATGGGATTACCCATGTAATGGATTATGAAGAAGATGTAATAAGAAATTACTTTACACCTAATGATTTTTTTCAGAGGAAGAGGAAGTGGGAATTCATAAAGAGGCTTGAGGAGGAGAAGAAGAAAAGAGACACTAGATTCGAAGGATTCTATGTTGAAGAAAAGGATCCTATCAAAAGGATGAACATAATAATTGACAAATTTGATATATTATATGTTGAAATAGAAAAGAAACCCAAGGGTCAATCTTCAAAACCCTCCAATCTTCCCATCAAACCAAGTGGTATTGTAATCATAGAGTCCCTACCAAACACTACCATAATACAATTAGAAACATCCCCTGAACAACCAAGTCCTAAAAGGTAGAAGACACATGGAGTGACCCCCTTAGTGGCATATGAAATAAGTGAAGGAGTAGGGGATAATAAAGAGGTAGGTGATGTACTTTTTTATTTTAAATATTATGAATTTGATCATCCACTACCTAAGCTTGCAACTAATGCTCACAAACCAAAATAAAGAGTGGATATACATGGGAATAATGATCAACAAGTACATGATGATGAAAGGGTGATTTGTACCCTTAGATTTATTGAAGGTGATGAATTTATTCAAAATCTCAAGTTTAAGGATTTTTGGTTTAAGATGAAAATGAAATAATTTGAGGAGAGACTCCAAATTAATAAGATGGGCTAGTACAGTCACGGTAGGAGGGTCCTCAAAGAGAAAAATATGAACTGTGCAACAAGAGTCACACCATAGAAGAAACATAAAACATGAAGGAAAATGTAGATACAAATATTATTATTATCAAAACTGTCGATTACATAGAGTCGACCACATTCGAGCTTACAGATTCAACTCACAAGCCTGATATAACATGATCAAAATATAACGCTCATACATGTGATCAAAAATCTTATAGATCAAATTCTATATACATCTTATTCTATTTTGTCTTGATTGATTTGAATCCTCATGATTCATTACAAGATTTATATCATATCCACGGGTCAAGAAACATTTGCATCGGCCAAAGCTCATTACAATCTTTGATGAAGGAAATGTAACATGTCCAAGAATAGGTTGACCTCAAACTTGAATTTCTTCCATGGTAGATGTGCATGATGAAGTGTGTACCTAATATTAAGTTTGGGGACATTCCATGAAACAAATCAAAACACACTGTGAGGATTCGTAAGTCACAAGAAGGATCCACGATCGATCAAACTAGCCGTTAGGTTTTGAAATTATTCTGGGGCCAATTCCAAAATTGTCACTCAATTTTGAAGCAATAACTTGCCAGAAAAAGATCCGATCGAGCTAAAAAATTGGAGTAAGGAAATTGAACATGTCCATAATAAAATCATAGGTGTGTGAGGTTTGGTGAGCAAACATGAAGAAATACTAGATATACCAACTTGAACAAGAAAAAGAACAAAACTAAATTAAAATATTTATGGTTGATGCAAGATTACCAAGAACCAAGGATGCTCCTGCATCAAACATCCGGGGTTAATGAAAAGTGATTCCCTCACTTCACTACGGCCAAAGGGAAACCAATATGGTCTACCTTAGCCTGAGAAATCCAAGAAGAATCCTCCACTGGTCTACCTTTCCACTTCACCAAATATTCTTTGTATTATCTTCCATGAGTCTTTTTCCCCTCTCTGACATCCAAAATATCTTTTATCCCATCTGATTATTGTTTAGGAAGCTATTTTTCCAATTTTTATTTACTATCTTCATTGAATTATTCTTCATGGGACTAATGTAGATCTGAAATGTTGAATATAGGTGATACACCCATGTCATTTGGTAACTCCTTCATATGCATTTCCTGAATCAAACTTCTTCAAAATCCTACAGGGTCCAAACTTCCTCATCTTGAGCTTATTGTATGTGCCAACTAGGAATCTTTCCTTCCTCAAATATACCATTACTTCATCTCCAACTTTGAACTCCTTATGGCTCCTCTTTTAATCTACTCGCTCCTTATATTTTTGGTTCATATCTTCCAAATGTTACTTCACTTGATTGTGCACTTTCTTCATATGTTCTAAGAATTCCTCTACTTCCACACTCCTTTTATCTTCTTTACTAATGTCTCACAATTTTGATATACCTCTAGGATGAACTCCAATAACAATATCAAAAGGTTTCTTTCCTATACTCATGTTCACTGAATTATTGTAGGAAAACTTTGCTTGTGCAAGGGATAAATCCCAACTTACGATCTTCTCTCCAACCAAACATCTTAGAAAATTTCCCAAACTTCAGTTCACTACCTCTGTCTGTCCATTAGTCTGTGGGTGAAAATTAGAACTGAATTACAAATCTATCTTCAACTTCTTCCAAAGTGTCCTCCAAAATTAACCAACAATTTTTTTATCTCTGTTTGAAACAATAATCCTAGGTAATCCATGCAATCTGACCACTTCCTTGAAAATACAAGTCTACTACATGTACTGCATTTGTTGTCTTCTTACAAGGTATGAAATGTGCCATCTTAGAAAATTTGTCTAACACCACAAATACATAATCATTACCTCTTTGTGTCTTAGGTAAACCAAGTATGAAATCCATACTGATATCCTCCCAAGGGATTTCTAGAACTGTCAAAGGTTTATACAATTCAAAATTCTAACAAACTTTGCAACTTTGCAAAAAATTCCTAACATCCTTATGAATCTGTGGCCAAAAGTAATTCTCACTTACCAATGCTATTATTTTATCAATTCCAATGTGTCCTGCCGATCCTCCACTATGTTTCTCTTTCACCAAGTTATCCCCCATTCAACTTTGAGGTATACACAACTGATTTCCTCTGAACAACATAACTTCCTGAATGAAATAATCCAACAACTGACTTCTATCCTCCAAAACTGGTTCTTTACATGCTCTCCAAGGTTCTACAAAATCTAGGCCTTCCTCATACAAGTTCTTCAATTCATCAAAGCCTAATACCTCCATTCTCGTTTGTGTCAATAAATTCCTTCTCCTACTCAAAGCATCAACAACTCTATTTGAACTTCCACTCCTATGTTTCAAAACAAAAGTATAACTTTGCAAGAATTCCACCCATCTCATGTGTTTCTGATTTAACTTACCTTTACTATTCAAGTATTGCAAAGCCTCATGATCGGTATACAACACAAACTCCTTAGACAACAAGAAATGTCTCCACTTCTTCAAGGCTTGAACTATGACATAAAACTCTTTATCATACAATGAATACCTTTTCCTCGCATCATTCAACTTCTCACTGAAATAAGCTACTGGTCTTCCTTCTTGACTTAACACTACTCTAATTTCATTTCCACTTGCATCATAGTCTACCTAAAATACCTTACTAAAGTTTGGTAAATCCAACATAGGATGCTCATTCACCTTCTGTTTAAACAACTCAAAAAAAAATTCTTCTCCAGATGTCCATCTAAAATCCTTCCTACCTCCTCTCACTTTTTTTTTCATAGGACTGCAAATAGAACTAAAATTCCTAATGACCTTTCAGTAGAAACTAGCCAATCCATGAAATTATATTACCTCTCCAATTATTTCAGGTGTAGGCCATTCAAAAATTTATCTTACCTTCTAAGGATCCATCTTCAATCCATTCATAGATATCACAAACCAAATATATACCAATTCTTCCTTCATAAAGCTACACTTCTTGATTTTTATAAACAACTGCTCTTCCCTCAACCTCTGCAAAACTTGTCTTATATGTAACAAATGTTCTTCTCTAGTCTTAATAAAAATCAAGATTTCCAAATAGACAATTACAAAATTACCCAAGAATATCTTCAATACTTCATTCATCAACCTCATGAAATTACTAGGTGCATTTGTTGGTCCAAAAGGCATCACCAACTACTCATAATATCCTTCATTTGTCTTGAATGTTTTCTTCCATTCATCCCCTTCTCCGATTCTAATCTGAGTATCCACTCTTCAAATATATCTTTGTAAAGTATTTTTCTCCACTCAAACAATCCATAATGTCATCCATCCAAGGCAAAGTAAATCTATACTTCACTATTATCTTGTTTATGGATCTAGAGTTTGTACACATCCTCCATTCTCCATCCTTCTTAGGTGCTAGCACTGCAGGTACTGCACAAGGGCTTAAACTTTCTCTTATCAAACCTTATCTCAACAAATCTTGCACTTGTCTATTACATTCTTCATTCTCTGTTGGTGTCATCTGATGTGCTACTTTATTAGGTAAACTAGCTCCAAGAATTTGGTCCATGCAATGACTAATACTCCTTACAGGTGGCAATCCATTAGGTACGTTATCTAAAATGATAGCTTCATATTCTGCCAACAATTCCTTTATCTCTTATGGTTGTTCTTCTACATGCTTCAAGTCTTCCACCTTCTAAGACACCAAGGCATAGCACATGTTATCATGTCTTAGTTCATCTAAAAATATCCTCCCATCAACCAAAAAAAATTCTAGCAGTCATGCAAACCTCAACTTTAGGAACATCCTCCAAGGGTAACAAAGTCTACTTCATCCCATTAGCAACAATAGTGTATATTTTCTTCTTTCCATCATGAATAGCTTGTCTATCATAGTGTATATTTTATTCTTTACAACATTTACCAACTACCTTGCATCTGGTCTGAAACAAATTCTCTCTGCAACAGTTCCTTCTCCAATTCACTTTGACACAATACTCTCTTATTCACCAACACTTCTTCTTTCGGTTGATTAGGTGATCCAACATAATTCTCCTCAATAAAGGTTGTTCTTCTATTGTTCTTAGTTCTTCTTCTTGTCTCTCCCTATTTGCATTCAAAGGCTTTATTTCCTTCACCACATTTGAAACAAGTTCCCCTGAATACTTTTTTCTCCTATCCTCTATCATCTTTTCTATATCCTTCATTTTGGTAACCACCATATCCTCCTCTTTGGTAAGAGTTTCCATCATCTCTTTGATATTAATTTTCATTCTTATTGATCTCCTTATCCTTGTTTTAATCTAGAAAAGATCCTCTTCCTCCTATAGTAAAAATCCTTCCTTTTTGAAATCTTCCGCCTCTTCCTGTTTGTCTCTTCTCATGTCTTTTTTTTAGCTTCTCTTTTGATTTTAGGGCACATTGATATGCTTCTCCACACTCAAAAAATTAATCAAAATGATCTCATCTTGTATAGACAACCTCAAACCATTTACATATCCAGCTACTTGCTCAATCTCATCCTCTGAATGTCTAGATTTGACGTTCAACTTATAGAGCTCCTCAGTATACTCTATCACACTTGATTCCTTTTGTTTCAGATTTTGCAACTTCTTGAACAAACTGATCTGATAGTCAGTAGGCATGAACTTTTTCTTCAGCTTATTCACATCTGATCCCATGATCTTATCTTCTCCTTTCCTTTTCTTTTCCTATCTATGTGCAAAGTTTCCCACCAAAGGGATGCATGTCCTCTCAACTTTGTACAAGAAAAATTCACCTTCTTATCTTTTGGAGTACCTTCAAAATTAAATTACTTTTCCATCTCTATTATCCAATCTAGAAATTCATTTGAATCCAACTTACCATTATAATCCGATGGATTGAAATGTGGTTTAGTGTTTACTTTCGTTAGGGCTCTTATAAACCTTTCTTCTCCCTGATCAAGGCCATGTTTCTCTTCTCTTGAAATTTCTTCCTTTTCTTCTACTTCTTCATCACTCACATCATCAACTGGTTGACCTCTCCTCTAGGCCATTTCAACTGCTTCCAATCTAGCAACAATTCCTCTCAACATCTCCATTACAGCTAGGTCTGCATTTCCACGTGCTCTATTTCCTCTACCATTTATTCTTCCCACCATCTTTACACAAGTCTTCTGTAGTTGTAGGTAGGATACTCAGTCTATCACCCCATAAAAAATCTTCAACAAGATTATACAAACTCTGATGATCTCACAAGGAACGAATCTCACTCTGATACCAATCTAGTGTAGTCATTGTAGGAGAGTCCTCAAAGAGAACAATATGGATCGTGTAGCAAGATTCAAACAATAGAAGAAACACAAAACATGGAGGAAAATACATATACAAATATTTTTATTATCAAAAAATTGATTACATATAGTTAGCCACATGCAGGATTACAGATTCAGCTCACAAGCCTAATATAACATTATCAAAATACGATGCTCATACATGCAAGAAAAAATAATACAAATCAAATTCTATATACATCTTATTCTACTTGGTATTGATTGATTTCCATCCTCATGATTAATTACAAGCTTTATATCATATCCGCGGGTCAAGAAACATCTACGTCAGCCAAAGATCATTACAATCTCCGATGAAGGAAACGTAACATGTGCAAGAACAGGTCAGCCTCAAATTTAAATTTATTCCATGGTAGATGTGCATGATGAAGTGTGGAACTAATATTAAGGTTGGGGAAACTCCATGGAATATATTGAAACACACCATGAGGATCCGCAAGTCACAGGAGGGATCCACGATTGATCAAACTAGCCGTTAGGTTTTGAAATTATTTTGGGGCCCGTTCCAAAACTATCACTCAATCCAAAAGCGATAACTTGCCAGAGAAATATCCAATCAAGATGAAAAATTGGATTAAGGAAATTGAACATTTCCACGGTGAAACCATAGATCCACAAGGTCTGGTGAGTAAACATGAAGAAATACCAAATCTACCAGCTTGAACAAGAACAAGAACAAAACAAGAACAAAACTGAATGAGAATATTTTTGGTTGATGTAAGATTACCAATAACCAAGGATGCTCTTGCATCATGGGAATTGAGGAGTTACATCATGACCAAATTGTTGCCCAGAATCTTGAAGAACTCAAGATTAATGAAATTACTATTAGCCCCCAAGAAGCAAGAAAATTGGTCTTAGAAAGCAATATACTAATTATTCCTAGGATGGAGTTAAAAAATATTCTTATTGGATCAAGTAAGAATCCAAGAAGATCTCATGTTGGTTTCTAAATTCAATTCAGATGATGGAATGAGTGGCACAGGTTACAATCCAAGACTTGAAACCCTATCCTTTTGGACAAAGAAAAAAACAACAGAAAAACCAAGATTTCTTGATGTTGTAAAATAAATGAGAGGGACTACCATGGTAAAGACACTTCAAGACACATCAAAATTGGAGGTATCTACTCTAACAATGCACTCAACAATGTTTACTAGGGATGCGGTTAAAGCTATGGAGCTTAGATTGACAAAATATGAGAAAGCACAAACTGATTTGAATGATGAAGTGAATAGGTTATTCATAAAAAATGTGAAATTGAAAGAGTAGTTGAAGGGAGCAAGTCCTTCCCAAAGAATATAATTAATAGTATACCAACCCCTTTCCATCCAAAGTGATATAGGTGCAATCACTTTTGAACAAGTTAATGTGCTAAAATAAGAAATTGAGAAGTTGAAAAAGACTAACGAAGAAATAAAGGAAAGAGAAAATAGAGAAACCCTCAGGGTATTAAAACAGATCTTGGAGCATGGTGGTAAACTAATTGTGGAAAAATTGGAAAATTTTTATGAATGTTATGTCTCCTTGTCACAAGTATTTTATTAGATAAAGGCCCATGTACCTATATTAGATCCTTATTCAAGAAATGACAAACTATATGTGACACCTTAATGACTTTGTGCAAATTTTATAAAGGAGTGTTGAGCCACCCACGACTTTAAAACCTCTTAATAAAATGGTTTGAATGGTCACAGATGAATTTCAATACATGTCAATAGAAGACCCAAAGATCAAGGTGAGAATGGATTCATTTCAGACACTAAAGTAGTGGTTCGTGCCTAAGATACTAAGGGATGATGATCAACTGAAAGGCTCCAAGGATTGGATAAATGAGTTTATAAAAATTGTTCCCAATTGCCTCACTAATTTAAGGATGGTCACATAAATATTCACCACCTCATGGAATAATTGCATTGGATGTTAGGTACTCAAAATTCATCACGGATAGCAAATGGTTATTAGACAATAGATGGAAGAGTCACTTGGCCAACACACAAAAAATCTAGGAGTACAAATGGACTCACGATTACATGGTGTACCAATGGGAGTAGACATATCTAGCTCCCCCAAAATAATAGGACTTGTAGTGAAGTACCAAGCCTTGCAGATACTATCATGGAGAGATGACCTTTCCATATCTAAATGATCATGAGTACCTTACGATGAGTAACAAACTTTTGTATCTTGCAAGTGCTATGGAATTCAACATCTGATAAATTCTCTTCACTTCTCATCTTCCATTTCTTTTATGTAATCCTATGTAAACAATGTAATTAAGACTTTTTGATTTATGTTAAAAGTGGGTAACTGAAAAGACACATTTTGACATGTCAGTCAGGACAAAATTTTGAACTGTATTGTAAAATTCTTTTGAAGATCAATAGAATGAAGTTATAATTGGTGGTTGAATTCTGGTTTCAATTGTTTGTTGAAGTGAATTAATGAATGTTATCTTGTTGTCTCCAATTTGATCTTTCCTTGTTATTTAAATCAATATATCAAGGGTATATTTGGTTTATCAAAATAAATTTCCTCACAAAAAAATCATTTTGTACTACATTTTGGTGTCAAATCTTTGGTAATTATGGTTAGTTTCATTACATTCAAATTTTGAATTCTAGGAAATTACATACAGTAAATAGATTGATGGCTATTTGGATAATGAAATTATCTCTCTTAGAAATTAACTAAAATATCTTGTCTTGAAATATCTAGAAGGATTATTTTAATTGAAGAGGATTTTGTGGTTATTTTTCTAACAATGATTAACAATGATTTTATAGTGCAACTAGCTTTTTATTTTCATTCAAGATACAATTCATGATCAAAGTCAAGCAGATACCAAGAAGATGGTACTCTAATTCAAACCGTCAACCTCAGTTAGTTTAGTCTACTTACATGGGGATATTAAGGAAGTTGCTAAAAAATTAATATATATCATTTGTTGTTTCTGAAGGAGAATCCTATGAGATCCAGTATGCCAGTGGATCAATATCCAGTTTATTTTTTGCTAATATTGAATGAGTTTAGGGTGCTACAACAACCAAGATGTTATACTTTATAATATCAAAGTTTATAGTTATGGTGGCTGATATAGATCCTCCTACCATTCTTGATCCTTTGATTTCATTGGCCAAAGATAAGGTATTGATTTTTTCTCTTTCCTTGTACCATTTTGAATTTTGAGATTATTGCAAAACTTTAAGATGTCAGATGGCCATTGCAATATTTTTAGGTTAACTCCATGTGCCATGCAATACCTGAATCATTCCTTAATTTTTGAGAGGCTTTCCTTCAATTGGCTCTAATATGTTTCAATCGTTCATTGGAAATATTTATATCATGTAGATGTTGCAAAGGTGGATTGAAGGGATCAAAACCAATAAAATGAATGCAGTTTGATTCTTATTGTATAGGGCAGTAATCACATGGGTAAAATGGTGGGATTGAAACTAATGAAATGATGTTTGACATAGTACAAAACCCTTTTAACTGCAAATTTTTCACATGATCAAATCCCTTAACTTGCTACCCTTGTTTCCAATTTTGATGAATTGTAAGAGAATAAACCTAAATAACTTGCATAGGAACATCAAATTTTTGGACTGTTATTGACGATGAGTTTTGAACCATTTGGTGATGCTTATGTGTATTTGTTTAAGTAGTTTTTTTGTTTCAAGTTTAATGGATGCCTTAAGTTTTGTTATTAATCATTAGTTTGAAAATTACCATTGTAGAAAGAACCTTATGTGTTTGTGCCTTCAAAAGTTGAATTGGGTGATGCTTCACTACAAAAAAATCTGTGTGATTAGCTCCCTTTTTTTCTTCCACCCACTATTTCAATGTATTTTTCTCCATTTTTTTTGAAAATTTGGTGCTATTTATTCATTCAGCGCTAGTTTTTGTGTTTATTGCATTGACCAGAATAAGCAGATTCTAAATTTGGTGTAAAGTAGCGTCAAATTTTACACCATGTTTAACATCGAGTTCTATGCCAAGTTTAGCACCAAATTTAGCACCGAGCCTAGCATCGAGCTTAGCATCAAGTTTTCACTGAGTTTAGCTCCTAGTGTAGCATTGATAATAGCACCTAATTTAACGCCTAATTATGCACCTACTTTGGAGTATAATTTAGTGCCTAGTCTATCGCCCAGTTTAGTGCCAAGTGTAGCGCCCTATTTTTTGGCTGAATTCATGATTAATTGGTCCTATGTTCATATCTTAGGGATTAGAAAATATTAAATAAATAATATCGGTATCACTAGAACATATCGGCAGAAGGGAACAAAACATCCCAGCGATGGAGCGATACATTATACAATAATGGAGTTCAACATGTGGTGAAAGTATATTGAGGGAACATAAGGCTATCGAGCCAACATAAAGTTTGGTTCCCTTGATGCAATGATAAAAGGATGAAGGCATTGGAGGAAGTGACACTTATTGGTGGAAGGGAAACAAGGTTCTCCCCGATGATCGATAATACCATGAATTGTCAAGTGCATGTTAAGGAAGGGTATTAGAGGAACTAGGGCACATCGGGGAGACATTGTCTAGCATCCCACTGATACCATGAAAGAAAGGAGTTTGTCGATGAAGAAGGTGGTTATCAGTGAAAATGGAATCATGGTCTCGCCAATACAATGATGATGATTATTTTTAACTGATGTGACATCTCATTGATATCATTGAGATATTCAAAATAAATTATTTGTTTGATGACAAGATTGATAGAAAGTGGATCATTTCTGAGCTAGAGCTGAGTGAATTATACTTCAATTTGATCACATCTTGTCCTTGAGACTTGAAAAGAATTCATTGGACGTGGGAGTAGAAGAAAGGAGGTTGGGAATTCACCATTATTGCATAGCTTAGAACTAGTGAAAGCAAATCCAAGTAAGTATACAAAAAAAAACTAAGAAGTTTCTTCTATAAAGATTTATAAGAAAATTGAATAATGGAAGAAAGCTCAGAAACGCCAAAAATTAAGAAAAAAAAAAATAGAGAAAATAATTCTAAACCAAGACTTAATTGACCAATACTTGGGGTCAGGGCTGAGACTTGAAAGGAGTGCACAGACAAATCTTTCCATGAATAAGTTATGGGACAAGCAAAAAGGTTTAGGAGACATGTGGACACCACAGTGAGGATATGAGATATTCATATACCATTATAGGAAACAACATAGGCTTCAACCAGTCTGCAATGCATGGAGATTGAACCTAGGGAGATTAGTGGTACCCAATGTGTTTGTTAATACAGAGCTAGTTAAAGCTCTAGCCAACAAATATGACCCTAAAAGAAGATTTATTCAATCACACAATGGGTCTGACATTCTCATTATCTCTAAATATCTCATATCTATTTTTTTCGGTTGGAATGCTCTCTGAATTTACCATTTACAATCAAAGACCTTCTAACTGAGTACCATCACATGGACATGAGCTATAAAAGATGGAATCTACCACTACACAGGACTAGGGATGAAGGTAGCCAGCTCATAAGGTTTTCTAGTAAGGAAAACCCTCCA
The DNA here is from genome assembly GCA_007115665.2 of Sequoiadendron giganteum. Lineage (NCBI taxonomy): Eukaryota > Viridiplantae > Streptophyta > Pinopsida > Cupressales > Cupressaceae > Sequoiadendron > Sequoiadendron giganteum. The sequence continues at coordinate 316,388,117 of CM021108.1, forward strand.
TTTCACAAGGATTTATTTGAAGAACATTTTCAATATACATATTATTCAGTTGGACAAGTGTTAGGAGTAGAGGTCCCACCCCTCATGCCAATTGCCCCAATGGTCCTAGATGTAGATATACAAATAAAAGATGCCATACCATTTGAATATGTTGGTTATTTAGCCAATGCTATGAACTAGGGGATGGGAAGGATCAAAAGCAACAGTGATAGAATTCATAATTTCAAACATTACTCTTTGTTTATGCATTTTCTTCTACATGAAGGACAAGTTAGAAGGTTATGGTGAAAAGAATTATGGGTAAGAGATGTATATGAAAGTGGGAATTATAAACTTGTACAAATGTGGACTTCCATATGGGATAGCAGATATGGTAGATCACACTATCTATACTTTGAGGAATATTTTGTCAAACCATTGTTGAAATTTTTGAGACATCCATGTAATTATAACTTGTCCCCTGAAGTATAGAAATTCTTGAGACCAAAGGAAAAGAACCCCAGGAAAAAGGTAAATCATAACTAGGGGGATTGGTATGCATTTCCTGATTGCAATGCGATTAGAGTCTATGGGTTTGAAGGAGCCCCACATCTATTGCCAAAAATAGTTCCAGATAGAATAGCATATTTGAAAATTGTGAGACAATTGGCTAAATTTGGTACAAAACATATTAAGAGATACAATAAGCAATCTATCATGCCTAGCACTTTGTGCTTTGGAGATTTTATAGTAGTCACCAGTGAAGGGTGTGAAGAAATTGATACAAAACTAGAAAAATATAATTTACCATTGGGTAATGAAAGAAAGAATTTTGATATAGAGGGTTTTATTCACAAGGAATATTAGGGTATGAACACCAATTCTCTGTTGATGATGTAATAAGAAATTATGATGAGGCCTCAACAAAAGATAGGATGACTATGTATAACAAAGTTGTGCTTGTTGAGACCTGGAAGAAAGGAAATGTCCCATCCTATTCAAGGGCATTTAATGAAGTACATGATCCTCTGGAAAGAATTGATTAGCTCATCACTCATGTGGATGAGATAATAAAAGATGTACCCATAGATGTATTTGAAGCACCTCAAACAACTTATTCAATAATATAGGCTAAGGACATGGAGCCTCTTGATTACATACCCTCACAACCCACTCCAAAAATGAACTTCTTTGTAGATACAACCATGAGTGAAGAATATGAAGAAGAGAGTGATGAGGTCGAATAGATAATCACCCCTATAGTTACACAATGTGAACCACCTCCAAAATGAAACATTGTCAAATTTGAAGCATCGGATGAACTCTTTGATGACGTGAGAGTCAAGGTTGGGCAAGAATTTATTTCTGACAGTGATTTTGTCAAGACTTCTGAATTTAAATCAATTTTTTATGAGTATAAAGGAATAATGCTAAGACAGAGGATGAAGGATATCACTCCTAAGAAGGAGGCAACCACCTTTGAAGAGTTGAGAAAAGAAATAGAAAAAGAGTTAGAATCTATCAACTCTGAAAGGGGGAAAGAATTACTTCAAGAGGCCTGGGTACTACTCTTACCAGGATGGGATATCAGCTCTGTAATAGTGTTTGACAGTTTTAGGAAAATAGGAGACAAAACAATGCAACTGATGGAAGAGGCAAGTGATAAAATGTACTTAGTTTTTGGGTACAACCCAGATGAAGTCACCCTACTAATTTGGGCATTATATCCTCAAGATAAAAGGCCTTCTCTCATCAGTAATCCAAACCAAGTGTTTGGACATCTTTTGGACCATGGGGTAGGGTACACTAACCCCATTGAAACAACTGAGCTAAACATAAATGTTGCAAAATTCACTAAAGCACAGATTGAAAAACTGATAAAATAAAATGATAAGTTAAGGAAGGAGGTGGCTAATCATAGAGATAAAAAATCTTCCTCTTCTAGATCATAATTATATTCCCCATGGTTAGAGAGTGGCAAAATAAGATTGGATGCATTAGCAAACATAGCTTACTGAAAAAAAATTCATAAGAAGTCTCAAGAGAAATGCAAGGAGCTGGAAATAGGAATAAAAACCACTAAATATAATGTTGTGTCTGAGATAATCAAAGAAATATTCAATAGGATGGTGGATTGTGTTGATGAATATTGTAAATTTTTTAAACAAACACACTCAACACTTGTGGAGAATGAAATATTGCAAGGACGAATGGTTGAAAAAATGGAGGAGATCCTAAATGAGAAAGCCATGAAAGGTCAAACATTGTAGACATATAATAAGTTGGTGGAATCACACAAAAAGTACCACAATAGGCACAAAGAGGAGCTTGACTATTTTGATTTGCATCCTACACTCCATGATAGCCTTGGAAATCCTAGGGAGCAAGATGATTGGAAGGATTAGCTCACCATGTATCTACCTATTGCTTTGCAAGAAATAAACGACGAAGAGATGGTGTTACAAAATACACATAAACAACTTGAAAATATTATGTATGTGGAATATGATATGAAGGGTACAATTTCCAATGTGGAAATTTATGCTAAGGGAAAATACACTTTTCATCTCTCTTCCATCAACTTGTTCATCAACCAAACCAGAGATGCAACAAATACATAGGGGCAACCATTGGAGCTTAAAGACCAGCCGACATCATAAGGAAGATACACTCTATAGGTGGTGCATTATCATGAAGTGGGAACCTTGAATAGATCCTAAGTGGTCACGAGAACCTACTGAAAGATGAACAGATCAATGCATTCGTGTACTGAAGTTTTATGTTTTCATTTATGTTAATTAACTATTTTTCATCAAACATCATAACTATTTGTTATAATGCATATTATTTAAAAGGCAATATAATGGAGATGATTGATTAATATTCGTAATCCATTTCTAGTGTTCAATTTTTGTGTCAATTTTTCATTCTTATTTATTTTTATTTTTTTCAACAAGAGTGGCAAACCACTATATATTATTATATTATAAATATATATTTTGTACAAAAAACTGGCTCAAAGAGCATACCAGGAGGAAAGAGCTAGTGAGAAAACCTTCGGTTGTAGCTCATAAAGTGCATAAAAAACTAACCTATGCTCAAATAAAAATCAGTTTATATTGTTTCAACTATGCTAAATCCACCACTAAGTTTATCATCCTGAACTTATATAGTTGGTATGTACAAAAATTCCATTTACATCAATAAACATGGCATATATAATTTTTTCTACAAAAAAACCTGAATTTTCATCTTCATTTGTATCCTTTTTCATCTAGCCAATTTTTTTTGGATGCATAATGAAAAACCTTCAAAAAAACATCATTATTTTTAGAACCAATTACTCCTCCATCTACATGAAATCCAATAAATTATCACCTTGTTGTTCATTTCCCTCTTCTTCAGTTTGTGAATTTATTGCTATGTTCATATCTAGAATAGGTACCATGTCAACTCTCCTACTATTTCCTCCTCAAGGTTGTGGTTGTATCACATTCTGGTACACAATCTAAGCTGAACCTTGAGCACTTGTTTGAAGAATACCTATTTTTTGCTACAATAAAGGAGTTGCATGATAATAGTTATGATGAAGCAGAAAAGAAGTATAATGATATTTTTCCCTGAAGATTTCAGATATATCCTTACCCAAATGATGAGAATATCTTGTTAAAGCTCTATTCAAATGATTGGGATATGAGAATTCTAAAGACTGTTTTAAAGCACCATACACATTGACATATGCTTTGTTTTGAGGTAAGAAGTGTGGAGGAAAGATACCACCCACATATCCTTCTCCTTGTTAGAACCTAAAATTTCCATCAAAATCTCAATGATTTTCCCATTTTGAACCTAATATTTTCACTATCTTTCTTATAAAAAATCATTCACCCCCTTTTACAATGCTAAGAAGGGATTTTATCCTTGTTTCATTGCCTTATTTTTGGCCTATATTGCCCTCATATTTTTCCCCCCATTTGTTTTCACTATATTTCACTACCTTCTCATGAAAAAATTTACTTTACTACCATCCAAAAAGCCAAAATTGACTTATGAATTATACTATTTCCATGTTTCTCATAGCATTCCCCTTTATACCTCTTTATCGTGGCCTTGCATAATAGGGGTGGTCATCATGCCCCTTACACCACACCGCTAGGAGTCATTTTAGGGCCTACGGTAATGCGGTGAACAGGTGATGGTTAAGCAAAGACAACTAGGTCAATATAAGCAACAGTGAGCAACCGGCGATGGTGAGGATAGTGGTGAGGCTAGTGGTTTGCATGACAGTTACTATGCAACCACTAGGTTTCTAAACTGAGACCACAGTGGTGTGGTAAACGACAAGGTAGCGGAGGTGGCAGTCAGTGGATAGGTACCACGTTATCGCGGACGATCAAAGTTCATACTTCGGTAGTGTGGTGGAATGTCAACAAATGATGGAGGTAGCAGTCAATATGGTTACCACGATACCATGGATAGGTAGAATGAAGACTGTGGTAGCATGGGTGGTGGTGAAGTTGACAACAAATGTTGAAGATTGCGGTATCACTCATGGCTTAAATGAAGACCGTGGTAGCATGGTAAGTGAAGAGATAAAGGAAAAATAGTTAGTCACCGCAATACCATGAGGAGTATCCAGATAGTCCATGGTGGAGCGATAAGGTAAAGAAAAGGAGCATGGAAAAATAAAACACCGCTGCACCGCGGGAGGTCAAAGGGTTGACTGTGGTTGAGTGGTAAACTTAAAGGAAGTTGCAGAGACAGTAAAAATAAAGGAGGCAACATATAAAGTGAAATGCATGGAGTGGTAAAATATTAAAATAAAATTAAAATCAAGACTATGTAAAAAATATTTAATTTTCTGAAAAGGCAACCCAATTAAATATTTTAAATTTATGTCAGAGAATTGAAACAGTTTTACTAGAATGTGAATGGTTGCAATGTTTGGTATGAATTGTATAAGTACTTTGTAAAATCAGTTGTAGAAGGGGGGATAGGGGTTAGAGTAGGATAGATTTTCAGACTAGGGAATAAAAAATGTATAGAGCCTTTCCTGACATAGATCAATGGAGATAATGAATTTTAATTGGTGATATTCTCTTTTGGTGTTCTGTTTTTATGTTGTGTTAAATCTAATTATTTTATCTGGTTCTCTCCAACTTGAGATTATTTAATTGTTTAAATCAGCATGTCATGTATATCTCTAATTTTGAAACTAATATTTCACTATCTTTCTTATAAAAAATCATTCACCCCCTTTTACAATGCTAAGAAGGGATTTTACCCTTGTTTCATTGCCTTATTTTTGGCCTATATTGCCCTCATATTTTTCCCCCCATTTTTTTTCACTATATTTCACTACCTTCTCATGAAAAAATTAACTTTACTACCATCCAAAAAGCCAAAATTGACTTATGAATTATACAGCTGTCATGTTTCTCATAGCATTCCCTTTTATACTGCTTTACCACGGCCTTGCATAATAGGGGTGGTGGTATGGCGGTAGCAGTTAGGGGTGGTCATCATGCCCCTTACCGCCACACCATTGGAAGTCATCTAAGTGCTTGTCGTGACATGGTGAACAGGTGATGGTTAAGCAAAGATAGCCAAGTTAGTATAAGAGGCAGTGAGCAATTGACGATGGTGAGGATAGCGACAAGGTTGGTGGTTTGCATGATAGTTACCGTGCAACCACCAGGGGTCTAAACTGAGGCTGTGGTGGTGCAGTAAATGGAAAGGTAGCAAAGGTGGAAGTCAGTGGATAGGTACCGCATTACCGTGGATGGTCAGAGTTGAGACCGCGGTAGCACAGTGGATAGTCAACATCGACAGAGGTAATTTAAAGAGGTAGCCATCAATATGGTTACCACGATACCGCAGATAGGCAGAATGAAGACCTTGATAGCGCGGGTGGTGGTGAAGTCGACTTAATTTTTTAAAGACCACAGTACCACTCCTGGCTTAAATGAAGACTATGGTAGCGCAGTAAGTGAAGAGATAAAGGCAGAACAGTTAGTCACCGCGATACTATAGGGAGTATTCGGATAGTTTGCGGTGGAGTGGTAAGGTAAAGAAAAGGGGCATGGAAAAATCAAACACCGCTGCATTGTGGGAGGTCAAAGGGTTGACTGTGGTTGAGCAGTAAACTTAAAGGAAGTTGCAGAGATAGTAAATATAAAGGAGGCAAGATATAAAGTGAAATCCATGGAGCAATAAAATATTTAAATAACATTAAAAGCAAGACTATGTAAAAAATATTTAATTTTTCGATAAGGCAACCCAATTAAATATTTTAAATTTATGTCAGAGAATTGAAACGGTTTTACCAGAATGTGAATGGTTGCAACGCTTGGTATGAATTGTATAACTAATTTGTAAAATCAGTTGCAGAAGGGGGGACAGGGATTAGAGTAGGATAGATTTTCAGACTGGGGAATAAAAAATGTATAGAGCCTTTCCTGACACAGATAAATGGAGATAATGAATTTTAATTGGTGATATTCTCTTTTGGTGTTTAGTTTTTATGTTGTGTTAAATCTAATTCTTTTATCTAGTTCTCTCCAACTTGAGATTCTTTAATTGTTTAAATCAGCATGTCAAGTATATCTCTGATTTATTAGAATGTATTCACAGTAATTTAAAGATTTTTTTTGGGGAGTTAAAGAAGAACCAGATTGAGAAACATTCCAGCACAATTTATGCAAGTCATAAACTAATGAAGCTTTATGCCAGTTATATAGTTTCATTTTTCAAAGTGCCTAACAACTAGAATTAAGCCAAAGAGGAAAACACATATCATTTTCTATTTTTGACCCCGTTGCCCATGTGGATAGAAGGCACTGATCTGCCACAACCCCAGAGATCAGATTTCATATAAAACAACTTATTCAAAATCCTTTCTTTTGTGCAATAGGATTAGGAGTAGTTGTAGTGATTTATATCTATTCACTTCCATTTTCCATTGTGGATAGATTGCTTAATCAGGAAATACATTTCAAAATATGCATCATTCATATAGGTACACTCGCCTAGGTCTAGCAGAACCTGAAGAGTAGAAGGTACAATTGCATCAATTGGCCTTGTACATTGGCCAAAAGTGTTGTGAGATCTTGGCAACCTCTCGTGGTTCAAACTTGCATTTTTGAGACCCAACAGTTTGGCGAATTACTTAGGAATTTTTTTTCAGCCTATCCATTTATTGAGTCAGCAAAGTCTTACATTTTTTTTGAGATTCCGCTGGGGCAAACCAAAACAATATAATTTTTTTTCATTTTCCTACTTTTGGGAAAAGTAGGTGGTGACTCTGTTTCATTTGATAAATAATGCATGGGTATTGTGTAGCAATAATATTTTTTCATGATGGCAGAAGAAGAAAGGAGACAACAATCAATGAGAGAGTTGAAGGAATTGAGACAACAAAGGCTACAATTAGAACAACAGATACTACAATTGAACCAACAATTGTGGCAATTGGGATTCAAACGTGCTCCAAGTACATCACCAAATAGGTCATCATGTAGTGATAATGAAGACATAAATTCCAAGAGATCTTGGAAACCACAAGTACCATTTGATGCAACTGAGAGCTTTGATAATAAAGGTAATGTATTCCATTCATGGCAAAACACTTTTGATGAGTATTTTCAAATTCAAGAAAGAAACAAAAGTCTTGTGGATGCCTTTTTTTACATAAGGAGATATAAGGGAGAATATGTGAATTCTCTATACAATAGGATGATATAAATCTGTATGCATTTACCTCCTCATCTTAGGCCTACAAGACCCACATTTGTTGCACAATTTTTAAGAGCATCAGATCCTGAATCAATTTATTGGTCAGAGACATTAAAACAACAAGCCTTTGATGTAGTAAATCAATTTATTGATTCCATGCTTGGGACAAGGTACATGGATATTGGCAATAATAAATCTAATAGTGATATCATGGATTCTCAAACAATGCAACAAAAAAAGGAAGCATGTGCTACTAGAATTTATATTGACAATTTTTCAGATTTGGAAGATGATTGCAGCATTAATGATATTGGTGGGGACACATAATCTAGGAAGTACATCAGTAATGCTTCAGAAGTTGAAATAGAAGAAGGTACCATGCCATGCAACAATGAAGATATGGAGAGTCCCTCCTGCATAACAGATTGAGATTCAAATTGTGAGGGTGAGGTTATGGATGTTGATCTACAACAAGGTGATTATCAAGAAGTTGGAGAAATAGCAAAATATCTAGATGAAACATGTTCACTCAGCAATGAGCAAGTTTCAGATTTGTTGACTCTTGAATACCAAAAGTATGCACACAGAGATAATTCTGAAGTTTTAGCTCCAACATATATCTGCTTTGACAATGAAGATACTATGTGTAAAAATTCATATAACCCCATGTGCATCTCTCACAGTGATGAGGAGTTCTTTGGAGCTGATCAAGAATCCATTTGTGTCCAAGAAGAGGTATGTGATTTGAATATTTTTTTCTTGCAAGAGAAGGATATTGGTTTGCATATCATTGATGATAAGTTTTCAACATTTATTGATTCAAGTATGTATAAGGATGACTATATAGATCAATAATATGTGCCAATGCCAACCGGTAATATAAAATAAATGGAAAGTAGTTCTGATTTGATGGTTCCAAAAGATGCGGATGAGATAGAATTTGTAGATTTCCAAGAAAATAATTTAGATTTTCAGGTCCCAGTGTAGTTGCAGGAACATTAAGTAATATATGATAATGAAAAAACCTATGAATGTTTTATTGAATGTGGGTACACTTTGTATGCTGAGGGTGAAAAATATTTTTCATATGATAATGAGAATGATGAAATGCGGAGTGGTGAAATGAATATGAATCAAGTTGAATACAATGTTTTCCTAAATTTTTTCAATGGCAGTGCATGTTGCAAGGTAGGTGGAATGGATAGTTTCAAAAGAAACCTGATGAGCTTTAATCAAAATAAAGTCTATGACAGAGGAAAGTCCATGTTTTTTCTTTTGGGTGGCCTGGGGCCATCCCTTGTGGTTTGAATTTTAAACCATGGAAGATGCACAGGATTAGGGATTTCCAGTGCATGGATAATTCCTAACAAACCTCTTTAATAATTCTCTTCCATGCACAGTAGTTTTTGAAGGGTTTGGGTTTTCTAGTACATGGACATTCTCAGAAATTCCCTTGTTGAAAAAATATTTTTTCCATGTACAATACTATAGGGTTTTCCATTCTCCATGCTCCATCTTTCATATCCTTCATCTGTTCATTCCCTCCATCTTCCATTGCCTTTATTTTTTCATATCATTCACTTGGTCTACTCTTCCAAAGATATTTTGGATTCTTGCAGTGATTTGCTAAACCACTCATCCCCAATAGGAGCCACTATTAGAACCTAAAATTTCCATCAAAATCTCAATGTTTTTCCCATTTTGAACCTCATATTCTCACTATCTTTCTTATAAAAAAACATTCACCCCCTTTTACAATGCTAAGAAGGGATTTTACCCTTGTTTCATTACCTTATTTTCGGCCTATATTGCCCTCATATTTTCCCCCCATTTTTTTTCACTATATTTCACTACCTTCTCATGAAAAAATTAACTTTACCACCATCCAAAAAGCCAAAATTGACTTATGAATTATACTATTGTCATGTTTCGCATAGCATTCCCTTTTGTACCGCTTTATCGTGGCCTTGCATAATAGGGGTGGCAGTATGGCAGTAGCAGTTAGGGGTGGTCATCATGCCCCTTACTGCCACACTGTTGGTAGTCATCTCAGCACCTGCGGTGATGTGGTGAATAGGTGATGGTTAAGAAAATATAGCTAGGTCAGTATAAGCAGCATTGATCAACCAATGATGGTGAGGATAGCGGCGAGGTTGGTGGTTTCCATGACAGTTACCATGCAACCGCCAGGGGTCTAAACTGAGACTACGGTGGTAGTCAGTGGATAGGTACCACATTAGCATGGATGGTTAGAGTTGAGACCACAGTAGCACACTAGACAATCAATAGATGACGAAGGTAGCAGTCAATATGGTTACCGCGGCAGCGCGGTGGACATTCAACAAACGGAGGAGGTAGTGGTCAATATGGTTACCACGATACCGCGGATAGGTAGAATGAAGACCTCGATAGCGCAGGTGGTGGTGAAGTCAATGATTTTTTTTTAAGACCGTGGTACCACTCCTAGCTTAAATGAAGACTGCGGTAGCGCGGTAAGTGAAGAGATATAGGCAAAACCATTAGTCATCACAATACTGCGGGGAGTATCCAGATAGTCTGCGGTGGAGCGGTAAGGTAAAGAAAAGGGGCGTGGAAAAATCAAACACCGCTACTTTGTGGGAGGTCAAAGGGTTGACTACAGTTGAGCATTAAACTTAAAGGAAGTTGTGGAGACAGTTAATATAAAGGAGGCAAGATATAAAGTGAAATGCATGGAGCGATAAAATATTAAAATAACATTAAAAGCAAGACTATGTAAAAAATATTTAATTTTCCAATAAGGAAACCCAATTAAATATTTTAAATTTATGTCAGAGAATTGAAACGGTTTACCCAAATGTGAATGGTTGCAACACTTGGTATGAATTGTATAAATACTTTGTAAAATCAGTTGCAGAAGGGGGGATAGGGGTTAGAGTAGGATAGATTTTCAGATTGGGGAATAAAAAATGTATAGAGCCTTTCCTGACATAGATCAATGGAGATAATGAATTTTAATTGATGATATTCTCTTTTGGTGTTTAGTTTTTATGTTGTGTTAAATCTAATTCTTTTATCTAGTTCTCTCCAACTTGAGATTCTTTAATTGTTTAAATCTGCATGTCAAGTATATCTTTGATTTATCAGAATGTATTCCCATTTTTTATGATTTAGTTGATTGGTGTCTGCATATCAAATTTAAACTCTTTTAAATAAGTCACAGTATTTTAAAGATTTTTGTTGGGGAGTTAAAGAATAATCAGGTTGAGAAACATTCCAACACAATTTATGCAAGTCGTAAATTAATGAATTTTTATGCCAGTTATATAGTTTCATTTTTCAAAGTGCCTAACAACCATAATTAAGCCAAAGAGGAAAACACATATCATTTTATATTTTTGACCTCATTGCCCATATGGATAGAAGGAACTGATCTTCCACAACCCAAAGATCAAATTTCATATAAAACAACATATTCAAAATCCTTTCTTTTTTGCAGTAGGAGTAGGAGTAGATGTAGTGATTTATATCTATTCACTTCCATTTTCCATTGTGAATAGATTGCTCAATCAGGAAACACATTTTGAAATTTGCATCATTCATATAGGTACACCCACCTAGGTCTAGCAGAACCTAAAAATTAGAAGGTACAATTGCATCAATTGGCCTTGTACATTGGCCAAAAGCGTTGTGAGAGCTTGGAAACCTCTCGTGGTTCAAACCTATGTTTTTGAGACCCAACACTCCTCTTGAGAAAACATACTTTTGTGTGTTGGTAAGAAGAGCCTCATTTCACAGATAAACGTCATTGACCATTTTTTTTTCTATGGCATTCACAAAGTCCAAAAATTGGAGCATATCCATGAGGTTAGATATAAATATTGAGAAAACATTTTATGGAAAAATCAGCTTCCTAGTTTTTGGCTAAAGACTTCACTTCCAATAATGCATTTGAGGCATCTGTAATCACATGGACAATGAAATTTAAAGACAATTTGTAAATGCTCCACTTCAATCTTACCAATGATCGGAGTTTCCCAACTTTACATAGGAAACCACATTCTTAAATTTTGTGGTCGATAATCCATTGTTATGCCTGTTCCTGAGCAAGATCTCTAGCTCCACACAAATGCACAAAATTTGATTAGAACAAAAAGACTGAAATATACTAGTTCGAATAAAAGCTTCGCACCAGATAATAAAACTTTGATGAACAAAGCCCTATGTAATGCCCAGATAAATAGACAAAATAATGTTTTCTTCCAATAAAATAGTCATTTCTATCATTTCATTTACCTTTGAAATGATTTCTAGCACATGCCCTATTGTGCTAGATTTATTCCCTTTAAATTTATTTATCAAAATGTGAAAGAAAATGTACTCTCCTTTCTTCATAGCTAGCCACATGTTACTCACCAAAATTAACATATGATGTCAATCCTGAGATGCAAAATAACTTGTACATGCCACTGATATTTTAGATTTCTGAAAATAAATTCAAGTACCTGCCATTACATGTAAATAATACATGCTAGTAATAGTAATTACTTTAATCTACAAGCAAATCTCATATTACATCATGATATTCAAGAAAACATGATGTTATATGCTTTGAAGTACTCCTTGCATTATTTTCCATGTGTTCCAAGCCTAATCCCTTGATATAAAATGAGTGAATAAGTCTCAAAATATTTGACATGTTGCATACCACATGAAGTCACATATTGGCATCACTTTCCAAACCTTTGATTATGATAGCAGATATAACTTCATTATCCTATTCGTCATTCATAGGCCTTGCAAATAAAACTTACCTATGTAATTGCCAAATCTAAACATACCAGTTGATTACAATTTTAAATAGTATTAAACATATTTAAATAAATTAATTTTAAACTTGCACCTCAATACTTGACAATCACATCTATAAATATTATTTTTTTCATATTGAATATTGGATTTAAATGGTTGATTCAAGTCAAAGAGCATTTTCTTCTTTAGAAATAATAGTTTCCAAAGCAAGATCTATCTTTCCAATTTTGATTATATAAATCACTTTATTTTCTCATTGAACACCTCCAAAGTTAGCTAATAATCTAGTACCATATTTCCTTCTTTGTAAGTGTGTAATATTTGAAAATGAGCTAATTTTTCAAGCTTATTTACTGCTTTGTTGTCTCCAAAGTGATCTTTTCAAGCTATTTAAGTCTGCAAGATTTATCAAGGCACATTTTTTGTTACTGTGTGGATGCTTTGATTGGTTTCTGGTTAGGTGTGAATTAAATTCCTTTCAAATAATTTACTTTAATTGGCTCCTATTAAGGATTAAAATTCCTTTTAGAGAAATTTTTTTGATTGGTTTCCATCAACTTAAGAATTCAAATTCCTTTCATAATTCCACAATAACTTGAGGGGATAACATTGGGATTATTAAAGAAGAGAACTATAATATCAATTGAAGCAATATAATGGAGAACATCTTAATATTAGAGATTCTCCATTACTATGTTATCATTTTGTATTTTTCTTATGTTTCTCATACTTATTTCTTCTTATATTTGAATGAATATTAGTTATTGAGCCTCAATACTATCCTTATGTGAATGAATATGCTAATACACTAAAGCATTTATTGTGGATGTTGGTAGAGCTGCTAATTTTTTTGAAAATTTGAGCTTATTTTTCTTTGTTACATGTTCAACATAAAAATGGAAACTATTTAAAAATAATAAAGTTAACAAAGTTTCTTATTTAAATAATTGTGAGTTACATGCATTAATATTTTATTAACTTTTGTGTCTTCATGAACATATACATTAAATTTTGTGTCTTCATGAACATATGTTGATACAAAATGAATGGAAGAAGCATCCAAGTAATCGTAATTTTTTCTGCCGACAATTCATACCAAAGATTGAACAATTTAAGGATATTGCGATAGGTAATTTTTATTGACACAAATAATATTACTCAAGCATTTCAAAGTTTGTGCCATAAGAATCATCCTTTTTTAAACATGGATTGTAAATAATTCTAAAAATTTAGAAGTCTTGGTCATTAACATTATTGTCTGATACAATGTCATCCAGTATGTCATTTTCAATGTTCATATGTTCTTTCAAGTATTTAATATTATCATTAGCCTCATCTTGACCTGTATCATCTTCATCATCATTGAAATTTGACTGTACACCATCTATATTATTAGCAGATGTATTTGGATCATCATTTTCTATATCATCCATATTGTTGTCTTCCATAACATCATCTAACTCTGGATTGTTGTCTTCTTGTGCCTAAACATAACCATCTTCAACATCATCATGGATGTCAATTTATTCAATGTTCTCTAATCCCTCTCTCTCATTTTGTGCACCATCATTGTTTTGCTCAGTATCCACTAATGCTTCGTCAAATACATGCCTTAATATTGGATCATAATGTATGAAAAACATCCATTTCGGGTCCAAAATATCTTCATATAAAAATACCTACACATGAACGAAATACATATATTAGACGTATTTTATAACAATTTCACTGATTAATAAACACATGTATATATTCACAATAAACTATGAATTAATAGATTAATGATCACTACCACTTCTTGATTGAGTTAAAGAAATACCCGCTCACAATGAATTGGTAGAACATTAGGTTCCTTATCCTCCGATAGGAAGCATGAGGAATCTATAGAAAACAATCCACTATGGGTATCATGTCTCCATGTCCTCTCAAATGCTTCATACCATCTACACTTAAGAATACAACATTTAAAAGAGTGATAATCCAACTCAATAATTTCTTGTATTTTCCCAACATATTGTAGATTCCCTTCAATTATATTCTTTTCTTTTGATCTTGATTGAATGGATTGCTTGAATTCAACCATGATACCACAATTGAAGGATCATCTCTTTACATCTACACTTTCTACATGATAATGTTGACCATATGCCCACATTGCTAGATATTTCCTCACTTATGAAATACCATTTATTTTAGTGAAAACAAATATAATGATGAATATTAAAATAGTTAATAGTGTTAAAACTCTAAATAAGCAACATTTTGTAAAATTCCAATTGTACCTTTCTTTCACATCCTCTAGATATGTTGATTTCATCTTTTTTTATGTCTAAATCTATATGTGCATCTTCTATTTGATTTTGAATTTGTTCAATAACCCATTCGAGTGTGCAATATTTGCCCCATTCCCCAAGCAGATCTATAAGAAGTGGAGTATTCTTTGGGTTCGATCTCTTAAACTGTCTCCTTGCTTCTAACACTTCTTCTCTCTTTTTATCATACAGATCAATCCATTTGTTCATAAATTTCATGTGGTAGAGAATGAATTTGTTGAGTATAGAACTTTCATCTACACCTATTACATGTCAACATTTTTATTTCAAACTTCAAATTTCATGTTGTTAATTTGACAAATAAATTACAAAGTAAATTAATGATTGCAAGAAAACTAACCACTCTAATCATGAATTTACTTACTAATTTTTACTTCAACACATTAGATTGTGGTTTTTCTTCATCAATAATATCTTATGTGCATTCTTCATCCTAGATGTGTTTCCCATCTTCAAAATCCTTACCAAGGAATTCACAAAAGAAGAAAAATGCTTCATTCAATACATACCCTTCAGCCATGCAACCCTTTGTATGTGCCTTTTATCAGACATATCTTTTAAGAGTTTTCATATACCTCTTAAAGAAAAACATCCACCTCATTGATATGACACCCGCCAATTCAATTTCATCAACTAGGTGTATAATTAAATGGACTTGTAGGTCTATGATACTTGTAGGGAGCTCCTTCTCAAATACACATACAATTTCTGCAATTTCCTTCTTCCACTTTGGCACTTTAGATTCATGGATATCCTTGGAGGTCACCCACCTAATATAAGAATAGTAAATTAGTATGAACCTTTAGTCAAAAAATAAAATGAAACATAATATCTCTATGTCTCTCACACATGAACATTTCATATAACCACATACATTGTAAATGCTGACAATCAACTTATGGCATTCCTTAAGTCAACTGTAAGACAAGAATCCCCCCTAATTTCCAATGGCATGATATGCTATCAAACACATTTATGAAAAGGTCATTAGTATTTTTTTCTCACACAAAAAAATATCAAAACATATTTAGTACTTAATCAATGTTACTAGTAAATTTTAAATGATGATATATAATGCAGTCATAAAATTATGAAAATCATGTGTTTTAAATCCTATGATATGTCCATCGACTGTAAAAGCTTTAGCCAATGATGACCCATAATCAATAGGTGTACTCATTGAAAAAATGACATTTTTTAGTTGGTCTAGCTCTTCTTATTTTTTAAAATCCATGGAGCTTCTGCATATGTTTCATTTTCCATGTTTGGCCACAAATGTTTTCTATCAATTTTGGTACACAAAAGAGCAATATCTCTCCTCGAAGACAAGGTGTACTTCTCTTTGCCTGATATATGTCAAAATATAGAATCTGGGACATTTTTTAAGACGTGCATAGGATCTAATAGGTGAGATATTAATAGATCATTCCAGTAAGGGATCTCATAAAATATGGATTTCCTTTTCATTCCTTCTGGAATATTAACTACAACTTGTTCTGGTTCTTGAATTGAATCACCCCAATCAAAAAAATCCTCTCAAGCTTTCAAGTCAGCATATTCATACTTCTTAAGCCAATCACCTAGACCCATAATCATGGGAGGGCCTCTATTTTCAACTTTTCCACCAAATTGATTCTTCAGGCGATTTCTAAACCTATGATCTAGTGGTAGAAAAACCCTGTTGTATGTGTAAATAAATTTATGTAGATCTTTAGAATACCACCCTTGAAATTGTTCTATACATCTTGGACATGCAAATATCTCCTTTGTTTGAATCCCTGCAACTCAACAATTAATGTTAATAACATCAAAAAAATAGTATAAAACTAAGTATGGAAGTTGGGATGAATATAAATTATGAGTGTAAATACATAAATATTTTATCTTACCAAAACAAACACCAAGTCATGAGAAATCATGAACAGTCTAACATGAAGGACCTATTTTATGGATGATGTGATATGGCATACATTCTTATGCATTTCCATATCACTTGCATCTCATCAAATAAAAGGCACAAGATAAGCATTCATATTTTTAACTTGATGTTTTCCTTGAAAAATGAGAGTCGGCATAAGGTGCTCCTTTCCAACACTCATCCATGGAGGAATATTGTATACTATCAATCCGACTGGCCAAACACTATAATTTGAGTTCAAGAAAGATAATGGGCACACTCCATCAATTGCAATACCAAACTTGATACTATAGGGTTCATCTTTGAATTTTCTTGGTCATTTTTCCTCTATGTGTTTCATTTCTTTGGAGTCGGATGGAATTCACATCAATCCATATTTACTCTTGTTCTTTGCATGCTAGTCCATCAATTGTGCAATTAAATTGCAAAGAAACATTTGTTGAAGTGTAGATATAATTGGCATGTGATGTAAGACATTCTTTGGAACAGTAGGACCTTGTACATCTATACAATATCACTTCTCTTTGCATATAGGGCATTCTACCTTGTTTTGATATTCATCTCTGTATAAAATGTAATCATTTTTACATGAATGAATTTTCTTGTTTTCAATCCCCAACTCAACCAACAATAGACGTGCCTCTCTGTTAGTTGATGGAAACACATTATCTTCAAGGAATATTTTAGTTTTTAGTGCCCTATAAGATTTCTAGAGATTCAATCAATTGAATGTTTGAATTATGATGAACATGGTTGATATGCCAATCTATACTAGGACTGTTTATATACAATATATGGTTTTAAAATCCCCTTAAAGAAATATAAACAAAGTTGATGAATGTTTATGAATTATATACACCAATTGACAATGCAATGTAAGAAATAGATTTAAACTCACTTCAATAGGGTAGTGAATCCTTTGTCTGACCAACCAAATAGTGACTTGATTTATAAGAATATTAATGTGCACGCTAGTTTATGAGGTTCTACTTGCACCCAATTTGAACACAAGTGTCTTTGTTGCTTGCTTGATGGAGTCTTTCAAGTTGTTATCATCAACATTATGTTGGTGGTAATTACCCCTGCTATCATTTTTACTATCATCCATATGATCATTATTGTCATCATTTTTTCCATCCCCAAAGAAACCCAGTTGCATTTCATTCAATCCTTATTCATGCACTACATTTTCACTATCATGATCATCATCATTAAGGCTAGGTGGCATCTCATCAGTGTATGCAGATCTCATCAACTCTTCAAATTTCTCAGGTGGTAGTAATCTCTTCAAACTTTCTCTTTTTTCCCTGATATTGTTTAAAGGATGGTTTGGATCATCCCATCCAAATATTAATAACCCAGTTGGATCATGGGTATTAGTATTTTTTATATCAACATCTTCTACCTATCAGCAAACACAAGCATTATTTAATGTTTGGAAACAATTGGATAAATCATAAATGTATCAATTTCAAAGAAATATAATCAAATATGGCTTAAAAAATAAAAAATATAAATTGTATGAACATATATATATCAATTGAATAATGGAACATTATTTTATAGACTACCTTTTTTATACAATAATTTAAATAAAACACAATTTTAACAACATAATTTTTAAAACACCAATCCACACTCATTCATTATTCTTTGGTTTTCTGCCTTTAAGAACATCCTTAGGGAGACCTTGTTCTTCCCTTTTCTTTCACGCATGAGTATGTTTTAAGAAGGGGTAATAAATAAATAAATCATCCCTAATGGTAAGGTCCTTAATAGCCTCAACCACTATCAATATATGAACCTCTCTTTCCATATCTCCATCTTTATCATTTGTAACCTCATCAAATTGACAATTTGATCTTACAGTAGGGTCCCTTCCCTTACTACTATTTATAAATCATGTAATATTTGTGTGTGTAGCACACCCATCTATATACATAATATGACCTCTATTAATTTATTTTCCACTTTCCAATTGGAGATGATGAGTATACATATTCAAATTCAGACCATATGCTAACATGATAGGCTTATATTCTACTAGCCTTCTCCATTCACCACTGTAATATGGTGGACCATAATATGGCATTAATCTCCTATTGGTTTGTTCTAAATTGTTTCTATGTTTAGATCCCACATGTACATTTTGGACAATAAAGATGCCTATATTTTCTCCATGAATATTGGAGGGTTGTATCATGTAGTTGTATCCTGAAAATTGAAACACCTCGTACACTCTAGGTAGTTGTTGATCACTAGGCCAAGTGCAATATAGTCGATGATCAAATATCTCTTTGTAAATTGATCTCAAACTCAGGGGCAAGTCATCATCTCCTCCACATTCATTCTCATAGGGTATGTATTCCACCTTCCCCCTGTCTTTAAGCAAATTATGCATCTTTAAACCAGTTCTTGTTCTGTGACTTGTTTTCATCAATTCCTCATCTTTTGAGCTGGTATATTGGCACATATTTTTGTTATATGTATTATCTGATAAATGATAATTGCCCTATAGGCTGAGATTCGGTGATTCAGGAAAATTTAAACCAAGAACTTTATCCTACAAGTATCCATTGAGAAAAAATTAGTTATTTAAATAATATAAAACAATGTTTAAATGAAGTATACATGTTTTTTATATCAAATTGGAAAATTCCTTACCACAGTTCCTATTGAATTTGTTGTGTTTGAAAGATCCATTGTCATATCCTTGAACACCCATTGTCATCTAGGTGATTAAATAGTTTTAGGTCCACGTCCATGTACATATCTTCCTCTTTTTCTATTTGAACGCTCAAGCTCTACATTTTCTCCAATCTCCATCTAAAATAATCAACAACATGCATTAATTAATGTCAAGATTGGATAATACATTATAAATTTCAATAATATTGTAAGAAAATATGGATGTATCACAAAATTCCATCAAATCATTTTTTCATAAGTTAAGTCAAAATTTGAGTACGTAATGTCCCGCTTCAACCATTGTGTCCTCATTTGACTCGACACGATCTATTTCCATGGCCTCGTCTCGCCCCTATAATACAAAACATAGTAAATAATGTTTAGTACACCAATTATATCATTTCAAAAAATATGCTATCCAACACAAAACCTCACTTTAGACATATATTTCACACTTTAGATGACTCATCTAGCTGTATAGGGGTCATTTTTGAGTTAACAAATCTAACCTCTATTAGTTTTGCACCTAAATAATTGACATGGGATAAGGAATAGATAAAATAGGGAATCATGATTTCTCCCTTGGAACATATGAAGATGAAGTAATTTAGGATCAATTTATTTATCAACTTCCAAGAAAAATACATCATTTTATACTACTAGGCGCTAAATTAGGCACATTTTGTGCCACCTTTTGTATCCCAAATAGATTACATTTTTTGGCTGAAAGGTGGCACTAAATTAGGTGCACTTTTTTATGTTGACTATAGCACCGACTACTGAACCAGGAACAAAAATTTAAAACTTCCCTATTCAAGAAGGAAGAGATGAAAAGAGAAAAAATCCATGCGAAGAAAGAGAGGACAAAAATGGGAAAAACGACATGAAGGAGGGCTACAAGCAAGTAGATCAAAAATTCGATTTAGTTTGCGACACCATAGGTAAGGTTACAATTTGATTTTTTCGTTCCAAAAAATATTTTTGTTTGGATTAAATGGAGAGGATTGCGAAGAAAGGGTTTTGAATATTGTTTTGTTTACACGTGAATCATTCAAGTATTATGTGGTTGCAAAGGAGGAGGGTAAAATTGTAGACATTGCATTATTTCCTCCGCATCCGAGAGCAGTGAATTTTTTTTGAAACCCCAATGCCTCAGTTCACTTATCATTTCCATCCCAATCTTTTGGTTTTCGGTTCTATTTCTCGAACCTTCCTTCCATACCTTTCTCTGAAGACAACTTTCTCGCTTCCTTCCTAAAAATGTAGTCGAGTGCTTTCAAGATAAGTCGTTAAAATGCATCCACCCCAATGCAGCCATGTCCCGTGGGAACATAGGTTGGTCAAAAAAATATGAGGAGATAGGTCTTTTGAGATGACAACTGAATAATAGATCATTTCCTCAAATTTGTGAGACCTTTGAGCTTAAATTATCTATTACTAATTTTCACTTATTATTTTACAGAACAATGAGCTTGTGGTTTTGAATTGATTATGCCCACACATTCATTTTATTTCTAATCACTGGATGTGACTCAAGCATGGGACCTATCTATGTTAACTCTCAATAAAACCACACTTTGCACCTTTTTTATCCCCCAAAGATTACCATTCTATACAGGTGCGCAAGCTTTGATTTTTTTACAATACATTTGTTTCATTTTGCATATATATATATCATTTCAAATATATTCATATTCTATATAGGTGGGCAAGAAATTTATTCATAGGCATTTAATTCCAAAAAGAGATTCATTCAAGATAAAACTTTCATACCACAAACTGGATGAAAACTTTCATACTTGATAGTGTGTACTTTGTTTTCCTCCATAGACTGGACAAAAATAATTTTCCCTAGGTCACCTCAAAATGTCAAGCAATAGAGGGAAGATAACAAAGGGATCAGACTTTGGCCATGATGAGGTAATTCATTGTCAATTTATAGATTTGTAAATGTTTCCCTTGTTTCTTTCATTTTTACTTTTTAGTTTTTTATTTTTAAATTTAAAAGAAGGAATTTATTTTATATATATAGGGACATCCGACTGAAAAATATAAAGAGGCATTGGCTTCCATATTGGGGGTAGAGGCAATGAACAAATTGGATGATGTGTGTTGGACAATGCTTGCCAAATACATAGAAAATCGATCTAGTGAAACCCCTCAAACATTGCAACCAAATCAACTATGTCAAAGGGTATCAATTGATTCCCCAAGTATTCCTGGATCGAGCAAAAGATCTAAGAGGATATCAATAACAGTAAACTCTAGGAATGTAGAATAGGGAGCAAAAGCTTCCACTATCCCACCCAATCTTGGGACACAAAATTATTCCACCATGACAAGTTTTTAATCTTGCATTGGTACCTTTGATACCAAGATAGAATACGATGTGGTTTTAGGGGAAGTCTGAATGACAGCTATTGGAAAAAGGTTTGTGAATAGGTTGAAGGAATCATGCCTTCAATGGTTCAAAGACCATCTAAATTTTCCATTCTCAAAGATACCCATACACTTGCAAAAAGTGGTTATCAATGACATGGAGATTGAATTTGGCATAGGTTAGTCTGTGAAGAAGGTAAAGCTACGAATGTCTCAAAATTGCAAGATATTTTGATGTAACCAAATAAAGAAGATAAAAAAAATCCCTCCCAAGCTAAGGCTCAAAAAAAGGCCAATTGATGTAAGTGTCAAAGTATGGAAAGAGCTTGTAAAAGCATATGAGAAGTCTGAAACACGGAGGAAGTTCGGTGAGGAGAGTACACAGGTATTTGAATTTTCTCATAAGATTATATCAAATTTATTAAACAATTTTTAAATTTTATTTGTGCATAGTTAAATTGAATTAGTATATGTTTCAGGACAAGGCCTCCAAGGCTAGGCTTAAAAAACTTTGTACTACGTATCACAATGGCCAGAAAGGTTTATAGGCCTTGATCTATAAATTTGTAAGTATATTTAGTATGTTAAATGATATTTTTTTTAATTCCCTAGGAAAAAATAAATTATTGCATATCAATTAGTTTAACTAGTCCATGTGCCATGTTTTGACAGGAGGAGAAATATGGTTGGCATCCAAAGCAATTTTAAAAGGAAGAGTTACAAAGAAAAAAGTGGGCCGATTTTTTAATCTGGATGGAGAATGAAGTATCAATAGTTGACTTTCAGTTTCAATAACTTAGTTGGATATTATTGTGTTAATATGTCAATTTTTGTTTCTTGTGTTGAGTTGTTTATTGATCTGTAGGATGAGTTCTAAAGTGCTTCTATGTTGGCCCTAGATCCCACTCAATTGTCCCATTATTTCATGTTGAGGAAAAAAATAGTATTTTCCTTAAAGGGTAGTGGGTGACATTCATGCCTTATTTTCATCACATCTTTTAATTAATGACCATTATATTTTAATATCTCTTAAGTGTCCTCATTTAAGTTATGAGTTGTATCATTTGAGTAACTTAGTCCCATGTTGATTTGATTTATATTATTTTCTCTCAAACTTGGTATATCAAGGAGTGCTTCCTTGGTATCTCAAGGATTATATCCTTGAATTAATGTTTCTATTCTACTAAGTGATCCACATGCATCTTTGTCATCCTTCCTCACGATGCTACCATTATTTTAACATGTAAGAATGTTTTGATGCATCTTGGTAGGTATCCTATAGATCTAACATATCTTTGTATTCTACATCACATGGTGTAGCTAACTAGCCACATAATTTGTCCATCTAATTTTAAAAAAGGTAGTAAATTCTTGTCTTCCAAGTACTCCATAAATAAAGAAATCAGCAAGAAAAACCCTACAAACTGATCCGATCAACATAGAGAAGCATGTAATACTAGACTCTTAACATTCAAAAGATAAATGTAATGTCCTTAACACCTAGTAGAGTTATTCAAAAAATATAACTAAAAACACAAATGTGCTCCTGCACACAATGGCCTAATGGCTGGTTGTCATAGAATTCAAAATACTGAAGTAACAACACTGATCAAGTTAACATACATGCATCATTTGCATAAATATCTGAACCATTTATGTGCATGAATGAATAGTAGAAGGATGTAGATGAACTCAATTCATCTGACTTTATGCCTCTTGGTTGACATTCCTCTTCAATCTCTAATATCGTGTGCTTGATACTTCCCTATAGATTTTACCTTTCACTACTACTTTCCTCTTCAATGTCAAACTCATCTCATTTTTCCTTATTTGCATTTTTGGCTTTGGATTCTAATTCATCCCATGTTTTACCTTCCTTATCTTCATAATCTTCTTCTTCCTCTTCATCCTCATCTAACTCTACAAGAGATTCATCTTATGAACCTTCCTTAGTTGATTTTGATTCCTCTTCTACATCAGAGGGTTCATATCCTTGATCTAACTCTTCTGAATTATTAGAATCAGAATCACTAGATTCCATATTCATAAATTCCGAACCACAATCTTCAATAAATTTATCTAGATCATCAGTAATAGTCTTCAATATTGACCACCAGTTCAAGTTCATTCTACTTTCATAATAGTTTATATCCATGGATTTTAGCCATTGAGGAATGGAATCAATGCAGAATACATCCCACTTGAAGTCTTTGAAAATAATAGCCATATGAAATTCCTTTTGCCCAAGTCCTACTCTCTCAAGGTTAACAATCTCAATCTCACCAATAGTGATTACTAAGAAAGGTAATTCCACCAACTCTACCAAATATTTTACCATAGAAACAATAAAAGTAGAGGCTTTGAAAGGAACTCCATCAAAACCAAGCTCTCTAAATGATATATCAAAATATAGTTCAAAATATTTTAGATTAGGTTGCTCCCATAGCTCTCTTACTCTCTTGAAAAATTCTTGAAACTTTGTATTGATTTTATTTTTCATGTCTCTCTCTTGTTGTTCTTCCTCAATTTTATAAGGATCATACATTGACCTTCTTGCCCCTCCTAAATTTTGGACCACATCCATTACCTCAACATAAAACTGGACATCCTTGGTCTTCTTGGTTCCCATGCCATGGTTTGGCTATGCAAATGAAAATGAAGCAAAGTAATCATCATTCTTCCTCTTCCATGAAAAGCAAGCTCTCTAAATGGTATATCAAACTCTAGTTCAAAATATTTTAGATGAGGCTGCTCTCATAACTCTCTTACTCTCTTAACAAATCCTTGAAACTCTACAATGATTTTAGTTTTCCTATCCCTCTCTTGTTGTTCTTCCTCAATTTCATTAGGATCATACATTGACCTTCTTTTCCCTCCTAAGTTTTGGACCACATCCATTACCTCCACATAAACCTAGACATCCTTGGTCTTCTTGGTTCCCATGCCATGGTGTGGTTATGCAAATGAAAATGAAGCAAAGTAATAATATTTCTTCCTCTTCCATGAAAACCAACCTCTCTAAATGGTATATCAAACTCCAGTTCGAAATATTTTAGATGAGGTTGCTCCCATAGCTCTCTTACTCACTTGACAAATCCTTGAATTGATTTTATTTTTCCTACCCCTCTCTTGTTGTTCTTCCTTAATTTCATTAGGATCATACATTGACCTTATTTCCCCTCCTAAAAATTAGACCACATCCATTACCTCCACATAAAATTTGACATCCTTGGTCTTCTTGGTTCCCACGCCATGAAATGGTTATGCAAATGAAAATGAAGCAAAGTAATCATCTCATTCTCCATTGGCTAGAAGAAAGCATGCTTAATGTTTTGATACATGATATCAGCTCTCTCTCTTTCTCTCATGGTTGAATACCAAAATCCATTATGGTGGGCCTCTAGAGTTCCAGTCATCTTTCTTCCTCTTCCACCAAATGTTGGCCTAATCCACAAGTCTGCTAGCCTAATTTCCTTTGGTTTTAAAATTTGATGTTTCTCCTGAGTCACTAGTGTAGCTCTCTCTACATTTTCAGACTCTTTCATTTTTACAGATCGTCTGTGGTATTTATTCATTTGTACCACATCGTTTATGTGCTTTGAATCCTTGGATCTAAAGGAAATTTCCTTAACATAAATACTGCTAGGGAATTTCAATGTTGGCATGTAGTTAGCATTAAATTTGGTACTTGGAACATTGAATATTATCCTTATATAAGAATTCCCTCCATCTTTTTGGATTGTAACACTCTTGATGGTGACTACATGAAATGGAACCATGATGCCATATATGGGTACTATAACATCATTTTTCATATCAACCTAAATCATGAACTCTCTAGAAACAAGGATATCTTCCACATTTTTGTATGAAACCATCTCAATGGATGGCTTGGAAGAGCCATGTCCATCTCCTATACCAATGCCTCCTACATCCAATCTTCTTACAATCTCCTCATTCTTTTGGAGAGGGTTGACACTTAAGGTTATGTAATAGAATTTACAGTTGATAGTTAAATTGTATAACAATTTTTTTTATGATCTTTACTAACGTTTATTAGAATTGTTGCATGTTTTACATCATTGGAATCACATATTAGGTGTAAAAAATTTGAAATTTTATTATGGTATGTGCACTTTGATATGATGTAATATAACTATAGTTTCATCTCATATGTTTCAATATTAGATATATAACAGAAAAATAAATTATTGCATGAAATAAATAATAACTTTTCATTTTAAATGAACACGGGTCTTCTAGAAGATCAAGATGATCCTCAGCATGATATAGATCCAAAAAATATTGTTTATGCCAATATAAATCACATGGTAGAGGATGATGATGATGCGGATACGAAAGACACCGAGGTTGATGACAATGATGATGATGACGCGGATATGAAAGACACCGAGGTCGATGACAATGATGATGATGACAATGATGATGATGATGATGACGATGATGATCATGATGATGATGATCAAGATCGTGATGATGATAATAGGGCAGTTGCTGGTAGTACCCAACAACATTCATGATCATATAGGTTGCATCATGCATCATTGTTGGTATATCATTATGATGATCATGATCATGATAGTGGTGATGATGATGAGGTAGTTGTTGGTAGTACCCAATGACATTCATGATCATATAGACTGCATCATGGATCATTGCTAATATATTGGTATGATGCCTCTTTTCATGGTTACTATTATATGTATCATTTTCACGGCCTACAGTACCATATTATTAAGTTGTATCATATTGACATTTATCATTTTCACTTATATCATTTGGAGATGTATCATCTTGACTTGTATCAATTTGAGTTACATAATTTATCATTTTTACTTATATCATTTGTACATGTATCATTTTGACTTATGTCGACTGTTGAACATGTATCATTTTGGTAGTGATTTAACTAGTTAAAAATGAAAATAATTATCTTGTTTTCTTTTTATACGTAATTATCTTGGTATTTAATCATATGAGTTAAATAATTAAATTACTTAATCTATAATCATATGGGTTATTTAAGAGGCATCATATATTTAACTACTTAAATTGAATTAAAACATATTAAATTAATAAATGGAAGCAAAACAAGAAGCATTTTTAGAAGAAAAAAAGGAAGCAACAATGGAAGCCAAATTAGAAGCAAACTAGAAGCAATCTTGGAAGAAAAACCAGAAGAAAACCTAGAAGCAAAACCAGAAGAAAAGCGGGAAGAAAACTGGAAGGAAAATTGGAAGGAAAAATAGAAGGAACATAGGAAGAAAAACTGGAAGAAAAAATGGAAACAAATTTGGAAGCAAAATCGGAAGCAAAAACGAAAGAAAAATTGGAAGCACAAGTGGAAGCAAACCTAGAAGAAAAATTTGAAGCAAAAATGGAAGCAATACTAGAAGAAAACCTAGAAGAAAAATTGGAAGCAAAATCGAAAGAAAAACTGGAAGCAAAACTCGAAGCAAAAGTGGAAGCAAAATAGAAGCACAACTGGAAGCAAAAGTGGAAGCAAAAACGGGAGAAAAACTAGAAGCAAAAATGGGAGCAGACATGGAAGAAAAACCGGAAGCCAAATTAGGTGCTAATTTAGGCGCTATTTTTGGTGCCATTTTCTGGCGCTATACCCGACACTAAAGAAGACACTATTACTAGCACCAAATTTTTGACATAAAATATGACACTAAATTGGATGCTGAAGACAACACAAAATCTGGTGCAAGATATGGCGATGAAATGAAGAAATTCTTTTGCATCAACTTTCATGCCATGAGATGGCTCCAATTGATGGACTCAAATACACTAAAATCTAGTGCAAAAGTTGGTGCTAATTTCTTGTTGTGTTATTGTGCTTGTAAAGTGAATGGGGAAGATGATGTCATGGTTGGGAAACTTGTTGTGAAACATCAGATTAGTAATTTTTTGATGTTATGGTTTCCTAGTTGGATATCAAAGATCTTTTCTCATCAACTTAATTCAGAATTTATGTATAAATGGATTTTTTCATGGTGTAGGTCTTTACTGAGATAAAACATGAACCAAGGTTGACATTTTTATTGTCCAAGTCTAATGGAATTCTTGGGCTTGGTTTCCAAGAAATTTATTTTGATAATGTTGTTCCAGTCTAGTTAGTGTTGATAGCCTTCATTCTATAGTGTGCCAACTTCATTCTATAATTTGAGCATATCACATTTCTTAAATTTTGAACAAGTTTCTAAAATCAAGGGTTCAATATACATATTTCAGGCCTATGTTGAACACTCATTTTAAGGTATTTTTTGACAAGGCTACAAATTTTTAATTGATTTATCTTTTTTCTATGTTTGGACTTTCTTTTGTAAACTTGCAATATACAATGTACTTTCATTCTTTCTAAATTGAGACTAATATTAATTTTGTTGGTTGTATTGAGGTACAAATTCATTCATGGTAGAAAAGGTAGCACCTTGTTGCTCATATCAGATGGTGCATTGCATATAAAGGAGGAAATATTATAGTTGGGTTATTGTTGACTGCATTGAATGAGAGAGCTTCATATATAGGATATGATCAACACTCTCCTTGGATTCTACATGTTACAACTTGCTCTAGAAATATTTCCCATGTTGTAGAAGTTTTAAGAGATGAAAGGGCCATGTGATCATTACAAAAGTTTTT
The DNA here is from genome assembly GCA_007115665.2 of Sequoiadendron giganteum. Taxonomy (NCBI): domain Eukaryota; kingdom Viridiplantae; phylum Streptophyta; class Pinopsida; order Cupressales; family Cupressaceae; genus Sequoiadendron; species Sequoiadendron giganteum. The sequence continues at coordinate 316,416,608 of CM021108.1, forward strand.
TGGAGAATTTTTTTCTTGCAGTCATTTCTCTGCAATATTGTAACTCAGATTTTCAATCTTGTGATTGAAAATAACAATTGTAATGCTCTATTTCTAAGCTGTAACTAGAACACCTTTATTTTAGTAATAAAGTTCACCAATTTTTCCTTCTCAATTATGGTTGTCTTATTATGTGCAATTGATGATTGATGTGTATTTCTATTTTTTATGCTTAAATCCTCAAATATCAATCAATTAAAATGACTATATATACTACTAATTGACATCAATTAATAATTAAATTGCCTAAATCTACTACCAATTGACATAAATTAGTGAAAAATGAATAAATATGACTAGTGAATAATGAATGACAGTGAATAAAAATAGTGAATAAAAATGATTAAATAAGTGACCAGTTAACAACAATCAATGACTAAATATATTAGTGAATAAAAATGACTAAATAAGTGACCAAATTACAACAATCAATGACTAAATCAACAACTAAATAAGTGACCAATTAAATATATCAGTGAATAAAAAATGACTAAATAAGTGACCAGATTATAGAAATCAATGACTAAATATATTAGTGGAAAATTTTGACTAAATAAGTGACCAGATTATAGCAATGAATGAATAAATGAATGACTAAATATACTACCAAATCGATCAATCAAAACAACCAATAAATGACTAAAAATGGTTTAGTCATCAATCCGGTCATGTTATATATGATTGGTAATAAACTATTAATGGTTACATGACCAAGTTTAGTCATTTAAAATATGATTTTAGTTTTTTTTCAGTCATATATTGGTGTTTATGTACTAGTGTATGCTTCCACACTTCCACTTATACCAAAAAATACAAACAACTTTACCAAGGCCAATGGTGGTGCTCACCACCCAACCATTGGCTAGAAAAAAACAACCACCCTTGAGCTAGGATGTATCCATAGGAACCAATTAATACACAAGCACATAACAATACATTAAAACATTGTGATACACACACATACAAAATAAACACCCAAGTCCAAGGATTGACTCACACACAATGAATATTCTCAAGACTCATAAGGGGGAGATGAGGTGACATCTCAACCCAATGGGGAAAGCCTTGAAATGTTAAAACATAGTTTCTAATATCTCTCTTCACAAGTATCATTTATCATGAATATTAACTTCTCATCCCAAAAAAAATCCTCAAATAGACAACAAGGGTACTCATATCCAAAATCCTTCTTCTCAAAGGATGAATTTTCCCCATGGGAGGTTCTCATGTCTCAACCCCACACTTGGGTAGATCTCATAAAGTGGGAGATAAATCCCCATAACAACCCAACCCATATTTTATCAACACAACAAGAACAATAAAATTACAATGAAGACACACAACAATCATTAAAAAATATTTAATCAAACTCGTACATAAAAAATGTAAGGAGTTTGATTCCTACCTTATCAATATTTCCAAGGAAGAGATTTTCGAACAAAAGCTCCAAGCAACCCAACATCTTCCCAAGTCTTTTTCACACAACTCCCTTAAGAAAATTCTTTAGTTGCAACAATGAAAATAACCCCTCATCTATAAAAAAAGAAAAGCTAAATAGAGTCCCAATTTGGAATCCTCTCTAATGGGGACATAAGACTTGTCACCTTCCTATTCCTCCAACACACACCCCTCTAATTCTTCCCTATGTGGAAGAAATTTAAGGGAGGAATTATTTTCTTGCACTTCATCCTTAAAAGTCTCCAAAAATAATTGAGAAGGGAGAGTGTACTTGGACACTCCACCCCCACAACACTCAAATTTTCCACCCCTCTTGATGAGAAATTAAGAGGGGTCATATCTTGGATATATTCCAAGATATAGGTTCAATCAATCACCCAACCCTTAGGTTACCACCCTAGGGGTTTAAAATCATGAAATTACACAAAATATAGCCTTTTTCACCCCTTTGAAAACTCAAACAAATGTCAATCCGAAATTTCCCTCAAGGATACAATTAAAAAAAATTCAATTCAAGCTTAAATAATTTAAGACCTCACAAAATCACATACAGCCATGTCTCAATCAACATCACATTGATCACATCATTTTGAGACTATAATCCCTCCAAATGGACTATAATCAACATTACAAGATTGGTCAAATCAGGTTCCTTGGAGACCTTTGATTCCATTGTCCATGAAAGAACGTTCCTACACACTCAAAGTCACATATTAATACATCCAGTAAAATTACATATCCGAAGAAACCAAAATAAAACATACACATTCACATTATCAATTTCCATAGAGCATTTTCAATCAAACAAATATTCTAATTCCCAATTAGCATAATATCTAAGATTCATAATGATTGCATTCACATAAGACTATTCATTTAATTCTCACAAGGTAAAAACTGATTTTTATTTTATAATTTTATATAAAACTTAATAATTTTACTCATCATAATATATAAATTAACATATGCATCAAAATTATCAATTCACCATCACACATACAAGTTATCAAAATATAATTAGTCTATTCTACACATGTATTTTAATCATCAATAAAAATTGAATATAGAGTCAATATCTAAATTATCATAACACAAATAATATCATAATGTATTAGTATAAATGATAGAAAAAAATCATATTGTCTAGTAAATCAAAGGGTGGGCCTGATACAACACTAGTTCTCAGATAGCATGGTGATCTTGGAGTTTCCCTAGATCTTCTACTTGCGAAGGGAAGGGCCACTTTTAGATGGAAGGTGTGTAGGGACTGCCAGTCTATGGTTGAAGGAAAATAACTCAGGTGATTCTTTCTCTCTTATAGTTGAGATACCAAAGACTTAATTTATTGAAGAAACTACATTTTATTTCCTCTAGCATTGTATTAGCTATTTAAATTTCATATCCATGATAAGACGTATTATAATGTTCTAAAAAATTATTCATGTTAAGATATAATACTTGAAAAATTATGTACTCTTGTTATAATGGAATGACAATGTTATATTTTTATAGAAAAATGTGACAATGCTCTTATCTTATAAAAATAACTATGAATTTTGAATGAATAAATAAATTTGTATATTATAAATGATTGAATCATTTACCTTATGATGCTATTTATTTAATATAATTTTGTATCAATTATTTAAAAAAAAATTATGAGTATTTTTCTAGTTAATTAACCAATAGGTTTGTTACATATTTAATGAACAAAATTCTTATAAGTGGATGAATAGTCATATGGTTGGTACTCCTTCAAGAATTCAATGTGACTATCATTAATAAACCTAAAAATACAATGTTATAGCATATTTTTGTATCTACAATACAACATAAACAAGTGGGATTTGATCCAATCCAAGATGAGTTTCTAGATGAAAAAATATTTTATATATCTAAATAAAATCCTTGGTTTTTCGATATAGCTAATTATTTATCCACTACAATATTCTTTGTAGACTTTTCTAAAAATCAAAATAAAGATACTAGTCAATGAGAATAGCCATTGAAAATGGCTTAATGGATTCCTATTTAAATGTTGTTCTTACATGATTTCATATGGATTCGTGAGAGAAAATTATAATTACAACATCATGAGAACTTGTCATGATGACCCCTTTGGAGGATGCTATTTAGTAAAAAAACTTCCTGCACAATCTTAGGTTTTGGATTCTATTGGCCTTTGATGCATAAATGTGTTTAAAGGTATTTCCAATAATGTGATAAATTCCAATGGATGGAGACCAACACCATTAGGATAAATTTCCCTACAACCTTAGGTGAACCTAAAACCATTTTAAAAAATGGGGACTAAATTTTATAGTTCCTATTGATCCACCATCCGAAGGGAAGAAATGCATACTTGTGTGCACATTTTGCCTCACTAAATGGGTATAATTTAAAGCATTCAAAATAAGGGAAAAAATAGCTCGTAGATTTCCTTTATAATAGGATATTCCTAAAATTTATAGAACCTAGATCCATTATGAAAGACCAAGTTGCCAATTTTATCTCAAATTTTATTTTCTCTTTCACCAACCATTTCTAAGTAAGCCATAAAAAAATACACACCATAAAATCCTCAAGAAAATGGTTAAGGAAAGTGACCAATCAAGAATTAGAACATATTCTTACCAAAACTATTTCCTCTAGTAGAAAATATTGGGCTAGGAAATTGCATGTATTATTTTTGGCATATAATACTACTTGGAAATCAACTATGGGTTGTTCCCCTCATGAACTAGTCTTTGAAAAGAAACCTATTCTACCAATATAATTTGTACTCAGTACAGTAAGAATAACCATGGAAGTGGGTTTGAATTTAAGTAAATCTCAAGTATAATGAACACTATAGCTGAATGAATTAGATGAGTTATGATTATAAGCCATATAGAAAACAAAATTGGTTCAAAAATAAAAAGAAATGTGGCATTACTGTCACATTCAAGAAAATAAGTTTCACAAAGGAGATTGGGAATTTATATTTGATTCAAGATATAAAGATTTGAAAAGGAAATTTCAAACAACATTGGTTAGGACCCTATGAGATAGAAGAAGCATTTGATAATGGGTCCATTCCATTAAAGCCTATAGATGGTGGTACTTGATTTTTTTTAAATGGTCGTAGAATTTATTTATACCAAAAATCAGCCAGTGAAAATGAGTTCATCCAAACAATTAAACAAAAACCTGACTTGTGATATGTTAAGGGAATTTTCCCTTTTTCCAAATAAAACTTAGGTAATTTTTGAATGATATACATACATACATACATACACACACACACACATATATAGCTTTATTATTTTTCTATACGTAGCATTTTTTTGTAGTCTTGATCTCCATAAAGATTTTGTTTCTTCAAAAGTTTAAGTTTCTTCCATAGTTCATTATTTCTCTAGAAGCATCTTTTCAATGGTTTCTAAAAACTTATTCATTGTTTCTTCAAGAGAATCATTTTGAAGATGCTCCAAAAAACTAGTTTGTTGTTTCTCCAAAAAAAATCCTTTAAACGATCCTCCATAAAACTAATTCATTGTTTCTTTAGAAGCATCCCTTCAATGATACTCCAAAAAATTGTTCATTTTTTCTTCAAAAGAATCCTTCCAACAATTCTTCGAAAAAATTGTTGGGTGTTTCTTTAGAAGCATCCTTTCAATGATTATCTATAAATTTTCTCATGTTTCCCCAAGAATTATGTTCTAGAGGCCCTCTTAGGTCTCTTTAATAATGCTTCAAAAACTCATTCATGTCACTCCAAAAGTATCTCCATGAACATTATTAACTATTACTTTCATTAATCCCTAGTAATAAATTCATAAAGGACTTTGAATCAAAGTGTAAATATTTTTGCATTAAATATATGTTAGAAACATTAAAATGACACAATTGAAACTCAAATTCCTTAAAAATGAATCGTCTCATTCACATTAATGATAAGTGAATGAGAGGATCCAATACTATACAATGAATCTTGTTAGACAAGTTTGATCTCTCATGAGAAACTGACAATTATGTATATTAGTGTTAATTAAGTTTGTAAAGATTATTAAATGGTATTATAATTAAGCATTTTTCACCACCGTCATAATAACCAATTGGGATAAATTATATCACCTTTCCTCTACTCCATCTAACAAGAGTGGAAAACAATAAAATATCATGAACATTATCATTATTTCATTAATTAAAACCAAGTACTCACCTCATTTCCTATATTTTAGCTTAAATTTTATTTCCAAGATTCCCTTGAAAAAATATGTTTGTAATCACTAATATTGTGTGAAATTATTATTGAATTTAATCTCATCAGTGTCCTCAATCAAGATATTAATAATGGGTGCTAAAAGAAAGGATGAACCAGATTACCAAGAAAAATATTGCAAGACCAAGAATCTATGATTTTTTTAGAACAATGGGATGGCTAGAGTTTCTACACAAAATTGAAGGCTATAACCATGAGCTAGCTGAGCAGTTCATCTAGAAAATTTTAAAAGACCAACAATTGTAGGGAATAAATTTAAGGTACTCACTAAACTCGTTTCTCAAGTTTCAAAAATTAATGATGAAGGAATTGACTTGTATGGAGTTAGACACTTGGCATATCAAGGCATATTGCCTAATTTTATTAAAGAGGGAGAAAAAATTTCATAGTTCATAACTAATAAAAATGGTGATAACAAGGGGATTATTAGATATATCATCCTAGAATCTTGGAAATCAACAATCACATGGGTGATGAAATATTTCACCTACGAGGGACAATTTGAGGTTGTGGTAGATATAGCATTCAGAACACTGACCCACCTTTGACATGGCACAAAAATGTAGCATTAGAATTTAATTTACCCCTTTACTTGTTTGAGTCATTAAAGGTCATGATAAATATATGCAAGAAAGATGCAAGACCTTTAATACACCATGGTCTAAGTAAAATACTCTATAAACATCCAAGTGTTAAAAACCATAAAAAAATAAGAAATGGATCAAATTTTTACAAGAATTAAAAAATAGGTTTAAAAACTTAGAAATTTGGGAACCCTCTAAGGCAATTTCTAAAGAAAATCCTCAATATTTAGACCAATAAACTATTGAATTTTAGCATTCTCCAAATATACTTGAGATCCATAAAACACATGAGCAACCAACCCTTGAAAAATAAATGTAAGGTCAATCAAATTAGGAGAGTCATAATCCTGAAAATGTAGAAATAGTATCTTTGAGGGATGAGAGAAAATAAAAATCCCAAGAAAAAAATAAAAAAGAGTCGAACAACTCTCCCCTTCTCTCAAGGAGCAAGCACCAAAAAACCCTAAAAATGAAACCCTAATTGAGACCCCAATCATAGGTATTTTGAAGGAGAATAACTCCCATGTTGATGAGATTCCAATACAAGAAAATCCCCTCATTTTTGAGGAAAATGTAATGGTTGAAGAAGTATAAAAATAACTCTCCCCTCAACACAACTTGACAAAAGGAAAAGACCCAATAATGGATTTTTTAGAAGAAGAGGGGAGAAATTTGAGGGAAAGCCAGTTTATTTTAAAAATATCTAGGGTGAAATATAAAATTGTAGAGAAAATAAAATAGATGAAAGAGTTAAAAGAAAATTGGAAGAAAAAGACAAAAAAACAAAAGTGGGAGAATGAAAGGTTTACCAAATTAATGACAAAAAAAGAACAATAAATTGTGTATCTGAAAGAGTATCTTGATATACCTTAGATAATATCAAATGCTAATCCTAAAAAGGAGGGAATCCAAGTTATAATTATGAGGAAGGGGAATTCTAAGTTACAAGAATATATTTCAAACTCAAAAGATAACCACAAACAATTAGAGGAGGCTAAAAATGAGGCTTGTAAAATAGGAGATATATTGATCACATTTAGACAACCCTCAAAATTGAATAATATGTTTCTAAATGAGTAGTTATTAAGATGGAAATATTCGATAATTTCATGTAACTTATTGTATGATCTAAAAGATAAGAAATTTCTAAAATCTTTCAAAAACTCTACACCTAAACAACATAATCTCTTGTGTGAAATTTTTACACATAATAGTTTGGTTTAAAATTATGCATGACTTCTTCATCAATCTCCTAGTTGGAGAACTACAATCAAGGTCATATATCCCAGTCACGAGTAACCAAGTGGCTTGGAAAGAAAGAAAAAATAATATTAAAAATTAGAGGAAACTAGTAAATTTTTAATGAGGCATCACTTTGGAAAGCCACAAGCAATATAATAGAATAGGAAATTAGCATCTAAAATAGCATCAGATTTTAGTGCATTTGAGTTCATGAATCAAACACTTCTATCAGTGAAAAAATTGATGCAAAATGGCATGTTCACTTCAAAACCGGATTTATCATCAGAAAAGTGGCACAAGCAATAGTGCCTCCTTTAGCACCTAGAATAGTGCCAAAAAATAGCTTCGGAAATAGTGCCTAAATTAGCACCCAATTTGGCTTCTAGTTTTGCTTCCATGTCTGCTCCCATTTTCGCTTCTAGTTTTTCTCCCAAGTTTGCTTCCATTTTTGCTTCCAGGTTTGCTTCTAGGTTTACTTTTGTTTTTGCTTCTAGGTTTGCTTCCAGTTTTTCTTCTAGGTTTGCTTCCAGGTTTGCTTCCAATTTTTCTTTTAGGTTTGCTTCCAAGTTTGCTTCCAAATTTTCTTCCAGTTTTTCTTCCAGGTTTACTTCCAATTTTGCTTCCAAGTTCACTTCTAGTTTTGCTTCTTGTTTTTCTTCCAAGTTTGCTTCAATTTTTGCTTCCAATTTTGCTTCCAGGTTTGCTTCCAATTTTTCTTTTGATTTTTCTTTCGGTTTTGCTTCCAGGTTTGCTTCTGGTTTTGCTTCCATTTTTGCTTCCATTTTTGCTTCCAATTTTTCTTCCAGGTTTGCTTCCATTTTTTCTTTCAAGTTTTCTTCCCATTTTGCTTCTAGGTTTGCTTCTAGTTCTTTTTTCGATTGTGCTTCCAGGTTTGCTTCCAATTTTTCTTCCAATATTTCATTTGGTTTGTTTCTAGTTTGGCTTCCATTTATTAATTTAATATGTTTATTTCAGTTTAATTAGTTAAATATATCATGCCTCTTAAATAACTCATATGATTATATAGTAAGTAAATTAAATAATATGTTTTTATTTTAATTTAATTAGCTAAATATATTGTGCCTCTTAAATAACTCATATGATTAAATAACAAGATAATTATTATAACATGATCATCATCTATAATTTAATTGAATTTGAAAACATCCATCCTGAGTTGTAAATTAAAATCATCATACATAATAAATATCCATCCAAAAATCATCGACCACTTTAATATATAAATTAACAAGTCAATACTGATAAGATCATCATCATATATAACTAAAACAAGTGAAATTCAAATATGTGATTAGATAAATAACATGTCAAAATGATACATGTCCAATAGTCGTCATAAGTCAAAATGATACATGTCCAACAGTCGTCATAAGTCAAAATGATACATGTACAAATGATATAAGTAAAAATGATAAATTATGTAACTCAAATTGATACAAGTCAAGATGATAGATGTCCAAATGATATAAGTGAAAATGATACAACTCAATAATATGGTACTATAGGCCATGAAAATGATACATATAATAGTAACCATGAAAAGAGGCATCATAACAATATATCAGCAATGATCCATGATGTGATCTATATGATCATGAATGTCACTGGTTACTACCAGCAACTATCTCATCATCATCATCATCACCATCATCAACATCATCATCTTCATCATCATCATTTTCATCGGCCTCGGGTGTCTTCCATATCTGCATCATCATCATCCTCTACCATGTGATCTGTATCGGCATAACCATGAAAAGAGGCATCATAATTATATATCAACAATGATCCATGATGTGATCTATATGATCATGAATGTCACTGGTTACTAGCAACAACTATCTCATCATCATCATCATCACCATCATGATCATCATCATCAACATCATCATCTTCATCATCATCATTGTCATCGGCCTCGATGTCTTCCGTATCTGCATCATCATCATCCTTTTCCATGTGATTTGTATCGGAATAACCAATATTTTCCGGATCTATATCATAATGAGGATCATCTTTATCTTCTGGAAAACCCATGTTCTGCAAAGAAAAACATTTAAAATGAGAATTTATTATTTATTTCATGTAATAATTTATTTTTCTATTATATATCTAATATTACAACATATGAGATGAAACCACAATCATATTACATCATATCAAAGTGCACATACCATAATAAAATTTCAAAAAAGTTACAACTAATATATCATTCCAATGATATAAAGCATGCAACAATTCTAATAAACATTAGTAAAGATCATAAAAATATGTGTTATACAATTTAACTATCAACTGTAAATTCTATTACATAGCCTTATGTTCCAACCCTTTGCATTTTATGCTATATATGATTATATTTTCCTCAAAGATCCTTTGACAGTTAACTGGTCTATATAACTTCTCCTATATTTCAAAAATAGATATTTTTCTAGGATATTTTGGCACTGTAATATGCTTCAAAGGTTCTTTGAGAATTAACTAGTCTATATGTCCATGTATTTGAAAGTTAACATTTATGGTTTAGTTTTCTATTTGTAAGCAAGCTATGACATGCAACAATACTTGAGCATACAAAGAATAGTTCTTCAGGACATTTTGTACTTTGATTATACTATTTTAAGTGACCTTTTCATGTATATAATCATATCATGTTCATGTATGTTAATATAAGGAAACTATGGAGGTAGTTCAAAGAGATGGCCCTAAAATTTTGCCTCATCTTACAAATTCTATAGGAACATGAATAGGGATCGAATTTTGAGAGGCTAGTTTAAGTTTGAATTTAAGAAATGACAAAATTGTGAAGGCTGGAATGTATTTTAATGTATCACTTGGGTTTCATAATTTTCAGTTGCAGACTAGTAACCCCAAAACACAGAATTATTCATTGCTCCTTTTTGACACTGTGGTTGTTAAGGATAAAGGGCCTAAAAATGCAACTCGGGTTAGCTCTGAAGTATACATTAATTTTGCATACTCATTTAATGATGATGATGATGAAGATGAGGGAGTGAAACAAAAATCCAAGGTTGAGGTAAATGGAGGAGAATTAGGCATCTCCAAGGCAACTTTATGATCTGATAATCAGGAAATGACTAAAGAAGATAAGTGTCAACAATACCAAGAAAAACTTGCAAGACAAAATAATGAGGAGACTGCAAGAATATTGGTTGTAGGGGGAATTGGTAAAGGAGATGGACATGGCTCTTCCAATCCATCCATTGAGATAGTTTCCTACAAAAATATGGATGATATCCCCATTTCTAGAGAGCGTATGATTCAGGTTGATACGGAAAATGATGTTGTTCTAGTACCCATATATGGCATCATGGTTCCATTTCATGTAGCCACCATCAAGAGTGTTACAAGCCAAAAAGATGGAGAGAATTTTTATATAAGTATAATTTTCAATGTTCCAGTTACCAGCTTTAATCCAACACATTCCAACATTGAAATTCCCATGCATTATTTATGTTGAGGAAATTTAATTTAGATCCAAGGATTTAAAGCACATCAACCATGTGGTACAAATGATTAAATCCCATAGACAATCTATACCAATGAAAGAGTCTGAAAATGTAGAGAGAGTTACACTAGTGACTCAAGAGAAAATTTAGCTTTCAAAAAAAAATCCAATTAGGCTGGCAGACTTATGGATCAGGCCAGCATTTGGTGAAAGAGGAAGAAAGATGACTGGAACTCTAGAGGCCCACCATAATGGATTTTGGTATTCAACCATGAGATCAAAAGAGAGAATTGATATCATGTATAAAAATATTAAGCATTTATTCTTCCAGCCAGTGGAGAAGGAGATGATTACTTTTCTTCATTTTCATTTGTATAACCATATCATGGTAGGAACCAAGAAGACCAAGGATGTCCAGTTTTATGTGGATTTAATGGATGTGGTCTAAACTTTAGAAGGGCCAAGAAGGTCAATGTATGATCCTGATGAATTTGAGGAAGAATAGCAAGAGAGGGACAGGAAAAATTAAATCAATGTAGAGTTTCAAGGATTTGTCAAGCGAGTAAGAGAGCTATGGGAGCAGCCTGATCTAAAATATTTTGAACTAGAGTCAGATATACCATTTAGAGAGCTTGGTTTTCATGGATTTCCTTTCAAAGCCTCTAATTTTATTGTTCCTACGATAAACTATTTGGTAGAGTTGGCGGAATTACCTTTCTTAGTAATCACTATTAGTGAGATTGAGATTGTTAACCTTGAGAGAGTAGGACTTGGGGAAAAGGCATTTGATATGGCTATTGTTTTCAATGACTTCAAGAGGGACGTACTTCGTATTGATGTCATTACTCAATCTTCACTTGATGGCATCAAGGAATGGTTGAACTCCATGGATATAAAGTATTATGAAATCAAAATTAACTTGAACTAACAACCAGTTTTGAAGACTATTACGGATGATCCAAATAAATTTATTGAAGGTGGTGGTTGGGAATTTTTTAATATGAAATCTAGTGATTCTAATTCTGATAATTCAAAAGAGTCAAATCAAGGATATGAACCCTCTAATGTAGAAGAGGAATTAGAATCAGATCTCATGTGTCCACCATCAAGAGTGTTACAAGCCAACAAGATGGAGGTAATTCTTATATAAGGATAATTTTCAATGTTATAGGTACCAGCTTTAATTCCAACTACATTCCAACATTAAAATTCCCTAGCAATATTTATGTTAAGGAAATTTACTTTAGATCCAAGGATTCAAACCAAATGAAACATGTAATACAAATTATTAAATCCCATAGATGATCTGTAGCAATGAAAGAATCTGAAAAGGCAGAGAGAGATACATTGGTTACTCGGGAGAAAATTCAACTTTCAAAAACAAAGCCAATTAGGCTGGCAGACTTGTGGATCAAGCCAACATTTGGTGGAAGAGGAAGAAATATGAATAGAACTCTGGAGGCCCACCATATCCTACAAACTTTCACACTTCCAAAATACTAGAGACTGAAGCAACTATGGAATTATGCTTATCAACTAAACATACATGCTGAATATGTTCATTTGTCAAAATGAGGTGACACTAGAACTGATTTCAGGCCTATAATAAAATGGATGTGCAAATGATAAATTTTTCATTAGGATATGTTCATTTTCCTATTTTTTAATAAATTTTTCTCTTGGTCTTGATATTTTTATAGTGAAGATCAAAGGAAACAACCACCTATTCTTTCAATACAATATTCACTATATTTCTTATGATTCAAGAGGTTGAAAAGAAGCCCATGAAATTTTATTTGTCTTGAATCTAAATTCTTGATAAGATCACAGCTTGTGAAGTGACAATAAAAACATTACCATTCCTGAATTTGAATCCACAAAATGGTTTCAGTAAAGAGCTTAGTAAGACATATAAACACTAGAACACAGGATTAAAACTCATAAATCTAACTCAATTTAGAAAAAAATAAAAGGAGTGGTAAATAACCACAGTAAAACAAAAAAATGCATATGAAAGTATACACATGAATAAAACATAGATACACAATGAAAAAACAAAGAAGGAAAAATAGCATGCAACATAGACATATAGCAAAGAGAAACTGCATAAATTGTGTCATTATATAAAATTAGTACAATATGATATGATGATCCCAAACCAGGCCCTAGTTTCTCTTATTGTATGGGAAGCTATAGGAAAGGGTGGAAGAAAAGAAAGAAGAATTGGTCAAGATGGAAGTCATGGATGAAAAAATACCCCACATATATAATGAATTAGTCAACGAACATGAGGAGTTTTATATTAGAATCAAGGCTGGATTTGATGACTTCAAGCAACCATTAGATATCCTATTTCCTATGTTCTTTGATGATGGGGGACTTAAAGAAAAGGATCCCAATATTGATGATAAATTGAGTGCAGATTTTCAAAGAGGTCCCAATATTGATCAACCTGATTTATTACTTTCTCAAATCTCCTTTTGATCATCTCAAAAGCCATCTCAAATTTAGTAGTTTTAATTTTTGCCTCGAGTTCATTGCATTTCTTCTAAGCTTTCTCATGACACTAATTCCAATATATAACATATGCCATTGCATCTAACACTTTCTTTCCACAATCCACCCATGGAGAAAACAACTCTGATGAAGAACAAGAGGTTGATTTATCTTTGTAACTAGCTACCTCCTTAGCTTTTCATTATCCTTCACCAACTTTTCAATTTGGGCTTTATTGAATTTTTCTACATTTATGTTCAATTCTACAGTTTCAATGGGATTAGTATCCCCAACTCTATGCACCATGAGATGTCCAAATACCTGACTTGGATTTTTGATAATAACAGGTCTCTTATCTTGAGGGTATAGTGACCAAATCAATAATGTAGATTTATTCAAGTTGTAACCTGATCCTGAATACATTTTATCACTAGCTTCTTTGGTTAGATGTAGGGTTTTATCCCCTCTCTTCTTGAAGCTATCAAACACTATAGCAGAACTAATATCCCAACCACGAAAAATCAAGACCCCATCTTCTTGAAGTAGTTCTCTTCCTCTCTCATGTGTAATGGATTCTAGCTCCTTATCTACTTCTTTCCTTAACTCTTCTAAGGAAATTTCCTCTTGCTCAAGAGTGAAATCCTTAATTATTTTCTTCATTGTTTTACCCTTTTTCTCATAAAAAAATGACTTGAATTCTCAAGTTTTGACAAAATCATTATCTGAAACAAATTCTTGTCTGGCCCTAACTCTTACATCATCAAAAAGTTCATTTGATGTTTCAAACCTAAAAATGTTTTGTTCTTTGGGTGGCTCATATTTTGTGACACCTAATGCACTTATCTGTTTAATTTCATCTTCTTCCTCATCACTATCTTCTTCATCCCTTTCTACACTTATGTCGATATCAACAAAAAAACCAACCTCTGGAGTGGGTTGTGAGTGTATGTAACTGAGGGGTTCCATCTCCTTAGCATGCATTTTGGAGCCAGTTTCCACATGTACCTCAAATATCATAGAAGGCACATCTTTGGTTAGTTCTTCTTCATGATCGATCAATTGTTCAACTCTTTCTAGATGATCTTGTATGTGGTTGAATGCCCTTATATATGAATTATTATTTTCCCTTTTCCAATCATCAGATATCACGACCTTATTGTATTTGGTAATCCTTTGTATTGTTACAATTTCATCACAATTCTTGATTACATCATCCACAAATAATTGATGCACATACCTAGATACCCTTGTGACAACCTTGCTCTATTGATAAAATTTTTTGAATCAAAGCTCTTTCTTTCATTTCCCAATGGTAGACTATAATGTGTCAATTTCTTGTCAATCTCCCCATACCCTTCACTAGACACACCTGTAAAGTCCCCAAAGCACAGTGTACTTGGCATAATTGAATGCTTGTTGTGTCCCTTAAGATGCTTAGCATTTGATTTAGCTAATTACATTACAATTTCCGAATAAGATACTCTATCTGGAACAGTCTTTGGTAACAAGTATGGAGCTCCTTTAAACCTATATGCTCTAATTATAGTGCAGTTAGAATAATTATACCAATCTCCCCAATTTTGGTTCACTTTCCTTCTGGGATCCTTTTCCTTAGGTCTAAGGAACCTTTGTACCTTAGGAGACAAGTTATAATCACATGTATATCCTAATAATTTCAACAAGGGTTTAACAAAATATTCTTCAAAATATAGATAATGTGATCTTTCACATCTATTGTCCCATATTGATGTCCACATCTGAATTGGTTTAAATTTTCCATCCTCATTCGTGTCTCTTATCCTTAGCTCCTCTCCCCAAAACCCTCTAGCTTTCCCTTCAAACAAAATCAAATGCATGAACAAAGAATAATGCTTGAAATTAATATATTCACTATTGTTTTTAATTTTCTCCAATCCTTGATTTAAAATATTGGCTACGTAGCTAGCATAATCAAATGACCTTGTCTCTCTACTTTGCACATCTTCTGCTAATACCATCAAGGTTAATGACATAAGAGGTGGGACCTCCACTCTCAATACTTATCCTGTAGTATAGTATGTGTACTAAAAATTTTGCTCGAACAATTCCTCATGAAAGGGAGGATGATCATTGTGCAAAAATTTTCTAAGTTGACTTCCATCTTCTCTGGGCCTGTGTCGGGGAAACTTCCATCTTTTGTAACTAGTATCTATGTGGTGGTATTTCATTATTAGGTCCTTCACTGTGAATGAGAGGTGCATACTGCAATATAATTGTAAAAAAGTAGAAATAAAGTCTTTGGAGATGAGAATGAACTCAGACCCATTGTGTAGCTAAATTGATCATCTCCTAGGGTTATGTTTGTTAGCTAGTACTTTGATCAATTCCACATTGATAAATACATTAGGCACAACTAATTTTCCTAGGTTCATTCTCCAAGGCTTACACACGAGTTGGAACCTATACTATTTTTTGTAGTGATACATGAACAATTCATACCCTCTTTGTGGTGTCCAGACATCCCCTAGATTTTTGTGTTTATCCCATATTTTTTCCATGGAAGGATTTAAAACTATGCACTCCTCTTAGGCCTCTACCCTGACCTAGGACAATGGTCTATTAAATCTTGATTCAAGAGTCTAGCCTCTATTTTTCTCTTTTTAGTCTTTGGTGTCCTAGAGCTTTCCTCAATTGTTGTGAGAACCCTAGCTTCTTCTTATAGTTCCTTTTATTTCTAAAAAAACTTCTAACTAGTATCGGTATACTTACTTGCATCAACTTGTTTTTGTTGACCTTCCTTTTCTTTGCTCTTGCTTTCTATGAGCTTCTTCAATTTTTATCAAAAAAAATGATCAATCTAAGGTATATTTTGCTTAGCTCTGGCTCATTTATGTTCCACTTGCTCTTAATCTTGTCATCAGGAAGAATATTTAATTTGAATATCTCCTCAATATCTTGGGCTGTCAAATTAGTCAAAAGAAATCATTATCATTGTACCGGTGGAACTGTGATTTTACTTTGGTCAATATCTATATTTCCCATCGAAATGAGCATATGCCATTGTTTTTCCTTTGGGGCATCAACGGGATATCATATGATGTCTCCCCAATACCCCTTAGTCTCTCTGATATCATACCTTAGGCATGTAATTAATCACTCATGATATTCTTTGTGTTATCGGCTCATTGGGGAAACTTTGTTTATAATCCACCAATAGCAATTGTTCCTCCCGATACCCTTTTCTTCTATCAGTTCATTGTTGTATCGGGGAAACCATGATTTTTGTCAACCTAATAGGTTTGTGTCTCACCGATACCACTATGTACTTTATTAATAAATATCTTCATCATGTTGTTGTATCGGTCCATTATTGAGACAACATGTCATCTTTCCCCGATATACTTTGGTGTCTCTGATATGCTTTACTTGGGCTATCGGGGAGACAACAAGATGTGTTCTAGCGATAATTGTTTCTTACTCTAATGAATCAAACCTCATTATCTCTCTATTCCTTGTTGACTTTCTCATTCGATCATCAATCAGTTAATTCATGGCTTAAGTCATTAGCAACATATCTTTATCGGCCCCCTTGCATAGGTTTGTCGGTCACTTGGTGTTATATCGCCCCATTTAATTTTTCCTAAGTCACACTCATTATTTTTTGGTTGATTTTGATGTCCGCCTCATTGGTTATAATCCCATTAACCTAGTCATGGCCCTACTTTCAAAACACATTAATTGCATTTGCAAAAATCCTACCTATCTGATTTGATGGTCACATCTCAGCAGTTGCTCACAAACCTCGCAAGATTTGAATATTGATCTCTAAAATGATGCGAGGCTGGAAAATTTTTGACACATGTGCACCTACAATGTTGAAGGTAAATATTCGTCGTATATCGCACACCTCGTATGACCTGGGCAAGTACTCTCCAAAATCTTGTGAGGTTTGTGAATGATGAACATGTGGACTATTTGGTTTGCTTGGGAAAGGAGGTGGAGCTCATGGGAGAGGATGATATGGTCTCTAGTCAACAAGTTTTCATTGGTCGATGAGGTAATGAATGAAGAATAATAAAATTCAAACCATTTTGACTTGATCTCGACCATTCTCTATGCCATCTTGGAAAGAGATCAACGGTTGTTATTCAAACTTGGATGCACAACTAATTGAACCATTTGCTTCGCACGAGCTAGCAATAATGGTGGACAGGACACCCACAACCACCATTTTTTCAAAATTAAAGCAAATAACAACTTATTTTCCTCACAATTCAGGATTGGAGGTAAATTCAAAGCCTTTAGGATATTGTGCAAAGTATTTCAAGTTGCAACTCAAACAAATTAGGGTTTCTTGTGAATGAAAAAGTAGTAAGTCAAATTACAAGCTTTATCTTTTAAACAATCTTGATTTAAGGTAGGTTTTTGCTTCTTTCCTTCAAATTGGATTAGCTTGCATTTTTATTTTATTTTTTTGAATTCTTTAAAATTGCACATAAGTGTGGTCTTTTGTTGTGCTCCAAAATTTGTATATCCAATTTGTGCTAGTTGTTAATTAAGCACTAGGTATTGAGATATCCTACATCAAAACCCTATCCTACTTTGAACCTACCTAATTGTCCATCGCTCCAAAGCCCAAGTGTCTAGTTTTGAAACCCCAACTAGGTTACTCTCTTAGGATATTGTTGACCAACTCAAACCCTCAACAAGTAAGAAATCTCAGGGGCAAGTAAATTTTATGGTCCTAAGATTTATGAGGGGTTGTTGGATAAGCAACATTGTGTCAAGGATGTTGAAACACCTTTCATTAGATGGCACATGTTCATGAATTGGTTCAGAAATATAAATTGTGGAGTTCCCACTTGTGATACCTGGAGATTAGACATGGGAAAACTTGTGGTCCCAAATGTCTATATGGATGTGGACTTGCTTAAAAACATTGTAGCAAGGTATGACCCCGTTTCTAGTGTAATTAGGGCATTTGATGGCGCTGAGATGGTCAGGATTACTAAAAAAGAAATTTTTGAAGTCTTTGACTTGTCTGAGTGGAATGAAGACATGATCCCTATTGACTTGTATTTTTTCAAGAAATAGTATAAAAATACCAAGGTCTTGTTCAGAACCACAATGTTGTGAATACATACTGCTACCATAGGATATGGAAAAAATAAGAGACAAATAAATATTGGAAAATATGAGAGGGAACCTTTCCCTGTGAAATACTTTGCTAACTAATTTAAGAAGACCTTATATTCCTTATTCCAAATCATTGGTTTTTATCCACCAAAAACTATGCCGAAAGAATATATGTACATGGCAGGACATATCCAGCATGGAGCATTCAATGTGTTCTATGATTATTCTACTTACTTGGTAGATCATATGCACAAGGGTTTGGTTTATATTAAGGAAGGAAAGAATTGGGTTCGATTCTAGTGGTACTCCCTATTAATGCATATGTTTTTATACAAGGGAATGAAATACTTTGACAGAGATATGTCATTGAAGATGAAATAGAATGGTCTTGAGTTGTCAGTTCAATGTTGGACTGGGATTTTGGACAAGTATGATAAAAAGTTTGATTATGTGGTCTTTCACATTGTGTTTTCCTCCAAGCTGAGGAGATACTTGATTCATGATCCACCAAGGATCCCAAAGGAGATTCATGATTTCTTAAGACCTATGGAAAGTAGGCCTGAATTGTAGATAACTCATAATTGGGGAGATATCATTCCCTATCTAGATACAACTATATTTAGGGTATATGGGACACCTAGAAATCCTTATGTGCTACCAAGGGATGTATTTTTGAGGATTGGATTTATTGAAATAATGAGACAACTAGGACCTACACAAATGGCACATCTTCCAGAAAATCAGAAGAAGGGGTCTTTTTCCTTGAATGGACAACCTTTGTAGAATTTTTTATGGTTAAGGGAGGGTGGAAAGCTTTTGTTCAGAGCTTGGAACCCTATGACTTGAGGACAATGTGCCCTAGAAACCATGAGCCTAAGGTTTTCATTGTTGCAGTAAAGGAAAGGATAAGGAATGGTGTATTTTTGCATAACTTCTACTACCCTGAAGATGTTATCAAGATTATTTTGGATTTCAAGGTGCAAGAGGAAAAGAAGGCCATGTATCTTGCCTTCAAAAATATGGTTGAAAATTCCATGAAGTCTGATCCTAGATATGACCCTTTGCCAAATATCAGGGAGAAGGGGGAAGAGTACAATATGTTTTGGAAAACTTTGAAAGTGTTGTGGGTGTATTAAGAAGGGAAAGAACAATTAAGGATAAGGGGAAGTCATTAGTGGTAGAAGAGGGTCCATTTTCACTTGAGAAGGAAATACCTTCCTATGAGCCTCCAAAAAATATTAGTATATATTCTAGGAGGAAGGATATTGTTAAGAAACAACATACATTTCCAACCCCTACTGCCTCAGAAGGGTCAAGGGAAACTTATTTAGCTAGGTCAATTTCATCACCTCCTAGACAAGCTCTACCTATTTTTATTGAGATTGATTCACCCCCAAAAGGCCCTTCTCCATAAGAGAAACCACTGGCCAAGAAGCAAAAATTTGAGGCAAGAAAAATTGTTAACTACCTAGACACCGAGGAAGAAGAAATATTAATCACTCTTAAGGAGATGTAATAGG